>MJUT01045054.1:47324-61486 GCA_002080005.1 Gigantidas platifrons | reverse complement strand
ACAACATTTTATGTGATGAAGTTTGTCAGTAACTTGCAACAGGTCGGTGATTTTCTCTGGGTACTCCGGTTTCCTCCACCAATAAAACTGGCCGTCACGATATAACTGAAATATTGTTGAAAATGGCGGTAATCACCCAACCAAAACCAAACCATCTATTACCGAGTAACACGACGAAAGCTTTTAGCGGAGCAGTAACTGTCTACCCTTCCGGAGCACTTAAGTTTACCGCTGGTCTTTATGTTCATGTTGCTCAATCTTAGTGTTTGCTCGACTATTATTTGTCTTTTTGTCGCTTTATCTTGGTCTGATCATTCCTTTGATATTTTCAATCTTTTCTAGTTTTTCAACCGGTAACTTATAAAAGGATTAATGTTGTATAGTTCTTTACCTTTAGTAGCATAAATGAAATTAGCAGACTGATTGATATAAATAGTATCTTGTCCATTTGGAATGATTTAGAATGAGAAGAGAGTAAAAATGCTAATTTGGCCTGGCGGTCACAAAACTTTCGAGTACGATTTTTGTACCTTACTCGAAAAACGGCCAAAGAGAAAGCTGTATCCAAGAATACAGTGTTCTGATTGGACAAAACGGCCAAAGAGAAAGTTGCATCCAAAAATACAGTGTTCTGATTGGACTATTCTGGAATACGAATACAGAAATCGCACTCGGAAAGTTTTATGTGGTAAGGCCAGATTAAAATTGGAACTGCTTGGACAGTGTGGTATTTTCTGATTTTCAGTTTATTCATCACACCGATTTCAATACCTAAAAATTGACAAACACATTTTTATTTTAATGTTGAGGTAACGGGTGACTGGAACAATTATAGGCGCAACAATAGAGCATATTTCATGTTCGAAAAATGCAATGTTATCGATTGAATCCCAAGAACTCTCGCATTGTAAGCATATGCTCTCCCAAGAAGATATACACTAACATAGTTAGCAGAGGGTGATTATGAACATACTACGGTTCATTTAACGTTGGGTAGAGGTGTATACCCGGTACACCCACACCTTGATGACGATATTTCAATTACCAACAATCAACTCGACAAGTTTTCCTGTTCTGTACATTTTGGGTTATATAGTTGGACGCGAATGTAACAATAAGGATATTTTATCTCCAATACATGCAACATTCCCGGTGGGATGTGATCCTGGTACTTTCCACATTGCAAGCTTACGATCTACAAACTGGGCTACATGAGATCTTCACTAGAAGCAGTTTTATAAAATGTTATTAAAAAAATAACTTGGCTAACCGTTAAGGAATATGTGTCACAAATACCACGGATATGATCACACTCTTGTCCTTTCTCCATTCATGAATTATCATCGATTTTGAAACAAGAGTATCACAAGGGGTGCCACTTGTAGAGCAAGGAATGCCAACCTTTCTGTGGCACCTGAATTCACCCCCGTTTTAGTGGGGTTCGTGTTGCATAATAGTAAGTATTCTGTATAATGTTTGCAGAGCTCCAGATAAGCTGCTGAACTATTGAAAACCCAATAAATCTCCCAATGCTTGCGTTTCAAAACGCAAATATATTAAGGGTCACGCGACGAAATTATTTACCTCGCATGTACACATCCAGCAGACGATAACAACAATGCAGGTATTAGTAAATCGAAATCACGAAACCATGCCGTATCTAAGAAAGCTTTTTCCATTTGGAAAGACAAATTTCCATGGCTATGTAAGTCTAAAGGAAATTGTATTACTTATTTATTTTGTTTCTTCTGTAAGTCGGCTTCATGCGATTAAAATATCAACAGTATTCGGGTACATCATGGAAGTCCGAATATTCAGTTCTCATGTGTCACTAGACACAATGAAAGTACCGAACATTTTGAAATTATAAATATAAATTTAAAGGGCATATTGTTGTCTCAAATAATAATAATTGGACATGTATATTACCATAAAACCACCAAACACAACTAATCACTGAGAGGGTAAAGTTTGACTTAAAATATCAGACAAAGGTATGAGTTATATTTTATTTAATAAACCAAAACAACATTGTACAAGAAAGCATGTGGAGTACAATACTTTTGTCACACAGTAAAGTAGGATTTCCTTTTTATAAATTAATCTCTCCTGTTAGACAGGGATGTTATATTCGATTGTCACACTGAAAAGATCGTTATAGCTTTGGAAAGTCATC
Source organism: Gigantidas platifrons (assembly GCA_002080005.1). Classification (NCBI taxonomy): domain Eukaryota; kingdom Metazoa; phylum Mollusca; class Bivalvia; order Mytilida; family Modiolidae; genus Gigantidas; species Gigantidas platifrons. The sequence continues at coordinate 59,310 of MJUT01045054.1, read as the reverse complement.
TAGCGTCCAGAATGAAACAGTAAAAACGTGAATTCGAATTTAATGAACAACATAAAACACTGTTCATTGCATTTAAGTGTGTGTATATATAGTGGTCCAGTATTCCAGATAAGAACTGACAAATTGGACTGTTTATTATTTCCAAAAATAAAATGGCTCAATACATTTAGAAACTAATGGGTGTATATCTTTGTTTGTCCTTTTGTCTTTTTGTTTTGACCATTTTATTGTTTGTCCTTAGAATTACGGCTTCAAAATTACACTTTTGGTACCTTGAAACATTTAACAAACAATATTGTATATACAGAAGTAGAAATTGGTATATGCTAAATCATTTTGCTGTATGCAGAATTTAAATTTACTCTAATATACCAAATTGATTAAGTACATTGGATATACAATAATGGGAATTCTTGACACTGATTCCGCGCCATACATAAAATAAAATGGAAATTACATTTTCAAACACATGTATAATTTTTGAACATATTAAACCATAAACTACGTTACTAGTTTCAATATTCTGAACAATGATGCCATGTTCTGATCATATTACGTATAGACCAAATATGGTTCATATTGATACTATATCATCCGTGATTTCTTTTTTCGACGTTAGACAAGATCCGAGGACGTTCAGATTGTGTCAAGTGATAACGGCAAAACAAAATGTTAACAGACAGTTTACGGAACTGACAGCACATACCAAGGCATTTACATGTTCGATTAAGACAGTTTCTTCAGTATATGTACTGTTGTCAAACAGAGAAATGAATTCCACTCGGAAAGGCAGCAACACATACAAATCAAAATGTTAAAATTCGCTTTTGGTATACAACAAATCACAAGGTATGACTTACGGTCAACATTTAAATGTGATATGAATAACAACAATAAATTTAAATGAATTAAGTAAAATTTTCTGACATGTTCGCATTCACACAAACCCTTCCTTTCTTATTAAATTTGCAATACATTGACATTTCACTCATTACTTTTGGTGTGCCAGATTTTACCGTCTATTTTAATGTGATCAGGGGAATTTGGAACGAATTCTACAAAACTGTGGGAACGACAACATTTAGAATCGTCTTCAAATTCAATTTGCAGACATTTATTTAACGTCTTGGCTCTATTCATCCTTTCATACGCGCTTCGATTGAATTTTTCAAGTGTATTCGCTTTGTGATAGGAATTTGGCATTTTGTTGACCTTAGTGTCATGTTTTCGCTCTGAAACGGAAACCGAAATTAATGTAACATTTTCTAGTTCTTCTTGATTAACTGCTGTCTGTGATTTCTCATTGTTTGTTGAAGGCTGATTGGTTACTTCGCCTGTTTTGTGCTTTAAGTGGCTTGGATTGTCTGAACATTCATTGGTTACTTCGCCTGTTTTGTGCCTTAAGTGGCTTGGGTTGTCTGAACGCTCATTGGGTACTTCGGATGTTTTGTGCCTTAAGTGGCTTGGGTTGTCTGAACATTCATTGGTTACTTCGGATGTTTTGTGCTTTAAGTGGCTTGGGTTGTCAGAACATCCTTTATTTATTTCAGTTTTAACTTTCTTACAGTTTTTCGATATTGGGGTCGAATATTGTGTAAAATTTACCGACGCATAATTCGTAACCGTTGTCGGCATAACAACGTTCGTCTGTGTACTCGACATGGGTTCTGACCGCAGGTTCGATGCAATATTGTCTATGCTCTCTGAAGAATATAATAAACCTTCTTGTTGAATGGCTTGTGATTCTCGAGAGAAATGTTGAAGCTTAGCCTCTTCGTCCCAATCACTCGCATTCAGAATGGAATGTCTTATCGTAAAACTATTGCTTCCGGTTCCATCAAATGGTAATCTTCTATGGATTAATAATTGTACTTGTTGTTGGTCCATGTTTCGTCTACCAACTGTTCCATGGATATTTCCATTTTTCCTACTTTTATTTCTGTAAAAAAATATTACAATTCGTTATTCTTATCTTCTGTTAGATGTTTTCTGTAGTTACATGATCTTATTTGGACTGATATATATCTTCAAGATTTATGAAAGGTGAAAATACAATCCCGCTTACATTTTCACCGGATTTTGTGTTCATATGAAGCTTACTTTAAGATTGACAGATGGTTTATCTTTTGTGGAGGGTCGTGAAATTGTTGAGTGTCACTATTTTACTTTTTCCTATTAGAATTTGGATTAACATTTGACTATTTGAAATATAAATGAAACGCATCAGTGAAAGCAAATCATAACTGCATATGTAATTGCATTTATATACGAAAATGTATTACAAATGATGAATCGGAACCCAGTCTATGTCTACAATCTGTGGCGTTGTTCAAAAGTACAGTAATTTCATGTTACAATTTTAATTTTGTCAAAACCAACGATATCATAAACCCCATAATAAATGTAATGTTTATCAGAGGTTATTGCTAAGGGACATAACCATCTAATCGTATAAACATACCAAGGGACATAACCATCTAGTCGTATAACCATCTAAACTTATAAACATACCAAGGGACATAACCATCTAATCATATAAACATACCAAGGGACATAACCATCCAATCATATAAATATACCAAGGGACATAACCATCTAATCGTATAAATATACCAAGGGACATAACCATCTAATCGTATAAATATACCAAGGGACATAACCATCTAATCGCATAAATATACCAAGGGACATAACCATCTAATCGTATAAACATACCAAGGGACATAACCATCTAATCGTATAAACATACCAAGGCACATAACCATCTAATCGTATAAACATACCAAGGGACATAACCATCTAATTGTATAAACATACCAAGGGACATAACCATCTAATTGTATAAACATACCAAGGGACATAACCATCTAATTGTATAAACATACCAAGGGACATAACCATCTAATTGTATAAACATACCAAGGGACATAACCATCTAATTGTATAAACATACCAAGGGACATAACCATCTAATTGTATAAACATACCTTTGATAACAACAGAAACCAATCATTGTAGAGATTACGATTCCAGAAATAAAACCAACAGCATATGCTGAAATTATGAATACATGGCAATAAAGAAATGATTGTTGGAAGTCATGTAGTTGTATGAAGTTGAAATTTATTTAGCAACCTTATCAACCATATTGGTACCGAAAATTTAAACAGTGTTCAAGATAAAGAGGTTTTTTACGAAAGGGATAAAACATAAACCACACTCGTTCTAAAATAAATTAGAAAAGCAGTGGTAATATCATCTTTGACGCTTTATATTTTTGCTGTAAAACGGCTTGTACCAGTAAAGTGTGTTGGTCTAATGCAAAGTGGACATCTTTTGGCGCTAAATGGCGCTAAACAACACTCACTCACTCAATCATTTTAGTGATTATAAAAGAGATAAATACTGTTATAGGACTTGTGAGAACATGATTTAGGTTATCAATAGACAGCATTTTTCTTCGTTTTGGGAAATAGTTTGTATTATTCCAATGGGGATGAATTGTGCCCCTTTCATTGCTGACTTGTTTTTTTTTATACTGCTAAGTATCTCAATTCATGGCTAAAAACTTCTAAACAATCACCGATTAGTATAATTAACAACGATATCTGTGAATTGTCTTACGTTTGTAAAACAAATTTATCCCAAGCAACTTACGTTGAGCATGGCTAGCGTCAGAATCGACTCGTGTCAAGTTTTGAATTTTGACATACAATGTACAAAAATGTACATCTTTCTCAGGTTAAATTTGACACATGCGATACAATTGTTCTTTTCCTATCGTCAATTAATTTTTTGGGATGGTGACATTCGTTTGACCCCCATCATATGGCGTTTACAGTTGTCAGTTAGTTCATTTTGCACGTATTTGCAATAATGTTTCTAACTGCAATGACTATGGAATCTCGTGACAATGGAAACAATTTAAAACCGTTATCGTAATTTATTGAAAACTAACGTTATATCAGGTTATAAAAGCGGTGACTTTATCCTCTTTACTGGAAAGATGAAACCAATATAGAATATTCTTGTCATAATTAAACAGGAAACAAAACCGTTGATGAATTCCCTATATACATTACTACCGAATCAATGTTGCAATGATAAGCGTGCTCACATCGAGTGCAATAGACCGCAGGTCTAACCCTGATTGCGTCAAACCAAAGACTTTAAAATTAGTATTTGTTGCTTCGTCGCTAAGCACGCATCATTTATGAGTTAGAGAAATAACTGATTGGCTTGGAATCAGGATAATGTTTCCGAGTGGGATATGACATGCCTAACCAACCGGACTGTTGCATTAGAATCATTTAGCTAGCACTCACTCACTCACTCACTCACTCACTCACTCGTTTCAAAATTTAGAGAGAAAATGAGTTTCCGATGAAGAAATAACAAAAGCGATAATGTCATATTTAAAAAAAATATGACTAAAAAGTGTACCAGGAGATAAAACACAATTTATCTCTTAAATTTTATAAAGAATTTACTGATTGTTTAAAACCTTTGTTAACAGTAAATAATAATACTTACAAATAATATAACCTGCATACAGTTCTATAAAAGTTAACTCTGCTATGGACACGGTTGATGTATTTATGCCAAGGTTATCTAGCTCATCGATGTCTGTCGTCGCAGGAACCAATAGTGAACTCATCGCATTTGTACAATGTTGTTCCTTGTTTTGTACTCGCTTGCTTTGTGTCCCTATAAAATTACTATTGAAAAGAAATACCTTGTTAGCATATTTTATTTTACAAATATATAATGCCATCACAAAACACAGGGCGGTGGAAATTCGTGAAATGAAAAAAACAATCTTAATGTAAGAAACGTAAAAGTATAAATTGCAGGATTCGAATTATACGATTTCCAAATAAACCTGACATTGAACCATACAACCACAAACAATAATTATGTTCATACATAATTATTCTGTCTTTGAACATGGTAAATATATAGTATTGAACAGTTTCAATTTTACAGTTTTGTGTATCTTATGTAAATTTATTTGTGACACAATCCACCGCATGTCGCGGTTTCCCACTATGTATCGTGTACCTCAACTGCAACTGCCATATACCACGCGTGGTATACAATTGGTATTGAAAAACATAGCCTACGATATATAGTGGGAATTGTAAAGCACACGCTGTGCCCTCTGTATAAAGTGTAGCAACAATTGGTAGGATCATAGTTGTCCATTACTTGATCCTTTATTACCACTTTTACCAATAAACTACTGACTAATGACAAAAATACTACAAGACAAATTCATGGTATTAAAAAATACTACAAGACAAATTCATGGTATTATAAAATACTACAAGACAAATTCATGGTATTATAAAATACTACAAGACAAATTCATGGTATCAATAAAGACCAAGAGGGGGTGAGTTAAATATATTTTCTCAGATTTTCTGGATACTAAACCATTATTTGAAATTTGAACTGATAAATGAACATACAGAATAAAAACAGCATTTCGACTATCACTTGATTAATATTTTCAAGAAAGGTTTTCTTTTGAAACACAAAGAAAATTGGGAGGGGGTTTAAGCCAATGACAGGTTCACAATAGGGGAAAAATATTTACATAGTTTACATGGTTGTTATTAAACAACATTATTCAGAAAATATTGGTGAGTCGTGCTAATGTGGGTCACGGGGTACTGTAAGGTCCTGAAGGATTACCTGAAGGATTATTCTAAACTGTGACACGTGGACGACCTGTGGACTCCTGTTGGGCAACTGTGAACGGGGTTGCAATGACAAAAAAATCTTTCAAATTTAATTGAAAGAGGCCGGTGTTTACAAGAATTTACCCTTTGGGCACCTCAAACGCTGGAATTTCGGAATTTCCCATATGTGTTTCAGTGGGGTGAAAAAGGATGTTATAAGTTGCTGAAATCCATCGATTAATGTAAAATACACACTTTTTTCACTTCTTGCACATATTTTGAATATGTTATGTTATAACCTATGCATGGTTTAATCCTAATAAGCTATACCGAATATAGAACACTATTTTTATTAGAGGGCTAAGACCCTACTTTAAATAGACTAATCCATTTTTCGCGGGNGTTTAACCCGTCACGTAATCTGGGTCACGGGTCACTGTGAGTAGCATGTGTAGTCTATTTTTATCTTGGACAATAGTTTATAAATATAGAATCTTGACAATGTAAAGGGAAGATGCTATGTTATATTTATTCATTTGTTTGATTCTGGAATATTGTTGATCATTGATTTAAACAAGAAAAAAGGGAAAAAAGGGGGTGAATTTTACAGTTAAATAAATGTTATATAATAAATGTTATGTTTCGACAGTTTAACCCGTCACGTAATCTGGGTCACGGGTCACTGTGAGTAGCATGTGTAGTCTATTTTTATCTTGGACAATAGTTTATAAATATAGAATCTTGACAATGTAAAGGAAATATGCTATGTTATATTTATTCATTTGTTTGATTCTGGAATATTGTTGATCATTGATTTAAACAAGAAAAACAGGGAAAAAAGTGGGGGGAATTTTACAGCTAAATAAATGTTATGTTTCGACAGTTTAAAGAGAAAAATATAAATCTGTTGCGACTAAAGCTTAAATCAGCGTTAAAAATTGAACAAATATCAGTGGTTTTGTAAATGAGAGGAGTTTGAAATAAAAACACAGGACCGGACTTTAAACAAAAATAATAATCTAGGATTATTTGAATATAGAAAAATGTCAACAACAAATTATCGCTACGTCGAGTATGGATATCACGTATATTTGAAGTTATTATATGGACATACGACAACCCAATTTCCGGAAACTTAATGTCAGCAACATAAGATTTTTTTTTTTTAAGTTAAATAATATGAAATATTGACATCCACACTTGCCTTTTGGACAGCACATTTCTGTGTCCACACCTGCCCTCAGGCAACACTTGTATATATATAAATAAATCAATACTTACCAGTGGAAATAGTCTAATCTGTGTTATTACAAAAAAGCCATTACATTTCAATAAAATTCAAGTTTATTATTCTTTTCTCATTTAGAACATTATTCAACTGAGTTTAAAACCAGGAAATACAAATTATTATACCAGTCGGTATCATACACAGGAAATATTTCAAAAGTAGAATTTTTAATTTTTTTTTTATCAAAATGGGATTTGTAAGGAAGTAAATATACAGTTGGATCCTGTAACCTCGGTGAATGATATCTGTAACTATGCTGTTAGTTTATGAGAATAAAGTTAATTCATTCACAAATGATAAACAAAACCCAACAAATAAAACGATTCATAGTTAAAAAGAAACAACATGCCATTGACCTGTAGCTCGTTATTGTTCAATCATTAAATAACCTTTTGACAAAAACTAACATCCGATGTTACAAAATGTATATAGAGAAAATATATAAAATAAGTGTTTAAATATCATAAAGGATAGCATTGAAAATGACTGTTCCTGCTCTTTTTCAGAAGATTTTGGCGTCCTTTGACTTTGTGACATTACAGGATAAACACTGTACTAATATATACGTTTTTGTCTGTAGAAATATTTTGCCAATAGTGATACTGATTTCCAAGGCTTACTAGTGTCGATCCGTCGTTCCATTTAAAATTAATGATATCGTAGGAAAGTGTAAACATCTGACGTCCTAAGTTAAATATCAACCTATGGAAGAAAAAACTCCAGCTTAGAAGTGGTCGGAGATGTATATGAGGTTATTTATCAGAACATTTCAAAAGTAAAAGCATATATATCGTGTCGTGACATCTGCTCGGTCATGCAATAAAGTCGGTCATTTGTTTTGATTTACCATTCTCACGCAGCACGAGGCCAATAACGTCATTCTGTATATTTATAACGTATACAGACGCCGAAGCAGTGTTTTAAAACTTGAAGATTATAAAATGCGATTAAAACAAGTAAGATTGAATTGAACAAATTCCAAGTAAGTAAAAAAGCACCTTTTTACTAATGTCCTTTTTACCTGGTCATTCTGCCTGTGAAATCTATTTTAAGGGATGGTATTCCCCAAACATTTTTATATTTCCGGTTTGTTGACATAATTGTCATCACAGTTCATGGCCGTTTCTGGAATGTAGGCCATGCAAATTGTATTTTAAAATACTTTGAAAATATGATGATTGATCATTCACATTCTACCAAAATGGCTGATTGTTCTTTGTGAGTGAGTGATGTATTCTGGGATATTAAATGTGATTAAAATAATTAAATCAGTCATTAATTGTTTTACAAAAGTATGACAGAATGTAGTCAGTCTGATAGATTGTATTGACAAAAGCAAAAACACCAAATTCACTGGATTAAATACTTTATTTTATGGGTAAGCAAGTTAATATTTGCATCATGAATTATTTTTTAATGCTTCAATTTCAAACTATTTAAAAAAACATCTTTTGAAATTTTTCAGACAAAACAATTTACACCGAAAAAGCTAAAATACTGTACTTTCTTAATCTGGTTTACTTTTTAAGTTTAGTTGACCTTTGACCGGCCTTATGTGACGTATTAGGACGCCATTTGGAAAAAGGGAGTAAACAAATATGGGTCAGTGTGTTATTATTATCGATCTTTTTTCCATGGAACTTTACACATATGAGCAAGAATAGATGAGGAACATAATTGCAAAGAAAAAAATGTTTACTTTTCAAACATGAAAAAATAACTAAACATTATCCAATGACTGACCGACTTATTGTCACACGGGGATATGCCTTTTTTTTTTAGCTTACTCTTCACGATCACCTGAGTTCATCCCCGAATTTTTGGTGGGGTACGTGTTGCTCATTTTTTTAATTTTTTTATGTTGTCCTATTTGTGTGTCTTTACGTTCTGACTTCCGTGTTGTGATGTCCGTTACTAATTCCGCACAAAAACGATGTTCGGTTCGTCTTTACCTCCAGTTGCTTGTAGGAGGGCGCATGTCTCATTTACGTTGTTTGTGTTTGTTTGCTTATAGTGGTGTCCAACACATATCATGTTGTGGGTTTGTTTGACTTCGTATTGTGGCCCCTATGTTGCCAGTTTCTCTGTATTGTCTATTTTTGTTTTGTTTGTCTTCGTCTTGTGGCCCCTATGTTGCCAGTTTCTCTGTATTGTCTATTTTTGTTTTGTTTGTCTCCGTCTTGTGTCCCCTATGTTGCCAGTTTCTCTGTATTGTCTATTTTTGTTTTGTTTGTCTTCGTCTTGTGGCCCCTATGTTGCCAGTTTCTCTGTATTGTCTATTTTTGTTTTGTTTATCTTCGTCTTGTGGCCCCTATGTTGCCAGTTTCTCTGCATTGTCTATTTTTGCTGTGTTTTTCTTCGGCTTGTGTCCCCTAAGTTGCCAGTTTCTCTGTATTGTCTATTTTTGTTTTGTTTGTCTTCGTCTTGTGGACCCTATGTTGCCAGTTTCTCTGGGTTGTCCTTGTTTGATTTTCCCTTCGTCTTGTGGCCCATATGTTGCCAGTTTCCCTGGGTTGTCCTTGTTTGATTGCCCCTTCGTCTTGTGGCCCCTATGTTGCCAGTTTCTCTGGGGTGTCCTTGTTTGATTTCCCCTTCGTCTTGTGGCCCCTATGTTGCCAGCCTTCGTCTTGTGGCCCATATGTTGCCAGTTTCCCTGGGTTGTCCTTGTTTGATTGCCCCTTCGTCTTGTGGTCCCTATGTTGCCAGTTTCTCTGGGGTGTCCTTGTTTGATTCCCCCTTCGTCTTGTGGCCCCCATGTTGCCAGTTTCTCTGGGTTGTCCACGTTTGATTGCCACTTCGTCTTGTGGCCCCTATGTTGCCAGTTTCTCTGGGTTGTCCTTGTTTGATTTCCCCTTCGTCTTGTGGCCCCTATGTTGCCAGTTTCTCTGGGTTGTCCTTGTTTGATTGCCCCTTCGTCTTGTGTCCCCTATGTTGCCAGTTTCTCTGGGTTGTCCTTGTTTGATTGCCCCTTCGTCTTGTGTCCCCTATGTTGCCAGTTTCCCTGGGTTGTCCTTGTTTGATTACTCCTTCGTCTTGTGTCCCTTATGTTGCCAGTTTCTCTGGGTTGTCCTTGTTTGATTGCCCCTTCGTATTGTGTCCCCTATGTTGCGAGTTTCCCTGGGTTGTCCTTGTTTGATTACTCCTTCGTCTTGTGTCCCTTATGTTGCCAGTTTCTCTGGGTTGTCCTTTTTTGATTACTCCTTCGGTACGGTCTTATGTTTATTTTTTTACAATGTAAGACATGCCCAGCTTTGACACAAGATGTGACACATTGAGAATTCAGTGTATAAGACATTCCCAGCTTTGACACAAGATGTGACACATTGAGAATGCAGTGTATAAGACATGCCCATCTTTGACACAAGATGTGACACATTGAGAATTCAGTGTATAAGACATGTCCATCTTTGAAACAAGTTTTGAGACACTGAGACACTAATAATAATAATATCGTAAAATAATAGTATTAAAACAAATAATGACATAAAAATCCCAACCTAGTGGCCCTAATATTTATTTTATGTAACTATTGCCGTGTTACATGGGTCATCATTACCCATTTGTTATTTCCTTGTTACTTCTCTCAACATTAAACTTTGATTTACTGCTGTTTCTCTACCTGATCCATCATGTCCAACACTATTTCTATATCCTATAATGTTCACGTCGTTTAACGACGGGTGCTACTGTTGGAGAGGTAATTGCTCACCCTCTGGAGAACGTTTATCAACGGGTGCTACTGGTGGAGAGGTAATTACTTACCCTCTGGAGTACGTTTAACAAAGGGTGTTACTGGTGGAGAGGTAATTCCTCACCCTCTAATGTACGTTTAACAACGGGTGCTACTGTTGGAGAGGTAATTGCTCACCCTCTGGAGTACGAATAGCAACGGATGTTACTGGTGGAGAGGTAATTACTCACCCTGTAGAGTACGTTTAACAACGGGTACAACTGTTGGAGAGATAATTGCTCACCCTCTGGAGTACGTTTAACAACGGGTGCTACTGGTGGAGAGTTAATTACTTGCCAACTGGAGTACGTTTAACAACGGATGTTACTGTTGGAGAGGTAATTACTTACCCTCTGGAGTACGTTTAACAACGGGTGCTACTGGTGGAGAGGTAATTACTTACCAATTGGAGTACATTTAACAACGGATGTTACTGGTGGAGAGGTAATTACTCACCCTCTGGAATACGTTTAACAACGGGTGCTACTAGTGGAGAGGTAATTGCTCACCCTCTGGAGTACGTTTAGCAACGGGTGCTACTGGTGGAGAGGTAATTACTTAACCTCTGTAGTACGTTTAAGAACCGGTGTTACTGTTGGAGAGGTAATTACTCACCCTCTGGAATACGTTTAACAACGGGTGCTACTGGTGGAGAGGTAATTGCTCACCCTCTGGAGTACGTTTAGCAACGGGTGCTACTGATGGAGAGGTAATTACTTAACCTCTGTAGTACGTTTAAGAACCTGTGTTACTGTTGGAGAGGTAATTGCTCACCAACTGGAGTACGTTTAACAACGGGTGTTACTGTTGGAGAGGTAATTGCTTACCCTCTGGAGTACGCTTAACAACGGGTGCTACTGGTGGAGAGGTAATTGCTTACCCTCTGGAGTACGTTTAACAACGGGTGCTACTGATGGAGAGGTAATTGCTCACCCTCTGGAGTACGTTTAGCAACGGGTGTTACTGGTGGAGAGGTAATTACTCACCCTCTAGAGTGCGCTTAACAACGGGTGTTACTGATGGAGAGGTAATTGCTCACACTCTGGAGTACGTTTAGCAACGGGTGCTACTGGTGAAGATATAATTACTTACCAACTGGAGTACGTTTAACAACGGGTGTTACTGGTGGAGAGGTAGTTACTCACTCACTGGAGTTTGTTTATCAACGGGTGCTACTGGTGGAGATATAATTACTTACCCTCTGGAGTACGTTTAACAACGGGTGTTACTGGTGGAGAGGTAATTACTCACCCTCTAACGTACGTTTAACAACGGGTGCTACTG
>MJUT01045054.1:7437-25567 GCA_002080005.1 Gigantidas platifrons | reverse complement strand
CGGTGACCGACTGCTGCACATGGCAAGGCCAACCCTGGTACAGGCAGGGCGGCCGGTGACCGACTGCTGCACATGGCAAGGCCAACCCTGTGACAGGCCTCTATGGAATCTAGTCTAACCGGGGGGACTCAGATGCTCCGGAAGGGTAAGTAGTTCCTGCTCCACTAGTGACACCCGTCGGGTTAATCTAGTTACAAATCCAGTGATAATTCATAAACGAGGAAAGGAGCGGGAAGTGTTTACGACAAGTGGAACATATCCGTGATTATTTGTGACACAGATATTCCAAAACCGCCAACCAAATCATGATGGTGACCGTACAAAGACGGTAAAAATAAAAATATCAGTTAAAGTTAGTTGGTTTATCAACGGTCCTCCGGTCCAAGACCAGTAAAACTTTTTCGCATCAGTTTTCACTTCTTATTGACAAATATATAAAATAGATTCAAGAATCATATTCGCAACAGTAAATTCTAATTTTCATTCCGAAAACTGTATTAATATCACATTGTTTCACAGAATGAACATTTGTTTGGACATCTAGAATATTAAATTCTGGCATTTCTACATTTTCCAAGTCAAAATCATTTTCTTCTGAAAATTTTGAGACTACAGCTGCCGTATATGGGTCAAAATGATCAGACATTTTGCTTTGTTTTTTTTTTTTAATTTTAAGATTGTTCAAAGCAGATGATTTTTCATTGAAAAGGGGTGGTGAAAGGAATTAGGAAACTGACAATCTACAATGCACTTTTAACATTTCCGTTGTTTGTTTATATTTAAATCTGTTGTGTTATGCCAGTGAAATGATTCGATTTAGAATAAGCAAGTGTTTGATTTTAATGTATCAATAAAATGATTCAATTAAAATAATTTATAAAAGTACTAAAACTTGTTCATTTGTTTAATTGTTTCAGTTTACAATCATGTGTGTAATCACCGTAACACAACAAGGGACGTAACCACTACACTTATAGTTGTCTAAAAGTAGTTCTGGCGGGAAAAAAAGCCGATATTTCACATGTGAAATATCGGAATTTATTTCACGGATAAATCTCCATAATTCACACCTATCTATATAATAAAAATGTATATTTAAATAAGAAATCAAGAATAACTTTAAAACTGATATTTATTACCAAAAAACAAGATTAACAACAGACATATAAATTGTTCTTCATCAATCACACCATCACTTACAGAAATAGTCATATTACCCTGTATACAACTATACAACACACATTCAGATTGGTTATGTTTTACACACCTACATTCACACAGACATATATGTATAGTACATGTATATAGAAATGGAGTATTTGTTTTCATGTCTGATTATTTAAATGGTTGTACATAAATGGCACTTTAGGATTTTGTCATTCTTTATTTACAAAAGACAGATACGTATGTAAATATATGTGTGTGAAACTTGTCAGCAGATTATTGCACACTTTTAACGACTGGAAGTCTGCACCAGAAGCAATGTCTATGTAATTTATATATACATTAAACTTTAGAAACATTTCCTATGTACGATACTTGATCCACATTCATCATATTCTTGCTTTGAGATCCACATTTGTCCAAATGTTGACAGAGATCCTAGGATAGACCCTCCAATCCACACTGAATACTTCCTTTCTGGTGCAGCAATGATTTTTATTTTCATTGCACTTGGAGCAATTGCTTCCATTTCTTTCTTGAGACGGTCAGCAATACCTGAAATTGTGATAAACCATTATTTATACTACTGTTTCGAGGATTAAATGTTAATAGCATCCTTGCAAGCTGTAAATTGCATTCTCATGGTCTTCATAAAGTCAGTATTGACCAATCATAAATGGTGTAACAGGTGTAAGGCTTTCTAAATAGACCAATCATCGTTTCTTTTGTTTGGCTTTCACTGATAAAACAGTAATATAACGTGTGCGTGTGTGTGTAGGTGTGTTGGTGGGTGGGAGGGNNNGCAGTTATTTCAACAATATTTCAGTTATATCGTGGAAGGGGGGGGGGGTGGTGTGTTAGATGGTACTATTGTTATTGACTAGTTCTTACAGATGTCAACTTTTAAAGTGCTATATCATTCCAGTGGAACTCATAAATACTAGCTTCTGTTCTAAATGGAAAACACTCTCGGCGACTTAAATTATTGTATTAACAAGCAGATTGATACAACTCAACTTACCAGGATACATTGTAGACCCACCAGACAACACTATATTACTGTATAAATCTTTTCTGATATCCATGTCTGACACCGAGATTGAGTTATAGATCATCTCATGAATTCCATTCGGTTCCATTCCTATAAATAGAAAAATAGAAAAAGACATAAAGCACAAGGTGCATAATTTTACAATGCATATAAACCAACAGAAAGAACAGAAAAATGGCTTAAAACAACCCGAGTTAAAAACTTTTTTTTTCGTCGCTTGGACATGATTCTAGTTTTATTAGAAATTCGGTATTGCTTATAAGGGTATATAAAATATGGGGAAAATAATAGATTTATTGGCTTACATTTGTTAAATAATATTTCAAGTTGCAGTATAATTCAATATGTAGTATGTGTACTGCTGAAGTTAGGTCAACCCACAGAGCTGCTCTGTGTCCCCGGGTGACAGATAGGAGGAGCCCTCTCGATTGTGGGGTGTCAGGTTATAATATGGAAAACTTGACTGTGGACCGTAGTGGGCAACACGTTTGGAGACTGTCACGCGACCTGCACGCTAAATCCTTCTTTTATATATTTCGAAAAATTGTAGGCGCACGGTAGCAGTTACAAAAGACTAAATGTTCGTCCTTATTAAATTCTCCATACATTTTCAGTGGCAGACAAAGGTCGTTAACACAGTTGACCCATCCCTTCCCTTATTTCTATAGTTTTTATATATTATTGAGCTTGTTCTCGTCCTGACTATAGCTGGATTTCTGCTGGCTGAACGTTAAACAATAATCATAATCAATCAGTATGTATTTATGTACCTGTAAATGCTGGTTGAAACATGACTTCCGGACACCGGAAACGCTCATTACCAATAGTGATTACACTTCCATCCGGCAATTCATACGATTTTTCTATCGATGATGATGTAACCGATGTATTCATTTCTTGTTCGAAGTCGAGTGCAACATAACACAATTTTTCTTTTATATCCCTGACAACCTCGCTTTCAGCTGTAGTCACAAAGTTGTATCCTCTCTCGTGTAAAATACGCTGTAAATATGCTGTCAGATCTCGTCCAGCCAGATCTAGACGTTTGACTGCATGGGGTAAAGCATATCCTGTGAATAAATAGAAGAAATATATATTCAGTTATCAAGTAAAATAATAATATTTCTGGTGTACTGATTTTTTTCTCTCTTAAATATATTCGACACATTGATCATTAAATAGTATTTGTTATAAATCAATGAATTCCTCAATATATTCAATAAATTAAGAAATTAAACTGCTAATGTGTTCTTTAGTAAATGTATTTAGCAAAATCAAGAACTGAAAAATTCTTCTATTGTGGTATTGAACACATACATGTATAAGATATACCCTTATGAAGGTCATCTTGCTCGTGACGTTAATAAGTATTTAAATATTTGGTGTAAATGAATTAGATCTAACTCACCTTCATAGATTGGTACCACATGAGACACGCCATCTCCTGCGTCAAATACGATTCCTGTCGTTCTACCAGAGGCATACAGAGAGAGTACTGCCTGGATGTTAACATAGAATGCGGGAACATTAAATGTTTCAAACATTATCTGAAAGACATAAAGCATATTTTTGAAGTTTCTATATGATTTTGATGTGTTTTTGGCACAGCTGATATTTTCCAAAGTAATTTTAGAATTATTAAAAAAATTCTTTGATACCAATTTTATAGTGATTTGTTTGACTCGACCGGGTCTGCAACAAAAATCTAATCATTCCACCACTGAGGAGATTTCGAGTACGAGGACAATTAAATAATATCCACAAATCATACACCAGGAAGACCTTGCTATCAGACTTTTGTAATAGTGAAAACTTCTTACATGAAAAATTGTACTGATCGATTGAAACAAATTGTTAGAGAATAAGATAGGCAAACAAGTCACATATTATTCAATATCTTCTATGCAACAACAATTATAATAGCATTCAAAGCATACCTGAGTCATACGTTCTCTGTTAGCTTTAGGATTTAAGGGTGCCTCCGTCAACATGACGGGGTGGTCCTCTGGGGCTACCCTCAGTTCATTATAAAACGTATGGTGCCATATTTTCTCCATATCGTCCCAGTTTGTAACTATTCCATGTTCTATGGGATATTTCAATGTTAACATTCCTCGTTTACTCTGAGCCTCGTCTCCGACAAAGCAATCCTTCCCTCCCATTCCTGCCATGACCATCTATAAAAATAAAACAAAATATACAAAATGTATTGTCTGGTTTTGAATAGCAATCCCCAAAAATACAAATTAGATGATAGTGATCAGGACAGGCTTTAGGAGGTGCGGGGTTCAATTGCCGTTCTCTGTATAACCTGCAGTGTGTACATGAACAGACGAGAGTAGGCGCGGGTTCAATTGGGAGCAATTGGTGCAATTGGCTTAAGGCCGGTCCAAATACTGATATATAACAATATTATTACAAATTTGATTCGTACTTTCCACATAATTATTTTCACTGTTGCAGTAAAATATTCCTTGAATACCCAAATACGTGTACAATGTAGATGTCAATTCATCAAGAAATGATAAACACAAATTTGAAATCAAGAAAATCGAAAATAACAAAATAATGGCATTGTGTCTTAATAGAAAGGGATGAAATTAAAACTTGCCTGATATCTGGGTCGACCAGTTATGGCGGGAAACACGGCCCTTGGTGCATCATCTCCGGCAAAACCTCCCTTAACCATGCCGGATCCATTGTCAATTATGACTGCAGCAATATCATCATTGATGTCTAAAGACATTTTAAAAATCTGAAAATAAAACAACCGGAATGTAAATTCAAATTTAAAGGGGAAAAACAGAAAAGAACAAGCTTAATAATGGAGAAAAAAAATTTTTGTCCAAAGTATAAAATTAGCTTGTGATAGTAAAATTATTGAACGGGTACTTCATTTTTTAAATTTTTTTTTTTTAAACTCGTTTAAGAAAGGAATTTTGAAATTGAAAATTAAATAAAATTGTTAAAATATTTGAAATGTTACCTGTCTGTTCTCTAGATTTACTTGAGTGAAAATCTGGTTTATAATATGTTAATTCCATATCGAATTTATTCATTATATACACCCTTTATCTTATTTTCTGAGAAATATGGCAGTTTTTCTAACTACTCTCCATATATGGACATAAGAAATATTCGTTTATATTTAAAAGATATATAATACTGATAGTCATTCCTATTTTTAAACTTGAGTTATTGCCCTTTGTATCGATTTTTATCTGTTAACATAACTATTTTTAAAGTTGACTGACTTCTGTAAGCATTACTCACTTTATCCGTTATTTATATTCGGATTATAGTAATAATATGAAGAAAAAAATACCACACCGTCGGAAATTATCCACAATCCAATAGAAAAATCATAGAAACAGGCAAAAAAAACCCCCAAAAAAACCAAAAAAAAACCAAACAAACAAACAAACAAAAAACCAAAAAATAAAAACAAACAAAACCCCCCTAACATTTACATGAGTGTAGGCACTCCGATAAAAGGGGGAGGGGATAAACCTAGTTTTATGTGCCCAAACCTCATCTTCAAATTAAATAATAAGAATAAGAATAAGAATAAGAATATTTATTTTTCCGGTCAATGGGCCCACAATAGGGGCAAACAAATTGCATACATTGGAGGCAATTATACATATATATATATAAATATAAATACAATGTTTCTTGTCGGGTTCATAGCGTTAAAAAAATTTTAATTAATAATATAAACATAAAGAGAAAAAATATTTCAGTATCATAAACCCTGTTTCAATTTTCTTGTCTCAAAGCACTCTATTATATATTTTCCAAAAATATTAATTATTGAACGAAATGATATGAAAATGATACATTGTTATATTTACGTGATAACTCGGGAACATCAATGTAACTGTTGGACCCTTAAAATGATAAATACACCCTCCACAAACAAAAAGCAAATAAAGAAAAAGATGAGAAAGGCCGGTAACATAAATTTGATCCTTGGTGAGAAAATGTTACTATGTTGCTTTTTAAAGTGAAAATATCTAGATATTCGGATGAGAAATAACTTAGAAGATTTACAACAAAAAAAAAGAAGCGGTTTTATATGAATTACATAGGAAAAATCAGGGACCGGGTGGCTCAATGAGTTAGGTAGTTGGATTACCTAGCAACTCATACAAGCATATCACTTATACGGCGTGGGTTCGCGCCCGCTTTGTAAATTACAAAAAAGGGTGTACTCGACTCGCAGCCACAAGTGATAAAGCTTACCAGTTGCTTGCCCATGGTAGATGGTTCTCTCCGGGTACTCCGGCCTCTCCCACTACTAAAACTAGTCGCCATGATATAGCTGAAATATTGCTGAAAGTGGCGTTAAACACCAAAAATCGATCAATCAATCATAGGAAAAATCTAAGCACACAAAGACCTTTATCCCGTGAATGTAGACAACACTTAACTTCCCGAGGCAAGGCCATGTGTCCGCAAAGTGCACATCGCTGAAACTCTTGCCATATAATTTCGCGATCAACACGAAAGCTCCATCAAAACATTTATTAGATCAATTAAGTTACATATTACAACTGAAAAGAATGTTAATAGACGGAACATAATATTCAAGTGTAATTATCTCATCATTTTATTGTACATTTTAAGCGAAAAGTGTCGAAAAAAAATATGCTCGCATTGAGCACTTTTAAGACATTTAGAATGCTAATTATTCCACAAAGAATCGTCATTATTACCAGAGACATAAGTATCTACTAATTCTAATAATAGTTTCAGCTTAATAAATTTAACCTAATAACAGTATTTGATCATATTTGAGGGGATAATTATTGCAGGCCATGGGCTGAGATAGCCTACCGTGCAACCCCCCACCTTCGAACCTCACTAACTTTTTTTTGTCCTTTGATATGTCCTTTTGAAAAAAAAGATGTTAACATTGAATATTTTGGGACGAACTAACATTTTTGAGCCCTTTTTTACATCCTTTCAACAATTTTGCAGGATTTTCAGATTTTTTCTTTCTTCACTGTTGGTGAGGTCTTGTAGCTTATGAACAATTATTAGAATATAAAAACTGTGGTTTGGTGGATAGCTGATTATATTATCGTTCAAATGAATACAAGTTATTAATATTTTATGAAGTTCAGTAATCGTAGGAGACAAAAAATATATCCCTACCCCTGATAAAATTGCGTAAAAACCGAGATTTTTCGCCTTTTGTTTTAAATAGGCAAAATATTACACAACTTTGATGATATTTTTATATTGAATTTATTAAAACGGTTGCATTTACGGAAAATTAAACCCATTACATCATCAAAAAACATATTTTGTGGTGTTGATTGCAGAAAAATGGAATATTATGATTTTTGCCGATTTTAGCTCTATTTAGCCCAAAGCATGTAATATCTTTTTCATAATATAAATTGACAACCAAATTATACATCTGTCGTGTGAAGTTATGTTAACATGTTTTTTCTTCAAGAGGATATATATGAGGACTTAAAAACAAATATGGTAACATGGAGGTGGGGGGGGGGGGGGGGGAANGGGGGGGGTGCACGGGGGTTATGCTAGCCCACGGACTATTGCTACCATTCAAAACAAATCCTATTTTGGTATGTACAACATTACAAAATTATATAATATAAAGTGACAATTACAGGAAGCATCGACGGTAAAACAATTGGACATGTCACTGACCTTGAATTATGTACGGAGTGTATAGATTGTCATCACAAAAGTCTACTGAAGGTATACATTGTCATCAAATATGGGTGCATATGCTATAGAGTGTCTTAAAATAGTCTATATAGGATATACATTGTCATTATATATGTCTGCAGTAGCTAAAGAGTGTCAAGAAGTCAAATAGACCAACAGGGGCCGTCGTGGTCGTGATCGTATGGTAGTTGGATTTACAACTACCTGTACAATCAGTACCTATCACCACTAAAGTTGTGAGTTCGAACCCCGTTCATCGCGAGGTGTACTCGATACAACATTAGGTGATAAAGTTTGTCAGTGACTTGGGACAGGTCGTTGGTTTTCCCCGGGTATTCCAGTTTCCTTCACCAACAAAACTGACCGCCACGATATAACTAAAATAGTGTTGAAGGTGGTGCTATGCATCATAAACAAAACCAACCTCAACTAACCAGATAGGTCTACAGAAGATGTACATTGTGGTTGTTAAATATGTCTACAGAAGATGTACATTGTGGTTGTTAAATATGTCTACAGAAGATGTACATTGTCGTTGTTAAATATGTCTACAGAAGATGTACATTGTCGTTAAATATGTCTACACAAGATGTACATTGTCGTTAAATATGTCTACAGAAGATGTACATTGTCGTTAAATATGTCTACAGAAGATGTACATTGCGCATTGTGGTTAAATATGTCTATCGATGTTATAGAGTGTCCTCAAGTAGACCAACGGAGGATGTACATTGTCATTAAATATGTGTACAGAGGCCATAGAGTGTCCTTTAATAGGTCTACAGAAGATGTATATTCTCATTAAATATGTCTATAGAGGCTATACAGTGTCCTCAAATAGGTCTACAGAAGATGTACATTGTCATTAGATATGTCTACAGAGGCTATACAGTGTCCTGGGCGTCTCATTCCTTGGAATACGAATGTAGATTAATATGAAAGAGACAATGCCATGTCCTCTGTTTGTGCGGAACAAATTAAATTCACAAATCGCTCTTACGAAGGGACGTAAATTAAATAATGTCACGGTCCTTGCAGGTATGATAACTTGTATCAACTGATATTGAAGAACAGTTTTATTTATTGGAGTGGCCATTTCTGGTCCGTTACAACTCTCTCTTTAACCTACAAGGATATTTGTATATAAACTTGTTCTCGTCGTGACTATTCTGTATTGCTGCTTACTTCACGTTAAACAACAATCGATCAATCTTGTCGGCAACTGACTCCCAGTCTATTTATGGAGGGTTAAAATGGGAGAGTCTGTAATTTAGATTAGGGGACGTGGACGACCGAAAAGAAAACGAAATTTTAAGATATTTGATTGCTTTTTTTTTGTGTGTTTTAACGCCACTTTCAGCAATATTTCAGCTATATCATGGTGACCAGTTTTAGAGGTGGAGGAATCCGGAGTACCTGGAGAAAACCACCGACCATGGGCAAGCAACTGGTAAACTTTATCACATGCGGCTGCGAGTCGAGTGCACCCTTTTTGTAATTTACAAAACCGGGGTCGAACCCACGTCGTATTGGTGATAGGCTTGTATGAGTTGTTAGATCCAACGACCTAACCCGGGCCCCGATTTTAAAATAAACAAAAATGTATGTAAAAATATGTTATAAGGAATGCAACCACCAACCTGTGAGTGGTCTTAATGTACTTTCAGGGGGGCCCGGGTGGCTCAACGAGTTAGGTCGTTGGATCTAACAACTCATACAAGCCTATCACCAATAGGGCGTGGGTTCGCTCCCAGCTTTGTAAATTACAAAAAAGGATGCACTCGACTCCCAGCCGCAAGTCATAAAGCTTACCAGTTGCTTTCCCATGGTCGGTGGTTCTCTCCGGGTATACCGGCTTCCTCCACCACTAAGACTTGTCGCCATGATATAGCTGAAATATTGCTGAAAGTGGCGTTAAACACCAAAATTCAAATGTTTAATGTACTTTCTAATATTTTGCAATCTTTGATAAATATAGTAAGCCAAAATCTTGAAAAACTAGAGTTCTCAATGAAAAATGTTGATAGATAGTTGAAAAAAAAAATACGGATGTCCAAAATAATCTGATTTTTGTTTGAATGAGAAATCAAAACTAGAAAAAAAAATATCATTTAGGCATAATATTTTAAAAATTGCAAGACTGAAAAAGATAAATATTATTTAAAACTGTACAAATCTATCAAGCAATTTAGAAAATAAAAAGAAGTATATTATAGAAGATTACATGATTGTTTTGTTTGTGCTTCATTGATTTTATTTACTTATTTAAAATACCCATATAAAGAAATGTTTCCACTGTTAAGTCTTGATATTTGTCAAAGGTAAAAATAAATCGTTAACAAAGTGTGAATCAAACGAAAAGGGACGTAACTCGTGTTTAAATTTAGAAATGACCGACTAAAGTCGAGACCGGTATACTTCCATATATGGTAAATAGCACAATGCTAAATTACAGAGTTGTACAAGAATTACGCATAATATTTGGGTATAAATTGAAATATTACGGACTTGAATATCATATTGAACGTTAACAGACTACTGATAACAATAATACAGTGGAAATCTGGTGAGTATAATTGGTTTATCTTCTTTTATTATAAAGTCTAAGAATCGAAAAAAAGAAAGAAAAGAAAATGTTTTTTTGAATTTTATCGTTCATAGAAATGAATTTCAATATATTTGCTTTGATAGTAATATAAGCTTAAACCAAGGGTAGTTTTATTCTTATCCGAGATATGCTGAACCGAGCAAATGATTCAGGATCCTTTAATATTTAGATATGTCGGTTATTGTTGAATACGATTTACAAATCTAGAATAAAATTCCCTCAAAACATAACATGTATATTCGTCTTAAAGAAATTTGTAAAATATTTAAATATGTTATTAGAGTTTTAAGTAGAAGACAAGAAGATACATGTAGAGAACTTCTTTTTTTTGGGGAGAGTATATATACGTTACTTCAGATGACCTATTATTTATGTGTTCACTTTCGTAACAAAGATAACTAAATTTATTTACAGTTTCATAACACTTACAAAGATGCCTTTCAACGTGTATGATGATGAGATTGCTGCCGTTGTTATTGACAATGGATCTGGTATGGTGAAAGCTGGCTTTGCTGGAGATGATGCTCCTAGAGGTGTGTTCCCAGCAGTAACGGGTAGACCTAGATATCAGGTAACTTCATTGATATTTTTCTACAAAAAGATACATATTTTTAATACAGTGTTTTTTTGCTCAAAATATTTTAAAAACTTTATTTTAAAAATGAAATATTGAACTTATATAATTTTATGAAAATTTAAATTGTTCAGTAATTATTGTTGTGGTTTGTACTAACGATGTACCGTTTTACTTTCTATAAAATAATTGTTATTACTTGTTTTTTTAGAGTGTAATGGTTGGAATGGGAGGGAAGGACTGCTTTGTTGGAGACGAGGCTCAGAGTAAACGAGGAATGTTAACATTGAAATACCCTATAGAACATGGAATAGTTACAAACTGGGATGATATGGAGAAAATATGGCACCATACGTTTTATAATGAACTGAGGGTAGCCCCAGAGGAACACCCAGTGATGTTAACAGAAGCACCACTGAATCCTAAAGCTAACAGAGAACGTATGACTCAAGTGAGTATTCATGATAGAACTATCGTACAGGAATTGTAAAGAGGTCTTACAAATATAAAATACATTATAAAATAATCAAAATTAATTAGAAATGAAATAGACTAAAATTAGATTTTGTTTCCTGCTAATACTCAGACCCTTGAGCACGTTACAAAACTGCCAAAACACACATACACCAGACCAAGAGCAGCTGATGTAACTTCTTTGTTGTATTACATTTGCAACTTTGATTTTGTCGTAAGGGAACGACCATTTAACTTGAAAGGGGAGGGGGGGTACTTCAAATTATTCTGTATTATTTATAAGTTATTAATAAACAATTAGCTAGTAAACAACAGACAGATCGACATTTTGGAACACGAGTAACAGAATAATAGGACTCGTAATTTATATAAAAAAATGTATGTAAATCTTTCATTGACTAGTTGTGGGGGAAAACACGTTTCAATCCGATTTATATTTTGATGTTTATTTGTAGATAATGTTCGAAACTTTCAACACTCCGGCATTTTATGTCAACATCCAGGCAGTACTGTCTCTTTATTCTGCTGGCAGGACAACTGGAATAGTGCTGGATGCTGGTGACGGTGTGTCACATGTGGTACCAATTTATGAAGGTGTGTATTTATTTAAATTCTATTAAATTGAAAATGAGCTTTTGTGGTCATTTATATATAATTAAATACATATAGTTATTGTACTAAATTCTTACATTAACATTGTGAAGATTTCTTTTAAAAATATTAATAGTCAGTAATGGATATCATTTACTAGTGAGAGGTTAACGTCAATTTAAAGAACAGTTTAGTTTTTCATGTAAGTCAGTTTTATTTGTGAATAAATCCGGAGTCACTAACATAAGTCTATGTCGTGTACACATAGCCACGACCAGTAGTAGATTGGTGACTGACTGAGAGAGGGAGAGAAAACAGATGTAAATCTAATTACCATTCGATGACTACACCTTCCTTGACAATAACTCACTCATTTTTATTTACATTGCAGGATATGCATTACCTCATGCCATCAAACGTCTAGATCTGGCAGGACGAGATCTGACAGCATATTTACAACGTATTTTACACGAGAGAGGATACAACTTTGTTACTACAGCTGAAACCGAGGTTGTCAGGGATATCAAAGAAAAGATGTGCTATACTGCACTTGATTTTGAACAAGAATTAGATACATGTGTTAAATCGTCTTCACTAGAGAAATCGTATGAACTACCAGATGGAACTGTAATCACTATTGGCAACGAACGATTCAGGTGTCCGGAAGTCATGTTTCAACCATCATTCACTGGTAAGTTGAACTGTATATCTTTGTTACTGACGTTATATTATCATTGAATGCAATGCAATTTATGATGCAACAGAAACTAGTTTATACTGCATCATAATGGAATAAAAACGTAGATATCAAGCTGAGTACACACGATGCGTTTATGAAATAACTTTTTCACCAGGTACACCTAATTCGAAAGATTGGATAGCCAAATAATGGAAATGATGAAACAGACAAATTCTGACCAAACATAAATGATATAGCCAGCTACTTACATTCACTATCAACATACGTATAAAACTACTTGATAAGATTTTGAGAAATACGAATATTGAGTAGTATGAATAATCTGCTTTATGATTTTATAATGCACTTGAAGGTATAACGGTATCCAAAATTTGCATGTTAGCACAGAATATTAGATTTTAATATAAAATTTTGAGCTATTTACATGCATTGTTTCATTTGGTTGTCTAAAGAGAAATTGTGTAGATACGTAGATTGTGTCAGCTAAGGTATTTATATTAAACTAACTATTGTACATTTAAAAGTATGTTTACCAAACAGGAAACCCAGACTGCACTGTGCTTTTGAAATAAGATTGATCATGATGCCAAAATGATAGGGAATTCTGGACTAGAATTGCAGATGTTTCATATATAAATTACTTTCTGCTGTAAAGTTATTCCGCCATAAAATCACGAATTGTTGATGCAGTGTGGTATTTTTTGTTTCTTATTTTAAATGTATGTCTGAAAATCACTATAGTATATGCTGCTATATTATTACATCATTTCTTAAAATTTATTTTATATTGCAATTCAATGTGATTGCTAACAATATATAAGATTTCTTTATTTCGGATTGAAGTATACGGTTTTGCAATTTTTTTAAACTTCAGAATCAAAATGAGTGTTATTTTTAATAGGAATGGAATCAGTTGGAATCCACGAGATGATCCACAACTCTATATTGATGTCAGACATAGATATCAGAAGAGATTTATACAATAACATAGTCCTGTCTGGTGGATCTACAATGTTTCCTGGTAAGTCAATTACAAATTCCGTCTTAACAGCATTATAGGCCCCCGGGGAAAATCGTGCACTAGGTCCCATACCTACAAAACCATTCGCAGGAATAAAATTGTAAATGTCAATAAAATTAAACATAAAATTATTATATTGGTACTTTCAACAAAATCAGTGCTTAAACATGATAAAACATGTCGTAAACAACATACACAGATTAGCCTGAGCTCCCATAGTAGTGGGGCTAAAAAAAAAGGTTCATATATAAACAAGACGACTTCATTTTTGAACCAAGCATCTGATGCGTTACAGTTTAAGTTGTAAATGAACAATGATATTTGTTCGAAAATTGATTACCGGAAGTTATCTATAGGAATATGAAATAATATGGTAACCAAACGTAAAAATATCATCCATTATGATTGTGACAATTAGCAAATGTTGAATTTCATAAACATGATCCGAAGTAGTATATATAATATCTCCTTGTTTCCTTTCCTGGGGTACAACTTGTAGTTTCCAAGGATTCTATTATCGTGACTTTGAAAAATATCGGTGATAATATATGTACAATGTCATTAAAGTGTTGAAGTTATAATTATTATCAGTGGAAATTAATAGATCTTATGCACATATTTTTTCAGTGTAATTCTTTACAAGTAACACATTCAGAGCTTATGACAATGTTAATTGTATTTTAGGTATTGCTGACCGTATGAAGAAGGAAATTGACGCAATTGCACCAAGTTCCATGAAAACAAAAATCATTGCTGCACCAGAAAGGAAATATTCAGTCTGGATTGGAGGATCTATCCTAGGATCTCTGTCAACATTTGGACAAATGTGGATCTCAAAGCAAGAATATGATGAATGTGGACCTAGTATTGTACACAGGAAATGTTTCTAAAGTACAGAATAGTCTATGCAAATTGATTATATTCATGAAATTATATAATGTGACAATGATACAAATTGGCGTGAAGAGGTGAAGCCATAACATTTTAAGTGACGCCGTGAAACATAAGCATAAAAACTGTACAAACAGAGTCGCAACGTGTGTAGGAATAGATATACTCCAAAATACGGAAGATAACTCCAATTACTAACTATGTGTTTTATGGATTGCATATGTATTTTTGGAGTCATTATTGGCATATATCATATGTGATAATTTGTGACTAGAAGAATGAATATTTGTATATGAGTGGATAAAATTGAATTATAATAAAAAAAATAAAATAAAAAAAAGAAACTATTTGTACGGTTGGTAGTGCAAAAGCAATTTATTTGGTGAAAATAATATTTATATGACTGTTTGCGGATTAAACGTGATTTATTTTGTAGAAATTATATGTGTATTCATGTATGTGAGTAAATAAAATGTGATAAATAGAGAGGATATTTGTATGTGAGTGGATCAAAAGTTATCTGTTTTTGCTACATGTCAGTGAAATTCAGTCAATAAAATTATTTTTATATAGATAAATGTTATTCTGATGTATGCTTCCAGAGATCATGAAACGATTGCAACTCAATAAAATTATGGACAACTTATATATTGGATAGGAATAATAAATTATAAATATCTACTCTCAAGTTTACACTGTAAAATGATTCTGTCAACTTGCACTTTTAAAAGACAAATCAGACAAATGTGAAAACACACAGCAGACACACTGTAAAAACACAAACAAGACACACAATCAAGCATACATTTGCCACACCTTAAAAGTACAAGCAACACACAATATAAAAACATAAATCAGACACACCTTAAAAGTACAAACAACACACAATATAAAAACATAAATCAGACACTCCTTAAAAGTACAAACAACACACAATATAAAAACATAAATCAGACACACCTTAAAAGTACAAACACACAATATAAAAACATAAATCGGACACACCTTAAAAGCACAAACAACACACAATATACAAACATAAATCAGACACACCTTAAAATTACAAACAACACACAAATCAGACAAATGTGAAAACACACAACAGACACACTGTAAAAACACAAACAAGACACACAATCAAGCGTAAATTAGCCACACCTTAAAAGTACAAGCAACACACATTATAAAAACATAAATCATACACAACTTAAAAGTACAAACAACACACAATATAAAAACATAAACCAGACACACATTAAAAGTACAAACAACACACAATATAAAAACATAAATCAGACACACCTTAAAAGTACAAATAACACACAATATAAAAACATAAATCAGACACATCTTAAAAGTACAAACAACACACAAATCAGACAAATGTGAAAACACACAGCAGACACACTGTAAAAACACAAACAAGACACACAATCAAGCATAAATTAACCACACCTTAAAAGAACAAGCAACACACAATATAAAAACATAAATCAGACACATCTTAAATGTACAAACAACACAAAATATAAAAACATAAATCGGACACCTTAAAAGTACAAAGAACACACAATATAAAAACATAAATCAAACACACATTAAAAGTACAAACAACACACAATATAAAAACATAAATCATACACACCTTAAAAGTACAAATAACACACAATATAAAAACATAAATCAGACACATCTTAAAAGTACAAACAACACACAATATAAAAACATAAATCGGACACACCTTAAAAGTACAAACAACACACAAGATAAAAACATAAATCAGACACACCTTAAAAGTACAAACAACACACAATATAAAAACATAAATCAGACACACCTTAAAAGTACAAACAACACACAATATAAAAACATAAATCAGACACACCTTGAAAGTACAAACAACACACAATATAAAAACATAAATCAGACACACCTTAAAAGTACAAGCAACAGACAATATAAAAACATAAATCAGACACACCTTAAAAGTACAAACAACAGACAATATAAAAACATAAATCGGACACACCTTAAAAGTACAAACAACACACAAATCAGACAAACGTGAAAACACACAGCAGACACACTGTAAAAACACAAACAAGACACACAATCAAGCATAAATTAGCCACACCTTAAAAGTACAAGCAACACACAATATAAAAACATAAATCAGACACATCTTAAAAGTACAAGCAACACACAATATAAAAACATAAATCGGACACCTTAAAAGTACAAAGAACACACAATATAAAAACATAAATCAAACACACATTAAAAGTACAAACAACACACAATATAAGAACATAAATCAGACACTCCTTAAAAGAACAAACAACACACAATATAAAAACATAAATCAGACACTCCTTAAAAGTACAAACAACACACAATATAAAAACATAAATCAGACACACTTTAAAAGTACAAACAACACACAATATAAAAACATAAACCAGACACACTTTGAAATGAAAATCAGCCACACTTTGAAACGCAAATGAGTGTCTTAGTGAAACCATTTTAGGTATAGAATGTGTCATAACACCACATTTTGTTTTTTTTATAAATAAGACAATGTATGGTTAAAACGCAATGTTTTCATGAGAGCACTCGCTTATGTTCTAAAGGTGTGTCTCATTTGTGATTTAAGAATGTTGCATTTTGAAAAACATGTTTGTACTCTCGTTTACACTGTCATTGTACCAGGATGAAACTGATTGCAGTTCTCAAACCTTCATAGTTTCATAGCACATTAATACGCTATAATAATTAGAATCATAGTATTAAAAGACCACACCGAAAAAAATCTCACAGAGAAAAATAATTGATATCGTGGAAAACACTACCTATGAACCCAGATTATCGGAAAACATAGACGTCTTATAGTGATACTCATCAACATGAAGTTATCTTTCCTTCAACTCTCATTTGTCATCGTGTGGGAAAATCACATTTTGTATATAATACCCGTCGTGAGGTCCCTTGTTATTAGAATTTATGTCCCTCGAAAACAAGTGTTGCCTGAGGGCAAGTGTGGACACAGAAATGTGCTGTCCAAAAGGCAAGTGTGGATGTCAATATTTCATATTATTTAACTTTAAAAAAAAAATCCATGGACACAGGGGTCCTGGATTTGTTTTAATAAAAAAACTAATCCTGGATTATTATTTTAAGTCCGGTCCTGTGTTTTTATTTCAAATTTTCATCATAAACAAATTTGGTGACATTAACAAACAACTAATCTACGAAAATTATGTACGAAAATAGATAACCACCATCAAAGATGGGGATGGTTATGCGCCATCGTATTGTGTGAAGTGAGTTGGATTAACCGTTTGTTCAAT
>MJUT01045041.1:113610-130607 GCA_002080005.1 Gigantidas platifrons | reverse complement strand
TTGCAATATCTACAGGAAATATTTTGATTTTGCTGACCGGAAATCATTAATGTTTTTTTGTTGCAAAATCGTGGACAGAATGGATACTTATCTTCCCATGCCCATGGAGACACAACTAAAACGGTTTGATGGATAAAGCCATTGTCAAGGTTAATAAAAATTTACTTGATTGATATGAGAAATTTTTTCAACATAGCTTATTCTGTATCTAAAAACAACCGACTGCACATTCCTATCTGAAATTCAAATTTAAAATGGTCTTCATTTGGGCAGTGATCACTTAGACAGGGATGTTTGTGTTAACATTTCAAATTTTACGCAATGATGTAATAGAAAATATAAACAAGTTCAATTTACTTTCTTTTTAGTTAGCAACTGTGTTTGCAAGTATCAAATGTTTATAAAAAAAAACAAAAACAAAAAAACAGGACAAGTAGGATTTTGTCCGGACAAGTAACTTTTTTCAGATAACTTGCCCGGGGACAAGTAGAATATTTCAGTATTTCCACACCCCTGTAATCCAACTCAGAGTGTTGGTCAAGTGAAAAACAATCATCATCTTCAATCAGAGGCTTCAGGTAAAAGTCAGTGTTCTGTAAGAACCAACAAACCTATTAATAATCATTAGAGAAATTAATGAATGTACAAATCTTTTTTGTGTCAACTTAAATCATTGAATTTTTTTTTTACAGAATCGTTTGGGACAGATTGGTACAGATGGTCAAAGAGTACAAGAATTTGTTAGATCCATCCATCCTACACAACCCATTCTACGAAATGATTTCTCAAATATTGGCATTCCACCACAGAATGATAATTGGGACAATATTTCCATCACAAGCGTCAGTGCTCATGCTGTACCATATACACAGGTAAGGATTATTTTATACTTATTGACTGGGTATGAGGGGAATAATAAGTTTATTGACCCCGAGATACCAACTATTGCCCGAGGCGAAGCCGAGGACAATAGTTGGTATCGAGGGGTAAATAAACTTACTAATCCCTGAATATCTAGTTAATAAGTGTTTTATTATACCGAAAGAGACGTCAGATGCAAAATGATGGCTGAAGGTAAAATAATTGATGTGGCAGTAAAAAAAGATAAGTACTGGTTATAACAATAATATTAACCACAAATAGAATAAACATTTTTTAACATCAAGAAAATAAATCTTAAAATGATAAATTATTGATAAAAGTTAAGTTCACTGTGCAATTATTAATACTGCTAATTGTTAATCCAGAAGTAGATTGAATTCCTCGAATTCTAAATGTATTTAAAGTTGGAGTATTTGTATTTGTGAATTATTTTGAACTGAAATTTGACCCGTTTCAAAATTTGATATATCATTCAATATATTTGCCAAATTAAAGTCATCATATAAAAAGTCAGGAATTTCCGGTACATTTTCATTCCTTCACCGATATTATTTTTCAGTTTAAATTCCGACTTTGATTATCCAATCTTTTAAATCGTGCAATTAACTCGGACATAAAAGTTTTAAATCACATACTTTTGACGTTTGCAAGTGTCGGTCAAATAGTTGGAAAGTATTGACCGGTGAAGTAAACTTCTCGACAAGCCTGGAAAAAAAGTAAAACTATCGAGTTGATTTTTAATATAGAAAATTATAACTGAGGTATAATAAATCTGTAATATTGACCACCACAGAATGATAACAAGGGCAATATTTCCTTCTCTAGTGTCAGTTTCCTGTGCTCTGTCATATACAAATTGATTGATTGATTGGTGTTTAACATCAACTTGAGCAATATTTCAGCCATATTGTGGTATACCATATACATTTTGTGCAAACTTATGGATGATATCTTTAATATTGACCACCTCAGAATGATAACAAGGGCAAGGGCAATATTTCTATAACTTGTTATTACCTTGCTCTTTCAATCTAATCTACATCTGAGATGGGAAATACTTTACTTTAAATCGTCAGTTACAGTAAATGGAAAATATGATGTTTCAGAGTTTTAATCTATAAACAGCTTTGATATAAATTTGTTACCTTATTTTTTTCAGTCTAATCTACATATGAGCAGGGAAATTCATAGCTTAAAAAGTCAGTTAGAGGAGATGAAAAATATGATGCGACAAAGTTTTGATCTTCAGCTTGATATTCAGAGGGCTATACGACAGGAAGTGGCTGCTGCTTTATCACAAGTTCAAGGTCAGTATTTCTTTTACAAATTAAATACCGATTAATGAGAATTTTTTTACCACTGATCAATAACTTGTTTACAATATTTTGAGAGTTGTCTACGGAACCCTAACCCTGATCAAAACCAACATGTAATATTTTGAGAATTTTCTACCCTGATCAATAACTAGTCTATAATATTTTGAGAGTTGTCTACCCTGATCAGTACCTAGTCTATAAATTTTTAGAGTTGTCTACCCAGATCAATAACTAGCCTATAATATTTTTAGAGTTGTCTATCCTGATCAATAACTAGTCTATAATATTTTGAGAGTTGTCTACCGATTAATAACTAGTCTATAATATTTTGAGAGTTGTCTACCGATTAATAACTAGTCTATAACATTTTTAGAGTTGTCTATCCTGATCAATAACTAGTCTATAATATTTAGATAATATTTTAGTGAGGTTTTGCTCTCAGATCAACTACAGACATAACACATTATACACATTAAAATAGATGATGTAGTATATCATATGGCATATGAATATGCACTGTCAATGATTTGTATCAAAAGAATAAGGAAATTTAAAACTATGTACATGAAAACTTCCCATATTTGCTGGTAGTAAGTTCTATATTAACAGTATATAAGCAAATTTTAATATAATGTTTATGATACTACATGTAGTATTCTTTGTCATAATTGGAATTTTTGTTTATCATTGAAAGAATATCATATAAAAATTTCAATCCATTCACCTAACCTATTATACTCATGTTTTGTTTTAGGTGCAGATGAATGTGATGTCAGTAGAAAAAGTAAACCAGTTAGTGACACTCATTGTTTAATCTGCCTAGACAATCACTCAGATTCTGTTCTCTATCAGTGTGGTCACATGTGTGTATGTTATCCATGTGGACGACATCTTATGTCACGTGGTTCTAAATGTCCAGTTTGTAGAGCACCTATAAAAGATATCATTAGAGCATATAAAAGTAACGAAAACTGAAGACACTTATATCTTAATACCATAGAGTAGTGACTACAAAGTGGAATTGAATATCGATCTGAAAGATGATTATAAATTGTGCAAGCATATCATGATCCCAGAAACTAATGTTTTTATTGATGAAAAAAGAATGTACCCAAAATCCATAATACTGTTATAAGTATATCACTTGTTTTAATCATGAATTAATTGACAAGTGTTCAACTAGTTTTGTCAACATAATACTGTTACAAGTATATCACTTGTTCTAATCATGAATTAATTGACAAGTGTTCAACTAGTTCTGTCAACATAATACTGTTACAAGTATATCACTTGTTCTAATCATGAATTGGGGTCATCGTGGTCATGTGGTAGTTGGATTTACAACTACCTAGGCAATCAGTGCACCTAGGCAATCAGTGCCTATCACCACTGATGTTGTGAGTTCGACATTTGATTACCGTTTTTAGGTACGTATAGAACGCGGTCTTAAGCTTTAAAAGGATAATTTGTAGGTGGGGGGCGTTTTATGCATAGGAGGAAGTATCAGACACTTTTTTTCAGGTCACGCAGAGACTTGCCGGTTGCATATCTTCGAGTTCACGGACGGCAATATTCCCAATGATCAGTGAATTATTGTTCAAATAACATTAATTGTGTTCATTATATATGTGTTATTTAAAATAAAATTGTATAAAAATTATATTTATTGTTTTTTCATTGCCTTTTTGAAAGGTATGTAAATATTCTCGATGTTTGTCAATAATCATACATGTACATTGGTGTCGTTGTTCGGAACTAATTGTCCATACGAATGCAGGAATAACTGTCAAATGTTTGNCAAGTATATCACTTGTTCTAATCATGAATTAATTGACAAGTGTTCAACTAGTTCTGTCAACATAATACTGTTACAAGTATATCACTTGTTCTAATCATGAATTGGGGTCATCGTGGTCATGTGGTAGTTGGATTTACAACTACCTAGGCAATCAGTGCCTATCACCACTGATGTTGTGAGTTCGACATTTGATTATGTGATAAAGTTTGTCAGTGACTTGCGACAGGTCGGTGGTTTTCTACGGGTCCTCCGGATTCCTACACCAATAAAACTGACTGCCACAACATTGAAAGTGGCATTAAACACTATCAAACAAACAAACATCTAATCATGAATTAATTGACAATCAATTCTTCAATTGATTGATGATGTCATGTTAATTGATAAAGAGTGATTGATGATGTCATGTTAATTGATAAAGAGTGATTGATGATGTCATGTTAATTGATAAAGAGTGATTGATGATGTCATGTTAATTGATAAAGAGTGATTGATGATGTCATGTTAATTGATGAAGAGTGATTGATGATGTCATGTTAATTGATAAAGAGTGATTGATGATGTCATGTTAATTGATAAAGAATGATTGATGATGTTATGTTAATTGATAAAGAATGATTGATGATGTCATGTTAATTGATAAAGAGTGATTGATGATGTCATGTTAATTGAAAGAGCTATTGTTGATGTCATGTTAATTGATAAAGAGCTATTGTTGATGTCATGTTAATTGATAAAGAGTGATTGTTAAAGGTTGTTATATATTAAAATTATTATCACATGTGACATGTATTTACTTTAAATTCTGCAAAGGTATTTACACATGCACTAGATGTGCATAGCAAATATATCGCGTATAACTAATGACTAATCGAAACCTGAACCCAATTAAAAACTGAGTAAGCAGTTCCTCTTCCCACTAGTGGCACACATAATGTTACTCTTCTCAAAAGTCCAGTGATAAAATCACGAACTTGTCAAGTGCTGATTCAATTTAGGAAATCTTGTTTCAGTAACTTCCTTACAAGCAGTATCCCTTTAATATAAAATGGACAGCTAATACATGTATCTCAATGATCACTTATTCTAGTATTTCATCTTTAACCGATACATTGCCTAGAGGATGACATAGATTTGCATTGAGTAGTCAATATGCCAGAGGTGTGAGGAATTACAGCTATTACTAGTATTTTAAAAATTTGTATATATTGAATGGTATATATGTTATGGACAGAAAGTAAAAACTTTGATGGTAAACAATTCCACCAATATCAACAAAACCAACAATTGACAAACATGCACGTAGATAAAACAGAACTTGTTTTTGCCTTGTTGAATATAACGGCAATTTTTAGGTGGTATCAGAAGTGACTGAGATAATGACCAATCAGAACACTGTATATAGTACATATACATTGTATACCGTGTACTGATTGGACGTTTTTGCAGTACATGTTTGAAAGTCATACTGGAAAGTTTTATGACCGCAAGACCAAGACTACACAATAGAGCACAAAAGTATTGGAAAGTGTTGAAGCGTGATCAGCTGCAAGTTAATTACCATGACAGCATACAAACTGCAATAAAAACATTGAGTAAGATCAGGTGTTCTGGAAGGATCACTAATAAGGTTCTAGTCTTCAAATGTGACTTTTTGTCACCCTCTAGTCAGGCAGCCAAAATCCAAAAAACGTGACTTTGCACCCACTGAACTTACTTGTGTTGTATTTCATTGGAAAGACTTGAAAGAACTTTAAGTAAAAACAGGTCGTCAATAATTAGGTAAGATTTTTAATAAATTGAGATACTCCTCTGTTGTCTTTGAAAAGTCGATTTGAAAAGCAACTGGAATATAACCTACATACAAATGTAACTAGAAAAGCATATGTTCAACCATGCAAACGTATAACAAATTCACATCATTAATTCTAGTAAATATAAAATTACCTTGCCCTCAACAAAGAGCACATTTGTATTAACCCTCTGGGTAATAAAGTTCTGTGTTTTCTGTGGAAAGCAACACTGAAATTGACAGTTAATTGACTCCTGAAAAACATTTTTTCACCGGATATGCCAGTGTGACTAGAAATCTCCAGTATTTTATGAATTTATATTTGTTTCTTAACCAGCAATGCTTTCATGATCAGTAATCTGGTGTTAAACATCAACAATTCTACACAAAACCTATAAAATAAATCATTTTAACCATTTAATGTTAATCAATCAACCATTAACATTATGATTAAACAATTTATGTCATACAAAAATTATAAACAAAGACAAATTTCAACAGTTGTCATCAGGGGCAGATCCAGAGACTCTGTTGATGGGGGGGGGCTCAGTTATGGAGCAATATTTTCAATAATAGATGGAACCAACTGTAGTCCCAAAGCGGCTCTGGTGTGTAGGTCGGTAAACCTTGTTTTCATTTCATTTAGCGCATGGTCGAGTAAATGTACAGTTATTGACTTCCTAAAGTAGTCTTCCGGACCCTCTGCTTCAGTTCAACATTATCTCTCATTATGTGTCTCCCACATATTCTAGGTTTTTTAACCTCTATGTCTAGCGGTTCACATATTTGAACACTCCTCTCAAAACACTGGTGGCTCAATTGTTCAACATTTGCTTTGCAGTCTAGTGAGCTCTGAACTAAAGTTACACTTTTTAAGGATATGCCTATGTCAAATGATCTCTCTTGTATTGATTTCTTAAAAGCCAGACACATTTTGAACAATAATAATGGTTACAGCAAAATCAAAGTTGCAAATGGAATATACAACAAAGAAATTACATCAACTGTTCTTGGTCTGGTGTATGTGTGTTTTGGCAGTTTTGTAAAGTGCTCAAGGATCTGAGCATTAGCAGGAAAAAATATAATTTAAGTCTATTTCATTTCTAATTAATTTTGATTATTTTATAATGTATTTATATTTTCATTTAGAGTTTAAAATATGCTGTATTCATATATTTTCAAAACGGCAGCAACAATTGCCTTTCATTTTATTTGTAAAAATAAATGTTATTTAAAAAAGAATTCCCTTCAAAGAGCCTCAATTTACAGGTGTTGGTGGTTATACCTATATGCAATTGTGACACTGGACATGTTTATATAACGATTTAAGACAATAACTGATTAATTGGTATTTTGACAATACATTTATAAAGACTTATAATAAATTTGAATACCGGGTATTTGATTTAACATAATTACTTAATTATCTCTTTGAAGATCAAATTAATACAATGAAATTAATTTGTATTTTGTTTTACTTTCATCACACAGATCGAAACCATTCGATTAAAAGCCATATCGTGACATTAAATAGCCTTGAAAAGCGTATGTTAACATATGTGCTAACCCGAATAATCCAGTCGTTATATTACGCTTTGCTACATTAACGAGTAGTGATAGCGGATAGAGGGCGCTGAATTATTCGAGTTACATATGTGCATGGCTTTTTTGATATGCCAAACTCGGAAGGATATAAAATCGGAAGACAGCAAGATAATAACAACAATGTTCTATGTAAACCCGACTTAAAATAAAATTTTCTATTCTATATTCTATTCTGTTCTATACAACAGGTAGGATATTTTCTTTACATCATTCCGCAACAATAAGTTATCATTTTGACAAAATATTTAGACCCAACGTTTTAGAAATGACTGCTTTCAAATGAGGTAAAATTGCACGCAAATGACCGGACATTCTTGAAGTTATCGGCTGTTGAACGTGAAATTGCCAATATTTTTTTGGTGAAATTTCAAGTTTGATGACAGAAAACATCATCTTCACCCCATTTTATTTCCACATCAATCTCTGTATCCAATGCCCAGTCATTTACCGATCATCCGTCAAAATCTCATAATCTGAAATCTTCTCCTTTCCGAGCAATTGGAGTTTTGAAAGGCACGATCATTGAAAAATGGATATGGCTCACCGCAGCGGAAAAAAAATGAATGGACATGTTGAACTCGGAGTACAGGATTGCTGAACCGCGGAGTAGGAAATTAAATCGGTAGAAATCAGCATCAAAAGATCTGGGTTTTTTTTTACTAGAAAAGCATCTCAAGCAATTTGTATTTTAAGGCGATGCAATACTAGATTTAAACATCGTTTGATTACGAATAAAAACATAGCTCATTAGTAATTTATCCTCTTCATCATTTTCATATATTTTTGTCATCTCTACACGAATTTATCAAAAAAGTAACAGCTATAGAATAACTGTTACTAGACGTACTACTAGCTCATAATCTTTCTGACAGATCACTCCGTAGGAACAACAGCAGAGGATTACACTTGAACATGGTACAAGACTGAAAAGAATTTGCCAAATCCTCTATGAATTTTTAATTATTTTTCATGTGACGGAAAGGGAAATCATTACCGGTTTACTGTTGTTATTTCTCAGACCTCTGAATATTTCTAATAATTTGTAATTTCTATAAGATCCGCTTAGCTTTCGGACAGTTCGATAACGAGTTGCAGTTTTTTTTTCAGGTCCGTATTTTCCCCCCGGCTGTATACCAACTAGTCCTTTGATCCAAGTACTGTGGAGACTGACCTGGTGGTCAAATGTAAAATTTGATTATAACTTGCATTTCCATCAAATGAATCAATCTACAATGTTTTACTTCGGCTTCTACCTAGCACCTGAGTCTCTGATGAGAGATACATTATGGAAATGGCAATATGAATTCAAAATTATTCCCGTAAATATGATTTTGAGTCTGGAGTTAAGTTGAATCGAGTTCAGTCCCGTGGCGTAGGAAAGAACCAAAAAGTGTGTGTGGTGGGGGGTGCAAACTTTTTCAAAAAACGAAAAAGTGGAGGGGCAAACTTATATAAAAAGGTCTTTTGAACTCTTTTCTCGTATTTGACAAAAAATGTTGTCCGTTTAAAAAAAAATCCTTCAAAAGTGTGGGTGCTTGCCCCCAGCTCCTACACCCCTGAAGTCTGATTACAGATGAATATAACTGCCAATTCCATTGACACATGTTCCCTGTCTATTGGGAGTGAACCAAAGGACATGCAATATGCATATGTCTTATGAAATTATTTGTTTTAGGTAAATGATCAAGCTTTGTAACATATAAATGAAAATTTCATTTCTGATGCAAAATTCATGAGTACATGTACTTACATTGTCCACGATTGTTATTGATTTCTGCGTGTATCGGATCATTTTCTTGAAATTGAAAGAGGAAGATACACAAGAATTAAAAAAAGAAAATAGAATATGTAAATTTTGTGATTTAAAAGATGTTGAAGATGAGTTTCATTTTTTATACGCCTGTGTCGAGATTGGGTATGGCGGGCGGGCGTCCACATCGGTTTCCGCACAATAACTTAAGTTCTGTATATCGGATCTTTACCCAACTTGGCCACATGATTCTCCTGTGGAAGTGGAAGAACCCTATTTATGTTTGGGGTCATTAGGTCAAAGGTCAATGTCACCGTTACTATAAATAGAATTTTTGACAAAAGTGTCGTTTGCGCACGATAAGCTTAGTTCTGTATATTGGATCTTTACCAAACTTGGCCACATGTTTCCCCTGTGGAAGGGAAAGAACCCTATTTATTTTGGGGTCATTAGGTCAAAGGTCATTTTGACAACAGGGTCGTTTGCGCACGATAACTTTAGTTCTGTATATTGGATGTTTACCAAACTTGGCCACATGCTTCGCCCGTGGAAGGGGAAGAACCCCATTTATTTTGGGGTCATTAGGTCAAATGTCAAGGTCACCGTTACTATAAATAGAATTTTTGACAAAAGGATCGTTTGCGCACGATAACTTTAGTTCTGTATATTGGATTTTGACCAAACTTGGCCACACGATTCCACTGTGGAAGGGGAAAACCCTATTTATATAGACGGGCGTATATTGTGATGCACACATTTCTTGTCTTTAGATGTAAGAATAACCATACTTTGAGAAATATACTGTACAAAGATATAAACGGAATCTGTCCTAAATTTAATGAATATGACAGAGCTAAAAACAATTACAATTAATTCTGTCATCATCACAAAATATGCGGTTTACGGTATACCATTCGTTAAAAAGCCGATATCACTGAGGAAAGTGGGCTCTAACGTAAACCGTCCTTAAGTCGTCAGGGGTATGCATTTTTCAATACGCTGTAATAATCTGACGACTTTAGGACGTAATGAATTGGTTTTGATGGCAAGAAAAAGTATTCAGAAAGATGATTTACTTTCTCCTGAGGTCGTCAAACAATCGTAAATAGGGTAGATTTTACCTTAATGAGACCAAGGATTGGCCAGACGACTTGAGGACAGCACTGTCTCTAAGTCGTCACACCCGCTGTCTTTTGGTCGTGAAGCAATTTTTACCCGTGCTAAAGTCGTCATTATGTCTTTTTTTTTCTTTTTTTTTTAGCAAAAAATCAAAATAACAACTTACATTTTTGGAATTTTCCTTAAAACGTGAAATACAAACTCAAATCACCAACACTTTTCAATTCAATAACTGTGGCAATAACAGCTGCATTTTCTCACCTTAAATTTCCCACTTTCCTAGAACTATCGTAAGTTGCAACTGCCTTCCATATTTACATTTGTATTTAATGGTTTTGGCTCCAAATGGTAAACAGCACCAACTGTTAAGAGCTTGCGGTGATGTGTCAACGGATTTGCTCTATCTTCTGCGGATTTTGCGTTAAATAATAAGCTACATATAAAATTTAGTACCTCCCAATACAGTCATAAATCTAATGATTTTAAGTCGTCATATACTGTCTTAGGGTGTCACTCAAGTTTACACACACAATATATATGACCACATGCGACAGGTCTGCAATTGTAAAAATCCGTCTTTTGAAAGAAAAATATTTTTTGTTTGTCCGTTAGTCTCTCAGATTGACGTCACTTTCCTAAATGGCACTGTACGTATCAATCGCCCTAAGAAGGATGAAATTCGGGGAACCATCGCCCGATATGTCATGTGTACCATTTATACAGAGGTCCTTAAAACCTGTCTTCAAGCTTGCTACTTTTCAAAATCTAGTATAAGATAAAGATAAGATAATTTTATTGCAAAAAGATTTGCGCCCCAAAGGAGCAGATAATACAAACAACACACAAGACAACCATCAAACAGACATATTCAATGCATATCATATATACAGTTAACTTTACTCTCTACAACAGCAAGTGCAAAGAAAACCACAAATTTAATTACAAATAATTCCATTTTACACTTACTTTATAACAATAATAATAATAATAATAATAATAACAATAATAATAGAAGCAGTGGCAATGACTCATGACTAATTAAATAAATAAATAAAATCACCTTGATCTATAATTGTTTTCCCTTTCATCAAAAAGACTATTTAAAAGTTTACACAAATTGTCTAAAATTATGTTATC
Organism: Gigantidas platifrons; assembly: GCA_002080005.1. NCBI lineage: Eukaryota > Metazoa > Mollusca > Bivalvia > Mytilida > Modiolidae > Gigantidas > Gigantidas platifrons. Next base: position 119,208 of record MJUT01045041.1, on the reverse strand, counting down.
TTCAGATGACAGAAGCCAAATTAATTTATCCTTATCAGATAAAGATTCAACATTTTTATTATAACTTTTTATATTTTCAATAAAGGAAGATCTTGTTGTATCCAATGCACTGCATTTTAGCAAAAAATGAATTTCATCTTCTACTTGAGAAGAACATAATTTACATAATCTCTGGTGTGCTTTTGCACCAGTATATCAAAGACATGATAATGTAAGATTAGATACGGAAAATAATGCGAGGTTTGATGATGACGACTTTGTGACGGTCTACGTTACTGCTGCATAATTGTAATTGAATGTAGAATTTGTTTTCATTTTATTTGTACGTTCTTACTATGTTTTTGTCTATTTGACTTGTGTACGTTGTATGTATTGCCTTGTATATGCCGTCAACCCCTCGATACAGAGGAACAGGCAATACAATGGCCAGAAGGAAAGGGACAAAAGATGATACACAATCTTCAACAAAATATAAAACAGAAAATTAAAAACTCCACCATCATGACCATGTACGAACTCGGTGTTTCAACCACACAGCAGACAATTTTTTTTTTATTAATTTACTTTATTAATATTAAAAATGAATATTAATTAAAAAATTAAATTAATTTCCACCTTAATTAGGGTCAATGGCCACATTGAATAGTCAACAATACATAAACATACAATGTACTACATATAAACAAATCCAATACACAATAGAACAAATGGAATCAAGTGCCCCCTGTCCTCAGTTCCAATGACTGTTTAATGAAAGAGCCTAAAGATTTCACCTGCTTGATGTTAGTCGGATTTAAAATAATTTCAAGTAGATTTGAATTAATAGTATTGTCAAAGTCACTGAGAAAAGCTTTTCTTAGATGTTCATTTAGCTTACAATTTAAAAAGAAATGGTTTTCGTCATCAAGAGTTTCACATTTATTGCACGTTCGTAAATGCCGAGGTATTTTCTTATATCGTCCCGTTTCAATTGCCAGAGAGTGGTCACTTAGTATAAATTTACAAATTAATCTTCTTATTTGAAAATCTGGATATTTCAAGTAAAATTCCGACTTATTTCCAGACTTCAATGCTTTGAATAGAAAGAGTTTACTGTTATTATCTATTAATTTTAATTTATTATCAAGTATTTCTTCATAGTTTTTATTTAGTATATTTTTGTAATATTTTTTTACAAGAATTCTTTTTCATATCTTGATTTCCAAGGTCCATTTTATTTTCAGTTCTTACATGGTTAATGTCTGAGTACCAAGAATAAATTCCTTTTTCATGGAGAGACTTAGAAAGAGAAAAACATTCTTTTAAAGTTTCAGGTGTATCAACTGCAAGTAATCTATCTTCATAAAGTAAAGATTGAGTCTTTATGAAATTATCTATTGGGTATCTTCCCAACTCATATCTGGCTGAAAATTGCTTGAAAATTTTTTGATTCCAAGGGAAATGCCTCTGTATTTGTTTGGATCAAAATTAATAGTATGGGCTGATTGCTCTGCAATCTACCCCTTACAAACATGAAAAGTAAAGTTAATGACGCTGTCACTCCTTTTTGGTGGATAACAAAAATACCGTCAATGATATTAGTTATTTTATACAATATCTGTATAAATTCTCCCTGAACACAACCAGCAATATCATTTTATTTTCTTTGTCACATGCGGTCCCTAAGTAAATGTTTGCAATGGCGGCTGAAATTTGACAAGTGAACATGTCATCCAGAACACGAAAGCGTCCTTCCTCAGCTAGGCGCAATATCCACATTGAAACTTTCTCCCCCTTTGTGAGGTGATAATTCTTATAATCCTGCATTATTGTCAATATTTGAATAAAAACCTATTTTTCTCTGAATCAAATTAAAAGATTAAATTTAAGGCACATGCCATGGTCATGGACACACCGACACCGGTGGATAATGTAATTAGTCGTCGTACGAAATGACCTATGTTATGATAATAGGCAGTGTCTATTCTTACAACAATTTTCAACAAATTGTTGTAAAAATAGCCGCAAATCTTATTCTTATAACAAATTATATTACGGACAGTGGCGGATCTAGATACGATAACGTAACCTTCATTCCGCTTGTGCTCCATTTAGGGTTACGAATCGATCTCATTCAACGTATGGGAGCAAATTAAAATTTTCGTTCCAAGAATATTTCAACTTTCTTTTTGCATATCTGGTCATATCTTATTATTCCCAACAATTTTTAAGTAATGGTGATACGAAATAAGTGTTACAATCCCTGTTTCTATCTTCAAGACCGGTTTCGTATTTGAAAATTGTTACTTGTCCGCCATAACACCTTACGTAGACTCTCGCGATGGGTGGAGCCTATCCATATATGGAAACTGTTGCTATGAAAAAGTCGATTTTACTATAAAATTGATCCAAATAAGGATATCTCAAAAACGAGGCAAGTGCGCGTGAACTAGCAACTTATAAACAAAATGTAGGACAGAAAGAAGATTTCATGCATTCAAATTTTCAGATGGATATAAGTCTACCATGGATTGCTGCAGCGATTATTTAACACCTCAAGGTTTACCTAAATATATTTATCTTTTACCCCCGTTAATTTTTCCAACCACTTACAACGGAATTAGGACAAAAAACCGCCCGGTGTGAATCTCTCCGAGCGCTGCTCCCATAAGTTGAATGGGATCGATTCGTAACCCTAAATGGAGCATAAGCGGAATGAGGGTTACGTTATCGTATCTATGGCAGATCCAGAAAAAAAATTGGGGTGGTCCCAAATGAACATTGATTGGGATGAAAAGGGTTAAAAATACCTACAAGCCCTGTGACCTTATGAAAAAGCATGGATATGGGACAATGGCACGAAGACATCACCAAGTCACCGATGCGATACACTATACATAAAAAGACACCTTATGTCATATGTGAGACTTTCATTGACATGGAAGACTATTATATATAAAACTGACTTTTATTTAAGACTCTAATATAAAACAAGGTTTTGCAATATAAAACTACCATATATATATAACGTAGCATATAAAAGTTCAACTTAAAAAGTTTCAGTAAAATTGTTCAACTATAAACACTAATTTAACAACGAGTCATTTATAATGTCATTTAACATCATGCGTCGGGGGTGTTTCCTGGCAAAACTATCTATTATTTTCTTCCTATTCAGTTCTAAACTGTAGTGTACATGCATAAAGGAAAGTCTGTTTAGTCGCGATTGTCCCATCGTTGTTCGTAGATAAGTTTTCAAGAGAGATAACTCACTGTTCGATCGCTCGCATTCGCAGCTCGTAACATCCAGAGTAGCAATGATTTTCAAGATGATAAAAATATTAGGAAAGTCTGTCTTGCAGCATATTTTGAGAGTACCAGCTACTGTTTCTGGTTTTATGTTCATCAACTCGCAAGTTTTTTTCCACAAACGAAGTTCTGACGGTATAGTTGGCGGACTCGGCAAATCATCGATATAAAAGTCTATAAAATGTTTTATCTCCTCAAATGTTGTATATTCTACATATGCCGGTACCAACTTTAATAGTGCTTGGGTTGCTGTTGATGTAAGGGATGAAAATCTTGCCTCCATATCACTTAATAAATCGTCAACATAAGGGATAGCGATGACACGTCTGTATTATATTTCGGGTGTTTCTGCAGGACAGTTGTCCCTTTGTGTTTGTCGACCGATTCGTATAGGTATCGACGGAGTTACACAGACAGTCTTTGCAAGTTCTTCGGCCTCCATAATCCATTCACTAAACCTCTCATCGATATTTGCGTGTACGTCATTTAGTACTTCTTTTACAATTGAAATGGATAAGACGTCAACTTCTTCATTATTTACATGTACATGTATTTTCCATTATAGTTTTCTTTGATGAGTTGTTTTGACAAGTACCAGGTAACTAGACCAGGTACAACACATTGATCCGTATTCTGTCAATTTGACACCTACGGGTATTGCAATCAAAACAATTATCACAATAAAAGATTAATTTCAAGTGTTAATTAGCTGTACACAGAGAAAGGACACCTTAAACATTTTTTGGGGGTTCAGCAAGGGGGTGGTCCGATGCGCCGTGAGGAAAGGAACTGTGTTCAATTATATAAACGGACATTGATATATAAGAAATGTATATAGATCTATATAATACAATAAATATATATGATTAATTACAACATTATCTTTTTTGTTGTAAGAATAGGCTCTAGAGGCTATTCTTACAACAAATTGAATCTACAGGTAATAATTATTCGTTTCTCATTCTAATTCGTAATATTATTTGTTGTAAGAATAAAATTCATGGCTATTCTTACAACAATTCGTTGAAAATTGTTGTAAGAATAGACACTGCCAAGTACAAAAAAAAAATGCTACATTTTTGTATTATACCTAAAAGAGTTGCCGGTAAGTGAAATCTTAAGCGGTTCACTTTTTCGTTTTACGTACTTGGAATACCAGAATGAGGTACTCGGGGGAAGTCGGGGGTAAAGTCTACTAAAAAGTAGTAAAGATAGCCAACACCCTTTTTTCCCCCCAAAATTGTGAAAAATTGTATCGCATCCTTCAGCTATTATTTTCAGTTTAATTATATGATAATCTGATATATACCATCACAAAATGACCTTTTCTTATATCAAAGCAGAAAATTGATTTGGGGGGTGGGGTTAACGCCACTTTCAGCAATATTTCAGCTATATCATGGCGACCAGTTTGAGTGGTGGAAGAAGCCGGAGAGAACCACCGACCATGGGCAAACAACTGGTAAACTTTATCACTTGCGGCTGCAGAAAATTGAGTAATGTCCAAAATGAACTTAATTATTCATAAACTACCCTGCAATGACCTCAACGCTCTAACAAACAAATATTAATACCTCAATAAAGAATCAAAGATTGCCATGTAAAAACTGATACTTTGTGTTTGGTTTACTTAATTAAAAAATAAGTGTAAACGGAATTCACAAATAATAAAGTCAGTTATTGTCTTTGTAAGTGTCCATAGACACTGAAGAGCTCTAATGCGCTGGATGGAATGGAGTCGCGCAAGTAGATACATGTATATACTCTGATATCTTCCACGAATGTACTTAAAGGTGACACTGTATAAAAAAAATAACTGTTGAAGAATTCACAGGGGTTAAAAAATCTGCTGGTCTGAGGTCCGGGACCGGCGATTTGTGGGTTCGGACCTAACGTTTTCTAATCCTGTAAAGACCGACGGACCAGTTGAAACTGTCCCATTACTTTGAATTAAATAGGAGGTTAAAAGTCCGAGTGACAGATGTATGCATAATTTTAATCCAACATTGATTGCCTCTTTTAATATTGTTAACATTGGATTACATAATCTGAAATAATTCAAGATCGTTTTAGTGCTTTACCAAGTGTGTTTTGTTCCGTTATAATGAACCTCTGGTAATTAACGGAGCACACACACCCGGGATGGTTAGGCCAGACTTAAAATTATCTTTGTTTGCTGTTGGCCTACCCATACTTAGAAGGGGAGGGTAGGTAGGTAGGCTTTTTTTTTTTTTTTTGAGAAAAATTTGCATATAATATACGAGTACTTCCGAGAATCTAGAACAAGTTCCGGTTGTAGTACAAAATCTT
>MJUT01045041.1:74818-87352 GCA_002080005.1 Gigantidas platifrons | reverse complement strand
TAATGACGTACAAAGTAGATCTGTATAATGACAGTCATTAATGACATACTAAGTAGATCTGTATAATGATAGTCATTAATGACATACTAAGTAGATCTGTATAATGACAGTCATTAATGACATACTAAGTAGATCTGTATAATGATAGTCATTAATGACATACTAAGTAGATCTGTATAATGATAATTAATGACATACAAAGTAGATCTGTATAATGATAGTCATTAATGACATACTAAGTAGATAAAATGTCAATCAAATTGAATTTATAGGAATATGTATAATATTATGTGATTAGCAAAATTGAATTTGTATAAAAGTAATCTATATTTTCAATTACAATGAGTGTGTCTCTTCTAGAGAGACCAGAGACCCCTCCACACCTGACCTGCAGCAAACCTCTAGTTGAAATCAAGTGAGATTTCTTGTGTGAACTTTTTGAATTTATACAGGTTCTAGAGAGCCTCAAGTTTGAGCCCAATGAATCAATATGGGGTCTTGAAAGCTTCTTGTTTAAACCCAATGAAGCAATACATTTTCTTGAAAGCTTCTTGTTTAAACCCAATGAAGCAATACATGGTCTTGAAAGCTTATTGTTTAAACCCAATGAAGCAATACATTTTCTTGAAAGCTTCTTGTTTAAACTCAATCAAGCAATACATGGTCTTGAAAGCTTCTTGTTTATGCCCAAATGAATCAATATGGAGTCTTGAAAGCTTCTAGTTTAAACCCAATGAAGCAATACATGGTCTTGAAAGCTTCTTGTTTATACTCAATCAAGCAATACATAGTCTTTGTTTAAACCCAATGAAGCAATACATGGTCTTGAAAGCTTCTTGTTTAAACCCAATGAAGCAATACATGTTCTTTGAAAGCTTCTTGTTTAAGCTCAATCAAGCAATACATGTTCTTGAAAGCTTCTTGTTTAAACCCAATGAAGCAATACATTTTCTTGAAAGCTTCTTGTTTAAACCCAATGAAGCAATACATGGTCTTGAAAGCTTCTTGTTTAAACCCAATGAAGCAATACATTTTCTTGAAAGCTTCTTGTTTAAACTCAATCAAGCAATACATGGTCTTGAAAGCTTCTTGTTTATGCCCAAATGAATCAATATCAGGTCTTGAAAGCTTCTAGTTTAAACCCAATGAAGCAATACATGGTCTTGAAAGCTTCTTGTTTATACTCAATCAAGCAATATATGGTCTTGAAAGCTTCTTGTTTAAACTCAATCAAGCAATACATGGTCTTGAAAGCTTCTTGTTTAATCTCAATCAAGCAATACATGGTCTTTGTTTAAACCCAATGAAGCAATGCATGCTCTTGAAAGCTTCTTGTTTAAACTCAATCAAGCAATGTATGGTCTTGAAAGCTTCTTGTTTAAACTCAATCAAGCAATACATGGTCTTGAAAGCTTCTTGTTTAAACTCAATCAAGCAATACATGGTCTTTGTTTAAACCCAATGAAGCAATACATGTTCTTGAAAGCTTCTTGTTTAAGCCCAATGAAGCAATACCAGGGCTCTCTCTACATTGCGACCAAAACACTCGCATTTGCGAGTTACTTTTGAAAAATGCGAGTAAAAATTCTGTATTGATAGCCAGACGGCGAGTTGATATTTCTGGAAATTTTTTGTCCGGTCACCGATGATATTTTTCAATTTAAATTCCGACTTTGAATATCCGGTTTTTTATATCGCACAATTGACTCACATACGAAAGTTTTAAATCACATACTTTTAACGAAAATGTTCTTGAAAGCTTCTTGCTTAAACCCAATGAAGCAATACATGGTCTTTGTTTAAACCCAATCAAGCAATGCATGTTCTTGAAAGCATCTTGATACATATTGTTTTTTCCTCTAGACTTTCTTTATAATAATGTTTTACAGGTGTGTCATGGCATTTCTCCAAATGGACCTATCAGCTGTAGTAGGACATATTTCTTCACAGGATTCTCAGACCCTTTGTCAGGTGAGATTTGATTGAATGTTGTTTTGTTTTTGTTTCGTTTGCTAATAAAGTTCCTAAAGGTGAGACATAGGAATTGCTTTTCCCTGCCACAGCAGAGGAGACAGTATTAATAATGTCTTTTTTTTGTGTGATTTGATCAATTTCTCCATATCCAGAAAACCTAAGCTCACCATACTTGGTCAACACATAGATCATGCTGTGTACATGTCAGACAATGTTACTTCATCTTGACATCATTTTAATGGTCAACTTACTTTGTTTTTTGTTAAATTTACATTAGTTTTTCATGATTAGGTCAGTATCATCATGACTGTACAATCCAGACATACCCTATTTGGTCCATATATTGATCATGAAGAATACATGTCACTCAAGCATGTATCATCTGACCTCAACCTCATTTTCATGGTCCACTGATATTGCCAAATTTACATCCAAGTTTTCGTTATTATGTCAGTTTCTCCATTACCCTAAAACACATGCTCATCACAATTGGTCCACACATTGGTAATTGGGCATGTGTTACCTGCCCTGAACCTCATTTTCATGGTCAATTGACTTGCTTCAAGTTTTCGTTATTAGGTCAATTTTTCCATTGTCATACAACCTAGGTGCACCATATTTGATCCACACATTGTCGATGGAGGGTGCCATGTGCATATTTATGCATATATGTTACCATAACATAATTTCAGTTTCATGGTACTTGGCTATTTATAAATCAGGTAAGCAGTAAAGGTTCCTGGGAGCCTCTGGTTTTATTTATAAATCAGATGAGCAATACAAGTTCCTGGGAGCCTCTGGTTTAATATATAAATCGGGTGAACAATACAGGTTCCTGGGAGCCTCTGGTTTTATTTATAAATCGGATGAGCAATGCAGGTTCCTGGGAGCCTCTGGTTTTATTTATAAATCAGGTGAGCAATGCAGGTTCCTGGGAGCCTCTGGTTTTATTTATAAATCAGGTGAGCAATACAGGTTCCTGGGAGCCTCTGGTTTTATTTGGTCTTGCTATAATGGAATCTTGTTATCTCTGACAAACTGCTTAAATCAGAAAAAAATGGAAGCTTGTAATTACTGACAAATGGCTTAAATGGTGAAAACTTTGTTGTGATGGTATTACATGATTTCTACCACATGTAGTGACACATGTTCTTAGTTACATTCTACAAATCTTTAGAAATCTTCATTAATTCTCTCTTGTAAAATAAGGTAAAAAAAAATCAATACCTTGTTGTAAAATAAGAGTATGACAGTAAAACAAGCTGTCTTGTTGATATATTACCACTAAAATGACAAAAATAAACATTTAAGTGTTGGCTTAAAATTCTAATTATTGCAAGTTTTCTTACTATCATTGATTTTTGCAGGATTTAACATAAATTCTTTGTAAAACATTCATTTTTATTACAAAATGTGTGATTGACTTCATTAAAGGCATGCAAGCCATTATTTTAATAAAAAAATGTTTCCCAATATAAGACCTAAATTTTGATTTAAAAAGCCATAAAGATATATTGCAGTTGAAATTTTTCATAATATCATACGTAAATATCCAAGAATGAAGGAAATACGTCGCTGTTTGATTTTCTTCCATCCAGGAAAGAATTCAATGTTGACCCGTCCAATGCAAAACATTCGAATTCTTTTCACTAATTACGACATTATGACAGATTTTTTAAACCTGGCCTTTTGTTCAGAACATTTTATTAGTATACAGGGGTGTGGAAATACTGAAATGTTCTACTTGTCCCCGGGCCAGTCATCTGAAAAAAGTTACTTGTCTGGACAAAATCCTACTTGTCCTGTTTTTTGTACAAGTATTTGATACTTATAAACACAGTTGCTAAATTGAACTTGTTTATATTGTCTATTACATCATTGCGTAAAATTTGAAATATAGTTTTAATAAAGTTAACACAAACATCCCTACCTAAGTGATCACTGCCCAAATGAAGGCCATTTTAAATTTGGATTTCAGATAGGAATATGCAGTCAGAGAATAGCTGGTTGTTTTTAGATACAGAATAAGCTCTGTTGAAAAAAAATCTCATATCAATGAAGTTCATTTTGATTAACCTTGACAATGGATTTATCAATCAAAACAGTCATGTACTAGTATTTAGTTTTAGTGGTGTCTTCATACTTTGCAGATGACTGGTGGGAAGATAGGTATCCATTCTGTCCACGATTTTGCCAATAAACATTAATGATTTCTTGTCAGCAAAATCAGAGTATATTCTGCAGATATTTCAATATGAGACACCATCAGAATCCAGCAGTAAACATGAGAAATCGGCTAGCCACTTGGGTGTTTTTCCTCACATTTTGTGTCCTTTTCCGCTAGAGTTTTGCGTTTAACTTTCTCGTGATGTTCATTGTGGCCAGAATCATTCCCAGTCTTTTTTTTATTATCAAATATTTGTCCATTGTAACGACTGCAACCCGATTTGTATTATACGTTCACGGATGTAAGGCCCTGTTTGTTTATGAAAAGCTATGGACAAGCAAGGAAACGTCACATTCGGAACTCCAGTAAAAACCTGTTACATGGTCCCGGTTAACGTTAAGTAAATGCAGTACAATTATCATTGCAATCGGGTCATAATACTCAACTTAGAACTTGTACAATTATGGTTATTTTTAGCTGTTTTCGGAACACCACTGACGTGATCGTACAATAAAAAAAACCACAACATTTATCTATATAACCGTCAATATTTACGATATAATATCATTTGAGGAATTGTCTTCCCAGAGTACTTTATGCATAATTAGAAATTATTTTTATTTGTTGATTTTTACTTGTCCCCGGACAAGCAGCCAGGAAAATCTACTTGTCCGGCAGGTTCTATGTACGAGTCGGACGAGTCGGGCATGGTAATTCCACACCCCTGGTATAAAACATCGAATATTGGCAACTTTTAATATAAACAACAAATTCAATTCTGACAGCCTGTGTGCCTTTAACAATACCATTTATGAATATATTTCCTTACTGTACTTTAGTTTTAGATAGTAAATTTGAGTATGTATACATGTACCACCTTGTATACATGTACCACCTTCAAAATTCTGTTGGAGCCATCATTGTCGTGGTCATGTAATAGTTGGATTTACAACTACCTGTGCCTATCACTAGTAAAGTTGTGAATTTGAATCCCGCTTATGGCGAGGTGTACTCGATACAACATTATGTGAAAAAATTGTCAGTGACTTGCGGCAGGACAGAGGATTTCTCCGGGTACTCTGATTTTCTCCACCAGTAAAACTGATTGCCACGATATAACTGAAATATTGTTGAAAGTGGCATTAAACACCATAGCCTTAATCCTAACCCAAAATTCTGTAAAAGGACACTTTTAATGTAATTTCACTGATATAAGGCTAATCAGAAGCATGGGAGAGGACCAGAAAATAGAGGTGGGGGGTAAGCTTCAGGAGTGGCCTGGAAATAGGTGGCAAGCTGTGGGAGTGGACTGGAAAGCTTTTGCTAAATTGTTTCTGAAAAATGTGGAGAGGAGGGTGGTGCAAACATAGTTTCCCCCCATGCCACTAGGCTCCTATGTCCTTTGCCAAAGACCTCTCTGTATTGAAGATATGATTTCCCTTCCATGCACATTAAAATGAATTGTTGCAAATCTCTCCCCCTCTTCTTTTTTGGGTCAGTAATTCAGTTGTACATAGTGTAATAATTGAGATTTCTTTTGATGGCCCAAACAAATATAAAGATCTTAAATAAAAAAAAAGAAAACTTATTAACTTTAATCTATTATGATTACAATACAAACTTATGATACTTATTATCATCAACCTTCTGTCTTAATAATGTTTATATAGAGTACTAGCATAAACAACAACATAGGGAAATAAATGTCAAACCTAGCATAAACAACAACATAGAGAAATAAATGTCAAACCTAAAATAAACAACAACATAGGGAAATAAATGTCAAACCTAGCATAAACAACAGCATAGGGAAATAAATGTCAAACCTGACATGAACAACAGCATAGAGAAATAAATGTCAAACCTAACATAAACAACAACATAGGGAAATAAATGTCAAACCTTACATAAACAACAACATAGGGAAATAAATGTCAAACCTAACATAAACAACAGCATAGAGAAATAAATGTCAAACCTAGCATAAACAACAACATAGGGAAATAAATGTCAAACCTAACATAAACAACAGCATAGAGAAATAAATGTCAAACCTAACATAAACAACAACATAGGGAAATAAATGTCAAACCTAGCATAAACAACAACATAGGGAAATAAATGTCAAACCAAACATAAACAACAACATAGAGAAATAAATATCAAACCTGACATAAACAACAACATAGAGAAATAAATATCAAACCTAACATAAACAACAACATAGGGAAATAAATATCAAACCTGACATGAACAACAGCATAGAGAAATAAATGTCAAACCTAACATAAACAACAACATATGGAAGTAAATGTCAAACCTAACATAAACAACAGCATAGAGAAATAAATTTCAAACGATATTGTTTGTTATAACAGAAATATAACTGCTGTTGTACAATAAAGAATATATTATACCATAAGGAGAATATATTACTAAGTGTTATAGACACTGGATTGTCAATATCAAAGACTTGTAGAAAATACATACAATTTAAGAGTATTAAAGGTAACATCAATAACATATACAGAAACATGAGCCTTATAATCAGTTTAGTTAAATGTATTTCTTCCTTCAAACGACGACTCAGTATCAGAGCTGCTCTATATTTCACTGTATGATTATGTGATGTACTGCTGCATAATCCTATGGAGGTTATCAGCATAAGTATGACAGGTAAACCAGTAAATAAACAAGTTATATACCAGAAATAAACCAGATTATATTCTTCATGGTCCCCTGTCCTTTGTATAATTAGATTAGACGGTACTGTAATGTCATACTGCCAGCACCGAGGAATAGTACTGATACAGCCTACTCCCATTACTAACATAGATATAATCCATGACTGTTTAGGAGAGACCTGGTTATATGTCTGATATAATGTAACAGTCAGTGTACGCTCCAGAGCCACTGATAATATAATCCAGATAATGATGTACTGTGTCCACTCATGTAGTAAAATACTATAGTAGGTAACTTTAATAAGTATACAGTCAAAATAATGGGGTAACAGTATAACTATAGAAGTACACACATGTAACACTGTTGTCACTGATAATACTAAAAAATAGGTGTCGAGAGAAAAACGAATCTGTTTGGTTAAGACTATAATATTGATAAACTGTGCTAGTAAACTTAATACTAATGTCACTGGTAGCATGATATAACATATATAGTTAGTCACCTCCGTCCAGTCTGTTGTATACATAGATGTAATGTTTAAACATTGTACAGAAATACACTGACGTGGTGGCAGAAGTAATAATGACTCTTTTATATAATCTGTTCTCAACATATTTGATAAAACAGAAACAATCATTGAAACGGTCAGGTATTTTTAAGAAACATTTCATTCACACATAATAAAAGTCATTGTTGTAGCTGAGAGCAGGTAAAACAGTTGAAAAACTATTGATTTTAAAGTAATAAAACACTCACTAGAAATGTTACATACAACATTATATATCCTTTTTACAAATATGTCCTTATAGTATACAGCAATATAAATCCATCTTAGAAATATTTCTTTCATTGAATGGAATACAAAATTCCTAACAGTGATATAAAGCTTGTTAATCAGTGATTCACTTCTTAATAAATCATGTTAAAATAAATTAATTTCCCAATAATGGTTGTCAACAGTGATTCATTTCATGATAAAGGTTATTAACAGTGATTCCTTTCCCGATGAAGGTTATTAACAGTGATTCATTTCCTGATGAAGGTTATTAACAGTGATTCAGTTCTGTATAGAGCTTATTTATAATGAGTCAGTTCTGTATAAAGCTTGTTTACAATGATTCAGTTCTGTCTAAAGCTTGTTTACAATGATTCGGTTCTGTATAAAGCTTGTTTACAATGATTCAGTTTTGTATAAAGCTTGTTTACAATTATTCAGTTCTGTATAAAGCTTGTTTACAATGATTCAGTTTTGTATAAAGCTTGTATACAGTGATTCAGTTCTGTATAAAGCTTGTATACAGTGATTCAATTCTGTATAAAGCTTGTATACAGTGATTCAGTTCTGTATAAAGCTTGTTTACAGTGAAAATTGGTTCATTATCTTGTGAAATTGGTTAACAGTGATACATTTATATAAAGCTTGTTATCAGTGATACAGTTCTTAATAAAGCTTGTTTACAGTGATAGAATTCCTTATAAAACTGGGTAGCAATGACTTGGTTCCTTGTGAAATATTTAGCAACTCCGATAAACTTTTAATTCTTGAAATGAAAAAAAAAAAAACTTTAGAACTATTAATTTAGATTGTAAAACATCATGTTTGAATGGCGTTCATCTCTCTATTCCATGGTTTTCACATTTAACAGTGACTTCTTCTGATCAAATGTTATTTTCTCCATGAAATCATTTAGTTTGAATATGAGAACATTTATACAATCCATGTTAAGACAAATCCTGTAGTTATAATGACTCATCATTTATTCCTGATGTTAGTAATTCTTGATTTCACCTCAATGTGACCATAGCCGGTGGTAGAGACACATCAATTATTTGTTTACATATATGTTGATATGTACATCCTTGTGTATTTGACTTTTCCCTTAACTTTGTCAAATTAATTTCATGCCAGTGTCAGAATATTCTGAAGCAATTATCAACAAATGCATAAACTGACGAAGCAATCCAATAATTGTAATTTTCCTTTAAATCCTCCAATTCCAATATTCTAATCAGAAAAGCCAATATTTCTATAGTAAACAAGTTAATGCATCTTGCTGTTAAATGACAAAGCTATCACCTGATGTTTTATCCTACGACACAATTCTGTAATTTGATGGTGCATCTGTGTGCTTCTGACAAAAGAAGTGAAATGAATTCATGAAAGCAGTTTGAAACTGACTCTGAGAATACTCTAGTGTAAAACTGTAATTATAATCCATCAGAAGTATAGCAGCACTACTGTCTGTCCTCACAAGAGACATATAATTGTGTTAATTTGAGGCCAGTAAACGCCTTTGGAATATTTCTCTCAGTTATTGGTAATTTTGAATTCCCTAGTGAGACAGCTATAATGTGATTTATGTCTCAGACTTTGCTGTGCTGTTATAGACTTGATATTTTAGATACCTTTATATAGAATGGTGAATATTATAGTCTTACTATCATCAATAAATGCCACATTACCATATCTAATGCTATTAAATAAAGGCAGTGTTACAATTTATGTGAAATGAAAGATGTATTATCTTTAGATATGATGCTAAAATATATCAGCTATAATTGTTTTGGTACTTTTACCAACAGATTCCATCTTCTTAGGTAGTAGTCGGTTAACTATGTGATGATATGTGATGGTGTGAGATTTTTAGGTAGTAGTCAGTTAACTATGTGATGGTGTGAGACTTTTAGGTAGTAGTCAGTTAACAATGTGATGATATGTGATGGTGTGAGATTTTTAGGTAGTAGTCAGTTAACTATGTGATGGTGTGAGATTTTTAGGTAGTAGTCAGTTAACAATGTGATGATATGTGATGGTGTGAGATATTTAGGTAGTAGTCAGTTAACTATGTGATGGTGTGAGATTTTTAGGTAGTAGTCAGTTAACTATGTGATGGTGTGAGATTTTTAGGTAGTAGTCAGTTAACTATGTGATGATATGTGATGGTGTGAGATTTTTAGGTAGTAGTCAGTTAACTATGTGATGATGTGAGATTTTTATGTACATGTAGTAGTTAGTAAACAACGTGATGACGTGGATTGCCATATTTACAAGTGTGGGGGACACCTGACATGGATTACTGCAATATGGACCAGTGTGGAGACACCTAACATGGATTACTGTAATATGGACCAGTGTGGAGACACCTGACATGGATTACTGTAATATGGACCAGTGTGGAGACACCTGACATGGATTACTGTAATATGGACAAGTGTGAAGACACCTCACATGGGCTACTGCAATATGGACCAGTGTGAAGACACCTGTCGGATTACTGCAATATGGACCAGTGTGAAGACACCTCACACGGATTACTGCAATATGGACCAGTGTGAAGACACCTCACATGGATTACTGCAATATGGGCCAGTGTGGAGACACCTCACATAGATTACTGCAATATGGACCAGTGTGAAGACACCTCACATGGATTACTGCAATATGGACCAGTGTGAAGACACCTCACATGGATTACTGCAATATGGACCAGTGTGGAGACACATCACATAGAATGCTGCCTTATTCTAAGAGTGTGGCTCCAGATAAGGCCACCCTTAAACATATGTTCATTTTCCGCACCCGACCTTCTATTTCACCTATGGGTCGGTAGGTAGGGGGATTTTTTTTTTATTATTCAAAATAGACATCATATGAGACAATAGGAACAAACTGCAAAAAAAAACTATTACTTCACTAACAAAGGGAATTCTGAAATTGAAGTCAATAATAGATAAGGGAAAAATTGGTTCTGTGCTGGTGCTTTTCCAACTCGCCATTAGTAATCACTTTTACAGCAGCGAAGCTTCAGCATGTTCAGATGCTGCGTTCATTCACAAATCTGGTTTCTTCAAATTCGAGCAACGGATTTTGTTCATTTAAAAGTGTAAACCAGTTCCAAACGTAAATTCTGGAATGATATCGGAACTTCCGGTCACGATTTTCGGTAACCCCAAAAAAAAAAAAAAAGTCGTCGCAAATCACCCAAAAAATATTTCGAGTCACAACGTTTTCTAACGGTCGGTCAGGTGCGGGAAACAAACAATTTTTTTATTTTGGCCCAATGGATTACTGCAATATGGACCAGTGTGGGGATACCTCACATGAATTACTGCCATGTTGACAAATGTGTCACACCTGACATGGATTACTGCAATATTTATATGGAATGTTGATATACTACCATATTGACTGACAGTTATAAAATATTTTGATTTAAGTAAAATATTTAAATAATTTCTTTTTGTTACATATATTTCCATGGATCATAATATAATATTATTATAGCTTTTAGTATAACTAGTGTATTCTCTTTACTTATTTTAGATAGGCAAGAAAACAGATTTCGAATATATGAATTATGAATGTAGACAAGCAAAATATAGTTCTAAATATAGAATAAATATATTAGATATTAAGTTGACAGTAGCATTATTAGGGTTATATTTAGGATAAATACATCTGAAGGCTCTAATATTGATAATACAATAAATCAATTAAGGTTGACCTACGTTTGTCTGTCCATTTATTGATTGAATTATTATCCATCCATTGAGACTTTATTAAATTTCTTCCTTCAAATAATGATTTTCTTAAGCATTTAGGTCCACTTACAGCATCAATAACTCTACATTTACATATATATATTGTCTAATACAGACATAATTATTTCTCTCTAGACAGCGCTATCTATTAGACAATTCTGTGATTAGGTCAGCTGTTTTGTATGGAGATCTCTGTAGACAGTACTGCCAGTAGTCAATTCTGTGATTAGGTCAGCTGTTTTGTATGGAGATCTCTGTAGACAGTACTGCCTGCAGTCAATTCTGTGATTAGGTCGGCTGTTTTGTATGGAGATCTCTGTAGACAGTACTGCCTGCAGTCAATTCTGTGAATAGGTCGGCTGTTTTGTATGGAGATCTCTATAGACAGTACTGCTTGCAGTCAATTCTGTGATTAGGTCGGCTGTTTTGTATGGAGATCTCTGTAGTCAGTACTGCCTGCAGTCAATTCTGTGAATAGGTCGGCTGTTTTGTATGGAGATCTCTGTAGACAGTACTGGCAGCAGTCAATTCTGTGATTAGGTCGGCTGTTTTGTATGGAGATCTCTATAAACAGTTCCCCTGTAGTCAATTCTGTGAATAGGTCGGCTGTTTTGTATGGAGATCTCTGTTGACAGTACTGGCAGCAGTCAATTCTGTGATTAGGTTGGCTGTTTTGTATGGAGATCTCTGTTGACAGTCCACCTGTAGTAAATTCTGTGATTAGGGCAGCTGTTTTGTATTGGAATCTATGTAGTCAATATTACTAAGTCAGTGGCCTTTTTTATATGGAGATAGGTACTACATAGCACACCATGTTAAGTGTAATCAATAGATACATATAAGGACACTTAAGCTATGTAAGTAATTGTCTGTACAGATGATATAACTATATTAGGTTAATTTACTGTTCTGAGATGACAGTGAAACTCATATGTGACAGACAGACAGAACAATCAATATTTACTACTGTCAAGTCTTATAACATTACAATTAATACAGTGTTACTGATTAGATTAGGTTCTAGTCTTATAACATTACAATTAATACAGTGTTACTGATTACATTAGGTTCTAGTCTTATAACATTACAATTAATACAGTGTTACTGATTACATTAGGTTCTAGACTTATAACATTACAATTAATACTGTGTTACTGATTACCTTA
>MJUT01045041.1:39142-64146 GCA_002080005.1 Gigantidas platifrons | reverse complement strand
ATACTTATAATGATAGAGTATACTTATAATGATAGAGTGTACTTGTAATGATAGAGCATACTTATAATGATAGAGTATACTTATAATGATAGAGTATACTTATAATGATAGAGCATACTTATAATGATAGAACATACTTATAATGATAGAGTATACTTATAATGATAGAGTATACTTATAATGATAGAGTATACTTATAATGATGGAGTATACTTATAATGATAGAGTATACTTATAATGATAGAACATACTTATAATGATAGAGTATACTTATAATGATAGAGGATACTTATAATGATAGAGTATACTTATATTGATAGAGCATACTTATAATGATAGAGTATACTTATAATGATAAAGTATACTTATAATGATAGAGTATACTTATAATGATAGAGTATACTTATAATGATAGAGCATACTTATAATGATAGAACATACTTATAATGATAGAGCATACTTATAATGATAGAGCATACTTATAATGATAGAGTATACTTATAATGATAGAGCATACTTGTAATGATTTACAGAAATACAATATAAACTATACTGACTTAATATCTATCAATACAGTTTTTGTTTGGTTTGATCTAAGGTGTTTAATGCCACTTTCAACAATATTTCAATTATATCGTGGCAGTCAATATTAATGATGGAGGAAATCGGAATACCAAGAGAAAACCACCGATCTGTCCCAACTCGCTAACAAACTTTACCACAGAATGTTGTATCAAGTACACCTCACCATGAACAGGGTTCAAACTCACAACTTTAGTGGTGATAGGCACTGATTACATAGGTAATTGGAAATCCAACTACAATATGCCTATCAATACAGAGGAAACCTACAAACTTAACCGACTGGATCAGTGTTCTAGGATTCTCATATCCATCACCAGTGGCAAGTAAATTTTGACCAAGAGAAAGTGGATTTTCAAACCTTAGTTGTCTGTATAGGCAAGTAAATTTTGGCCAAGAGAAAGTGGATTTTCAAACCTTAGTTGTCTGTAGGCTGGATTGAAGAGTTTATTTCAAATGATTTTAAAACTTTCAATTTTGCATAATTGTAAAAATGAAGAAGCAATATTTTATTTAAAATGGTGTTTTCAGACGAGATCGTTGTCAGCAGTCTGAGTGGATATTGGAGGTTCAGGGAAGGAAACACATGTGGTGTTGTCGTCAATGTTATGGAAATGTTTGTTCTGTTCTGATTTCTGTTTTGTCACTGAACATGTATGTTTTGTCAGACTGGATATATTTGTTTTGTCAGACTGAACATGTATATTCTGTTAGACTGGATATATTTGTTTTATTAGGCAGGACATGTGTGTTTTGTCAGACTGAACATGTATGTTTTGTCAGACTGGATATATTTGTTTTATTAGGCAGGACATGTGTGTTTTGTCAGACTGAACATGTATGTTTGTCAGACTGGATATATTTGTTTTGTCAGACTGAACATGTATGTTTGTCGGACTGGATATATTTGTTTTGTCAGACTGAACATGTATGTTTTGTTAGACTGGATATATTTGTTTTGTTAGGCAGGACATGTGTGTTTTGTCAGACTGAACATGTATGTTTGTCAGACTGGATATATTTGTTTTGTCAGACTGGATATATTTGTTTTATTAGGCAGGACATGTGTGTTTTGTCAGACTAAACATGTATGTTTGTCAGACTGGATATATTTGTTTTGTCAGACTGAACATGTATGTTTTGTCAGCCTGGATATATTTGTTTTATTAGGCAGGACATGTGTGCTTTGTCAGACTGAACATGTATGTTTGTCAGACTGGATATGTTTGTTTTGTCAGACTGAACATGTATGTTTTGTTAGACTGGATATATTTGTTTTGTCAGACTGAACATGTATGTTTTGTCAGACTGGATATATTTGTTTTGTCAGACTGGATATATTTGTTTTATCAGACTGAACATATATGTTTTGTCAGACTGGATGTATTTGTTTTTTAGGCAGGACATGTGTGTTTTGTCAGACTGAACATGTATGTTTGTCAGACTGGATATATTTGTTTTGTCAGACTGAACATGTATGTTTTGTCAGACTGGATATATTTGTTTTGTCAGACTGAACATGAATGTTTTGTTAAACTGGATATATTTGTTTTGTCAGACTGAACATGTATGTTTTGTCAGACTGGATATATTTATTTTCTTAGGCAGGACATGTGTGTTTTGTCAGACTGAACATGTATGTTTGTCAGACTGGATATATTTGTTTTGTCAGACTGAACATGTATGTTTTATTAGGCAGGACATGTTTGTTTTGTCTTTAAACTATGTAGACATAATTTATGCTGCTCTTTTTTCTTTTTGACAGGCCATGTACCATTCCAGATGGTGACAAGTTATTAAGGATTAAGACAGCCAGTATATCTCTGATGGACATACCTAGTTACAGTAATTCATCTAAGACTTTAGGTTCTTTGGTCTTCTCTGATGTCTTTATAGATTCTGTTATCCAAGTTCAGAACAAAGGTATATTATTAAGTCCTTAATTAAGATGTCTTTCTACAATATAATATAATATGATGTGTCTGTAGAACATGCTATCAAACTTAGTAAGAAAGTTATAACCTGTCCTTTATTCAATACTGCCACATATGAGCTTCCATGCCATGGTCATAGACTACCCTTGTCTTTGGTCCCATAGACTACAGTATATAAGCTTCGATGCCATGGTCATAGACTACCCTTGCCTTTGGTCCCATATACTACAGTAGAGTTGTCTGATTCATGTCGTTCAGTTTTATTTTACCAGCATGGACAGTGTTAGCCATGTGCTTGTTACACCTTTAATGGAAAATGTGAATAGAGAGGCAATGACATAGATATTGATTTTCCAGGAGCTTAAACAATCATCACAACCACCATTCCTCTTCTCCGTGAGAGCCCCTGAGACCCACGGGGTATGATCCAGTATGACATTGTATTAGACATGATCATAGAAGTATGATCTAAGACCTACGGGGTATGATCCAGTATGACATTGTATTAGAGATGATCATTGAAGTATGATCTAAGACCCACGGGGTATTATCCAGTATGACATTGTATTAGACATGATCATTGAAGTATGATCTAAGACCCACAGGGTATGATCCAGTATGACATTGTATTAGAGATGATCATTGAAGTATGATCTAAGACCCACGGGGTATGATCCAGTATGACATTGTATTAGAGATTATCATTGAAGTATGATCTAAGACCCACGGGGTTTGATCCAGTATGACATTGTATTAGAGATGATCATTGAAGTAGGATCTAAGACCCACGGGTATGATCTAGTATGACATTGTATTAGAGATGATCATTGAAGTAGGATCTAAGACCCACGGGTATGATCTAGTATGACATTGTATTAGAGATGATCATTGAAGTATAATCTAACTAGTGAAGGTCATCATCAGATCTCCTAACGTTCTATTTGTTTTTCTAAATCTGTGTTAATTAATCATATTTATTGATGATCATATTGGACTATAAATTCAAATGTTCTGATGATAAACTTCTTGAATAACAATTGCCAAAATTGATAATGGATTCATTTCCAAACATATCGTTCAATACTGCAAATTTTATCTTAAGTCAAAGTCACTGAAAACAATGCAATATAGATATTGCTTTTCTGGTGACATCATTAACAATGTCATTGTCACAAAGTTTTAGTGATGAAAACAGTTTCTCCATTACTATACAACCTAGACTCACCATCATCCTGCCAGTCATGTGTCACCTTACGTCACCTTCATTTTCATGGTCTGCTGATTTTGTTAAATTAAGATCAAGATTTTGTGATTAGATCAGTTTCTCCATTGTAATACAACCTATGCTAACCATACTTGGTCCACACATTGATTATGGAAGGTACATGTCAGTCAGGCATGTGTCACCTGGCTTTGACCTCATTTTCATTGTCTACTGTTTTATTAAGTTTTTGGGATTAGGTCAGTTTCCTTATTGCCACTGTATTTGGTCCACATATATTTGATAGAGAGTACGTGTACATATATATATAAATGTCATCATAACTTTATTACAGTATCATGGTACTATGATTTAGTTAATTTTCTGAAAAATATTCACCGTACAAACTTTAAACTGTATACATGGCAATCAATACAGGAGAAATTTTAAATCTCTCAAGTACAGCTGCTGTCTTATTGTTTATTTGTGTTTATTTGGGAGTTTTCACTTTTTAATCTTTTTTTTTTCAATAATTTAGTCAACTGCTAACAGCCTCCAGAGAAACATAGTTTTATTTTTCAGCATAAAATATTTTATTTTTTCTGCTGGTACCAGACGCTATTGTAGCCGGGTAAAAGTACTGGGTACCTGCTCTTAGTGAAAGGCATGTCTTTGATGTAAGAGTTATAATTTATTTTCTAGATGGCACCATTACAAGAGATTTTGAAGTATTATACCTAACTGGGCAAATACCTCGCTACAAGGCCTGGGCTGTAAGTAGACAAATAATGCTTTAGTGTGAATATATTGTTTTTTCGGAGGTTATTTTCGTGGATTAGGCAATCCAGGGATTTAAAAAGTCAAAAGGATGTAAATTAAGTACAATAACAGGGTCAATGAATACTCATTGACTACTAGTTAGGAAGGTGGAATCTGTTGTTTGCATAGACAATACATTAGCAGGGACAATTAAGGAATAACAGTACTGTATTTGAAGAGTTGGAGGTGTCAATTCAGTCAATTGTGGATTTGACGGTCACAAATGTCGTTTTACTGGCGACTCGAAACGGATCCAGTAAAACAGATATTTGCCACTGTCAAATCCACAATTGACACCGACAACTCTTCAAATACAGTACTGTTATTCCTATTCTTATGAAATTCTCCCAGCATGTACACACTAGTTTGAAAAACATACAAATAAATGATGAGATATATGCACTTTTCAAATTCCTTCCACTAAGAAAATAGTAATGTAGTTGTTTAAGGATCCGCCACCTTGAAAACATGAAATCCTACATGTCATATGTACAACAATATACAAAAATAATTAAAATGCCTACCTTGAAAACTTATTTTAGTTAAATTCTATCTAAATTGAAGCGTACACGAAGCCAAATAACATCTGATCTTTACATTTTAAACTGGAAGTCTTCATATGACGTCACATTGTTTATGTGCCTAAGTCGTTTAACAATATTTCCCGAAATTTTTTATTTTTGTGATTTTTAGACCCAGGGTTGCCAGGGATATGCAAAAATGCAATTATATGTTCAGTATTGCATTAGAATGGATAGTAAACGTGATTTGCGACCATCAAATCTCCAAATGATGCTGTGAAATTTTCAAATACAATACAGTTATCTCCTAAATAGGCCGTCAGCGTCAAATACATAGTCCGAAATATCTGGGTCAGCCATATTGTTTACAAACAAGTGTGTTTGGCGTAGGAATATAGCATTCCTTCAGGCCTGTCAACTGCATATTTGACTGCTCTCGATAGCCAATGAAAATACTACTAAACTAAGAAGGTAGAATCTGTTGGTTCAAGACACCTAGTTAACTGACTACTAGAAGGTAGAATCTGTTGGTTCTAGACACATAGTTAACTGACTACTAGCTATGCAGGTAGAATCTGTTGGTTCAAGACACATAGTTGTCTGACTACTAGCTAAGAAGGTAGAATCTTTTGGTTCTAGACACATAGTTAACTGACCACTAGCTAAGAAGGTAGAATCTGTTGGTTCTAGACACATAGTTAATTGACTACTAGTTAATTAAGAAGATATAATCTTTTGCTTCAAAGCCACTACTATTAGCACTAAGAAAATCATAACTGATACTTCTTACAGATTTAGTATCAGTTAGTCATAAACATGTAAATTAATCAATGGTCTTTGTGAGAAACCAGAATAAATACAATGTATCTATATATGATTCGTCGGACCAATGATTTTTTTTTACACGAGTAAAAACTTACATTATATTTATTATCATTTATATGGTGAATAGTGGTTACTTCCTTTATAAACATTCATGAATCAATGGATTAAAAACTGAATGAACTTTGTGTATTAGATGTCTTGTAATCAGCTTTATTTTTGTTGCTTTCTTGGGATATACATTTTTCATATTGTATACTTATAAGAAATCAAATAAATTATTTGACACAGGAGGGTAATGGCTATTTTTTTTTAGCCCTAGTGAACATTTGAGGTTTTATGAAAATGTGGAGGCTTATGATTGGACAATTATGTTGAAAAAAGAAGTAAAACAAACAAAAAACTGCATCAAAAGTAGATAAATTCTTAAAATTTTATATGTCCATTGTCATTTGTGACACAGATATTTCGTAATGGTTAACCAAGTCATGGTGGTGGCCCTAAAACTTTCGAAGTGATGACTTCAACTTAACCAATATGAAGCCTTGGTCAACAGACAACACAATGTCCAAAAGATAACTGACAAACAACGATCTACAAAACACTACACAGAAAACTAAACTCCACTAAAAACTGGGGTGAACTCAAGTGCTCCGGAAGGGTAGGAGTACCTGCTTCACATGTGGCTCCCGTCTTGTTACTCTTGTTACAAACCCAGTGGTAAGTCATGAATGAGGAAAGGACTGGTTTGTGATTTCTACAAACAGAACATATCCATGGTTATCTGTGACACAGTTACTCCTTAACGGCTAAATAAGTCTTGGTAGCAATTGCAAAACTTTTCAAGTGATGACTATTACTTAACCACTGGGAAACCTTGGTTCAGTAGCTTCCTTGCTAGGGTACTTAAGTTATCAATAAATAATTGTATTTGACAGGTTAAAAATAAAGGAAAAGAGCAAGTTATGATAATGGAAGAAAACTTCAAAAATCTCAAAGAGGAAGATTATGGGTCAATCCTGATATCTGGAGAAATTGTACACGTTGGTAGTCATCGAAATATCTGTCAACCTCCTGTGAAAGGTAATGGTCTGTAGTCATAGAAATATCTGTCAACCTCCTGTAAAAGGTAATGATCTGTAGTCATAGAAATATCTGTCAACCTCCTGTAAAAGGTAATAATGGTCTGTAGTCATAGAAATATCTGTCAACCTCCTGTAAAAGATAATGGTCTGTAGTCATAGAAATTTCTGTCAACCTCCTGTAAAAGGTAATAATGGTCTGTAGTCATAGAAATATCTGTCAACCTCCTGTAAAAGGTAATGGTCTCTAGTCATAGAAATATCTGTCAACCTCCTGTAAAAGGTAATAATGGTCTGTAGTCATAGAAATATCTGTCAACCTCCTGTAAAAGATAATGGTCTGTAGTCCTAGAAATATCTGTCAACCTCCTGTAAAAGGTAATGGTCTGTAGTCATAGAAATATCTGTCAACCTCCTTTAAAAGATAATGGTCTGTAGTCCTAGAAATATCTGTCAACCTCCTGTAAAAGGTAATGGTCTGTAGTCATAGAAATATCTGTCAACCTCCTGTAAAAGGTAATGGTCTGTAGTCATAGAAATATCTGTCAACCTCCTGTAAAAGGTAATGGTCTGTTGTCATAGAAATATCTGTCAACCTCCTGTAAAAGGTAATGGTATGTAGTCCTAGAAATATCTGTCAACCTCCTGTAAAAGGTAATAATGGTCTGTAGTCATAGAAATATCTGTCAGCCTCCTGTAAAAGGTAATGGTCTGTAGTCATAGAAATATCTGCCAACCTCCTGTAAAAGGTAATGGTCTGTAGTCATAGAAATATCTGTAAACCTCCTGTAAAAGGTAATGGTCTGTTATCATAGAAATATCTGTAAACCTCCTGTAAAAGGTAATGGTCTGTAGTCCTAGAAATATCTGTAAACTTCTTGTAAAAGGTAATGATCTGTTGTCATAGAAATATCTGTCAACCTCCTGTAAAAGATAATGGTCTGTAGTCCTAGAAATATATGTCAACCTCTTGTAAAAGGTAATGGTCTGTTGTCATAGAAATAACTGCCAACATGCTGTAAAAGGTTATGGTCTGTAGTCATAGAAATATAAAAATCTCTAGGGTCTTAAATTTAGCATAGGATGTAATGGGTGTCTTAAAGAAAAGTACACCACTTTTTAGCTCACCTTGCCAAAGGCAATGTCAGCTTTGGCCTTCACTTGGTGCCCCTTGTCTGTGGTATGTTAACTTTTCACATTTTAATCTTCTCCTCTGAAACCGCTCTGCTAAAATGAACCAAAACTAGTAGGAAGCATCTATGGAAGGTCCTCTATAAAGACTGCTTATTTTGTCCCGATCCGTTGACAAACATGGCCACCATCGCCACATTCAGCAATTCTTGTTTATGGTAGGTCGATTTCTAAAAAATCTTCTCCTCTGAAACGGCTTGACCAAATGAACCAAAACTTGGTAGGAAGCATCTATGTATGGTCCACTATTAACATGTATTATTTTGTTCCGATCTGTTAACAAACATGACCACCATAGGCAATTCTTGTTTCTGGTTGGTCGATTTCTAAAAAATATATTTCTCTGAAACTACTTGGCTAAATGAACTGAAATTGGTAGGAAGAATCTATGGATGGTTATCTATGAAGAATGCTAATTTCGCCTCGATCCATTCACAAACATGACTGCCATAGGCATACATGTGAACCTTCTGGCGGGAGCATTATTCTCCCGATTTTGAGGGTCCCTTCTGTCTCTCCCGTCAACTTTCAAAATCTTCCGCCCGTGAAAAAAATCAAGTACAAAAAAATCTTGCCCTACATTTTGCGATAAATTTTTATGGAAATTCCCCATTTGGAACTCCTGCGCTGACAAAAAACACCGAGAGATACGAATGGTAAAGGTGAATGTCATATTTAATGATATTCGGTTATTGATCTGTTTGACACCTTTACAGGTAAACAGTGTCATGATGGTGATTAATAAAGGTATTGATGATTATACAACAATTATCCACTGATTGACAGTTAATTGGGTATATGGAGGTGTGTTTGTGGCACACGCTTACATGATTAGAAGTGTGATAGCGGCAATTAAAAATAGTTATAAAGTGACAAAATAAACCGTTGTGCAGACACGAGTCGATCAACCTTTGATGCCGAGAAAACTTCTTATTTCGATCAAACATGCAATGAATTCATCTCGGATTGAGTTGTTATGGCTTGTTTGGGACCAAAGCCACTCAAAGTATTTGTGACTTCTCTATGTTTACTTTCTTTCACTTACTGTGATTATATCTGACTTTTTAAGGGTAAATTCTGTGACTACATGTGATGAATAGTGACTTTTTAATTTTAGTGCGCTATGACTTTATTGTTCAGAACATTCTGCCTTCATTGTTATTGCTTTGTTATAACCTTATGATTATGAATGATTATGAATAAAGTTTTTATCTTTCATTCATCATTATATGAAACACTACTTAAGACAGAAATGTAAACTATACATATTGAAATGGGATGCAGTTGGTTCAATACTGAAACAAACAAAAGGAAAACATCAATAAACAACAAAAAACACGCATCAAATACGTTGATAAAAACGTCGATAAAAAATCTCCAGTTATGAGACCAAATCTCCAGCCACAAATTTGCAAATCTCCAGTTGTAGCATAGCAACTCTATCACATGTTACTATGCATAGGCAATTCTTGTTCTGGTTGGTTAATTTCTAAAAATTCTTGTCTTCTGAAACCGATTGGCCACATGAAAGGTAACTTGATAGGAAGCATCTATGGGTCCACTATTAAAATTGCTCATTTCATTCTGATCTGTTAACAAACATAGCCACCATAGGCAATTCTTGTTTCTGGTTGGTCGATTTCTACAAAATCTTCTCCTCTGAAACCGCTTAGCCTGTACACAATATCCATGGCCGCCATAGGCAGTTCTTGTTTGTGATTGGTCAATTAAAAAAAATCTTCTCTAAAACCATTTAGCCAAATTAACTTAAATTTGGTTGTAAGGTTCTGTATAAAGCTTCCTCAAAACAGAATGAAAGGTGAACGACACAGGCTCAGTGGACTGAGCCTCTAGTTTGTCTTAGATCCTGCGTCTTCATATTTGTATTAAAGCACTAGGATCCCAAATTTAAAATGGGCTGTAATGGCTGTCTTTTACAAATAACACAAAGTTACAAATTCATTATTATTTTCATTTCAGCAAACTTGTATATATTTCAAAACAAAATAGTATTAATCTGTCCACAAACTGGTGCAGTGGTATTAGATAACAGTATTGTCAAGTCCCTGCAGTTTTTTGATGATGTAAGTATAGTCTGTTTCTGGAAATACTTACAAACATAATATATAAACTATTATATGATATATAGCTCATCTGGTCACTAATTGATATTTTATAAGTTGATTGGAGGGACCATCATGGCCGTGATTGTATGGGATAGGGTAATGGTGTTTAATGCCACATACAACAATATTTCAGTTATATCATGGTTGTCAGTTTTATTTATGGAGGGAACCACCAAGTCACTGACAAGCTACATCACATAATGTTGAATCGAGTACACCTCGCCATGAGCTGGAATTGAGCTAATTTCTTCATCAAAAAGTACCAAGGGGGTAATCAGAATCCGTAATTGAAGGACAGACAACACAATGGCCAAAAGCACAAACAACGATCATCAAAACACTACACAGAAAACTAAAGATCGAGCAACACAAACTCCACTAAAAAAAATATAGTGGATCAAGGTGATTCGGAAGGGAAAGCAGTTCTTGCTCCACTAGTGACACATGTCGTCTTGTTCTAGTTACAAACCTGGTGATAAGTCAAGAATGATGAAAGGACCAGGAAGTTCTTACAAACATATTCATGGTCATTTGAGACACAGATATTCCGTAACGGTTAACCAAGTCATGGTGGCGACCGTTAAACCCTTGAGGTGATGACTTCAACTTATCCAATGGAAACCCTTGGCTTCCTTGTTAGCAACAACCCTCTATCAAGGACATCTGATAGGAACCGCAAGCTCTGGTATATCGGATGAACTGAGAGATATATACTCCATATGCAGGTGTTGCTACAAATAACTTGTTCTCACCAAACTATAGCTGTAAAATGCTTCCTTGGCATCAAACAACAATTCCTCACTTATTGTGTGATTTATTTTGTAGGATAATTCAAGATCAGTTGCCATATTAGTGATAGATATCAAGATTACCATGAAATCAGCATTACCATCATACCTGGTCTCCAGCAATAACATGATGATAGTCTCCTTAAATCCTAAGTCTAAAGCTTATAAACAGATGTACTCTAAGGTGAAGCCCTAAGTCTAAATCTTATAAACAGATGTACTCTCAGGTGAAGCCCTAAGTCTTAAGCTTACAAACAGATGTACTCTCAGGTGAAGCCCTAAGTCTAAAGCTTATAAACAGATGTACTCTAAGGTGAAGCCCTAAGTCTAAATCTTATAAACAGATTTACTCTAAGGTGAAGCCCTAAGTCTAAATCTTATAAACAGATGTACTCTCAGGTGAAGCCCTAAGTCTTAAGCTTACAAACAGATGTACTCTAAGGTGAAGCCCTAAGTCTAAAGCTTGTAAACATATACACTCTAGTCTAAGGTGAAGCCCTAAGTCTAAAGCTTATAAACAGATGTACACTAAGGTGAAGCCCTAAGTCTAAATCTTATAAACAGATGTACTCTCAGGTGAAGCCCTAAGTCTTAAGCTTACAAACAGATGTACTCTAAGGTGAAGCCCTAAGTCTAAAGCTTGTAAACATATACACTCTAGTCTAAGGTGAAGCCCTAAGTCTAAAGCTTATAAACAGATGTACTCTAGTCTAAGGTGAAGCCCTAAGTCTAAAGCTTATAGACAGATGTACTCTCAGGTGAAGCCCTAAGTCTAAATCTTATAAACAGATGTACTCTAGTCTAAGGTGAAGCCCTAAGTCTAAAGCTTATAAACAGATGTACTCTCAGGTGAAGCCCTAAGTCTCAAGCTTATAAACAGATTTACTCTCAGGTGAAGCCCTAAGTCTAAAGCTTATAAACAGATGTACTCTCAGGTGAAGCTTTGAGTCTAAATCTTATAAACAGATGTACTCTCAGGTGACCATAGCAAAGTGTTCTGTTTTAATTTGGCCATTGTACATATGTAACACACATGTGTATGATAGCAAAGTCCTGTTTTAATTTGGCCATTGTACATATGTAACACACATTTGTAGCATAGCAAAGTGTCCTGTTTTAATTTGGCCATTGTACATATGTAACACACATTTGTAGCATAGCAAAGTGTTCTGTTTTAATTTGGCCATTGTACATATGTAACACACATTTCTAGCATAGCAAAGTGTTCTGTTTTATTTTGGTCATTGTACATATGTAACACACATTTGTAGCACATCAAAGTGTCCTGTTTTAATTTGGTCATTGTACATATGTAACACACATTTGTAGCATAGCAAAGTGTTCTGTTTTAATTTGGTCATTGTACATATGTAGCACACATTTGTAGCATAGCAGTGTCCTGTTTTAATTTGGTCATTGTACATATGTAACACACATTTGTAGCATAGCAAAGTGTCCTGTTTTAATTTGGCCATTGTACATATGTAACACACATTTGTAGCATAGCAAAGTGTTCTGTTTTATTTTGGTCGTTGTACATATGTAACACACATTTGTAGCATAGCAAAGTGTCCTGTTTTAATTTGGCCATTGTACATATGTAACACACATTTGTAGCATAGCAAAGTGTCCTGTTTTATTTTGGTCATTGTACATATGTAACACACATTTGTAGCATAGCAAAGTGTCCTGTTTTAATTTTACCATTGTACATATGTAACACACATTTGTAGCATAGCAAAGTGTCCTGTTTTATTTTGATCATAGTACATATGTAACACACATTTGTAGCATAGCAAAGTGTCCTGTTTTAATTTGACCATTGTACATATGTAACACACATTTGTAGCATAGCAAAGTGTCCTGTTTTATTTTGATCATAGTACATATGTAACACACATTTGTAGTTGCTGGTATATGTTTTAGGTTTTACCAGAATGGAAGAAAGGTTCACAGTTACCAGAAGTTATTAAAATACAAGAATTACCCGACTGTTTTACACAAATGTAAGTTTGGAATGAAATGTACAACTAGTATTTTATATCAGACACAGGTTTATAGGGAGGGTTGGCTTGTCATACACTCCCTATAATAAAAAAAACGACTAACATATAAAAATAAAATAGTGTACACAAAATGGCAAATTTTGGTGAGGCAATAAGTATGTTCAAATTCTGAGAATGCTGGATTTTGTACCTCTTACCTCAGAGTTTAAGGACTCTGTTGTGGATTTAAGTTTAATGACTAGTTTAGGTTTATGGTGTTTAATGCCACTTTCCACAATATTTCAGTTATATCGTGACAGTCAGTTTTAGTTTTATTGGTGTAGGAAACCGGAGTACCTAAAGAAAACCACTGTCCAGTCTCAAGTCACTGACAAACTTTATCACATAATGTTGTATCCAGTACACCTTGCCATGAATGGGTTCGAACTCACAATAAGTGTCAAGGTCTAGATATGTGGATTGTTGTGGACTTTAGGTTAATGACTGATAGATCAAATTGTTATTTGTGGAACAAAATAAAGCACCAGGCTCTAGATATGTGGATTTAAGGTTAATGACTATGATAGATCAAATTGTTATTTGTGGACCAAAATAAAGTGTTAGGCTCTAGATATGTGGATTGTTGTGGATTTAAGATTAATGACTGATAGATCAAATTGTTATTTGTGGACCAAAATAAAGTGTCAGGCTCTAGATATGTGGATTTAAGGTTAATGACTATGATAGGTCAAATTGTTATTTGTGGACTAAAATCAAATTAGCCTCTGGACATTTGGATTGTTATGGACTTGAGGTTAATTACTATGATAGCCAAATTATCATTTGTGGACCAAATTAAAATGTCAGGCTCTAGATATGTGGATTATTGTGGACTTTAGGGTAATTACTATGATAGGTCAAATTGTTATTTGTGGACCATAATAAAGTGTCAGGCTCTAGATATGTGGATTGTTGTTGACTTGAGGTTAATTATTTGCTATGATAAACATAACATATAACGGCTATAATTTGGTAAATATAGTTGACTCTTTGAGGCAGGTTTTATCTGTTAAAATATAGACAATCTGTACATTTCATATTCTATTGCTATTTTCTGTTAAATATTAATTCCAATAAATTTATTCGTGTTTCTTTTGAAGACCATTAATTTCTTTTGATGTTTATGACCTATTGATAAGACATATGTTAGAACATCACTTTTGGTTTTTAGGTCCTAGTGTAGGATTAAATAGTGTCCGCCGTGAAATATTGTCCTCTGTTACAATTGTTTTCTATGATAAAGTCCGAGGACGGAATAAAGCGCAGAGGTGACTTCTTTTGGTCTGTTGGGGATTTTTCATTTGAAAAAGATACAATCGGACACATTTTCACAGGACAATATTATGGCTTACACTAGGAGTAATGATTTTTCACCAACAGATACTGCATGCTGACTGGTGATGTGGTGTTAGTGTTTGTCTTGTAATAAAATATATTAAAAATAGCAATTTTTCAAATTAAAAGATAAATTCTAGGGGTGTTGAAATGGTAGATAAATATGTCAACAAATATTTAATGGAGTTCATTTATAATAGTTTAGAATTAAAATATTATAAGCACAAGGTTGTAATTTTAGTATTATACTTTTAGACATGGTCTTCTGCAAATACTCTACAGCAATACTACAAAAACAGTGACAGACTTTAGGAAGGCAGCCTCGTCACTTGACAACATTGACAGGTATGTTCTCTAGATTAAACCTCATTACTTGACAACATTGACAGGTATGTTCTCTAGATTAAACCTTATTACTTGACAACATTGACAGGTATGTTCTCTAGATTAAACCTCATCACTTGACAACATTGACAGGTATGTTCACTAGATTAAACCTCATTACTTGACAACATTGACAGGTATGTTCACTAGATTAAACCTCATCACTTGACAACATTGACAGGTATGTTCTCTAGATTAAACCTCATCAATTGACTTCATTATATTTGTATAACCTCATCACTTGACTTCATTATATTTGTATAAGTCTCCATAGACTGTATATTGACTTATTATATTTTTTCTATAGATTTTTGTATCATTTCTCTGCTGGGAGTGTTGGAAGTGTGCCGTTTGAAGAAGCATGTGTTCCCTTAATAGTTAATAGAGAGGATCAAGTTACAGAAAACAATGGAACATTTGAAGTAAAATCAACAGAAACTGATCAGGTTTATCATTTCTACTATTCTTTAAAATTAAGTAAAATTTTAGATCAAGGTCATTTGAACTATTGCCGTCACATGGCCTCCGTCGTCATCTTCATCTTCATCTGTCATCATCTGTATACTTTTACATTTTTATACCCCCTACAACGAAGTTGTAGGGGGGTATACTGGTTTCACCATGTCCGTCCGTCTGTAGACAAATCCTATGTCATACAATAATTAGAGTTGTGTTTCTTAGAATCTTTTACAATTTTATCAGCTGTTTACTGGCGAAGAGAGGAGGATCCCTTTCATTTTTGACGATTTTCACTTTTGCCGTTCCAGAGGTATTGGACTTGATATGACGGAAAATAGGATTTTTACCCTATGTCGTATGATAACTTGAGTAGTGTTTCTCAGAATGTTTTGAAATTTTATCAGCAGCTTACCAATGAAGAGAGGAGGATCCCTTTCATTTTTGACGATTTTCACCTTTGCTGTTCCAGAGTTATTGGACTTGATATGATGGAAAATAGGATTTTTACCCTATGTCGTATGATAACTTGAGTAGTGTTTCTCAGAATGTTTTGAAATTTTATCAGCAACTTACCGGTGAAGAGAGGAGGGTCCCTTTCATTTTTGGTTGGAATGATCGGTATTTTGTTGGTCATGGAAATAGGTTGGACAGATGTGGGGAGCGGGAGGTATATTTTAGTGAGCTGTGCTCACAGTAATACTAGTTATCTCTTTCTCACAATCCACTGGTGAATGTGTAATAAACTTGGTAGAAAGGTTACTTGGATGATCCTGTACATTTTGTATGACTTTCGTCTCCTTTGGAAATCCATAATGGCTACTAGGATGAATTGTGGTTTCTGATTTTGCTGTGGTATAATGTTATGGCACTGTCGTGCATCTGAAGACAGAAAGGTTTCTGTAAGATAACTTAAGTTCTAGTTCACCGATCCTTCTTGGTATTGAACATTATGATCCTTTGTACCAAGTAAAGATTGGTATTCATTTGGGGTACCGCATCGTCGGAAACCCACGGCTGATTACGTTTCGTTCCTCACTCCATCACCATGGGTCGATTCGTACAAATTTCCTCGTTTTCATGAATATTCATCAGACAGAATTATCCCATCAGATTAGTGCTTACGGAAATGGAACTCTTCAAAATTGGAGGTTAATATGGATAAACGTCCTTTCCATCAAGTAAATTGTCAACTGTTTATTTCTGAAACTCTTTTAATTCCTTTACACCAAACATGTTCATCAACAAGGAGGCCATTTTTTCAGTATTTACATTAAACCGAACAAGTGATAATAGGTGCGTTCTGATTGGTTTAAATAACTGAAGATGATGGTCAAGAAACCAATGAAATAGGCTCATGAATTATGCATGAAAACGAGGAAATTTGTACAAATCGACCCACAGTGATGGAGTGAGGAACGAAGAGTGATCCACCGTGGGTTTCCGACGATGGGGGTACTGTAACTGTACCTATTTCGAAACAAGAGGCCTTAAGGTGTAAAAATTGATGGTTCTGTTATTTGTGTATGGAGAGTTTATTTTTCATCTGATCATGAGGAGTTTTTTATGAATTCCTTTGGAAAATCCCTTTCGCAAAAATGCATAGTGTTGTTTTATAACTATAGGTGAATCTCGTTATCTCGAAGTTCACGGGACCGTTGCAAAATTTTGAGTTATCCAAAATTCGACTTAAGGGGAGTGAGGCATTAAGTAAGATGGGCAACTCTGTCAGGTAAGTTTGACAAAGGTGGATGGAAACTATTGTTTTATGTCATTTACTATATCAACTATCATTTGTACGTATTTTTAACACGTGCGTAAGTATTGATTTTTTTTAATTATAAATAAATAAATAAATAAATAATTAACTGATGAGGCATTATCATCTGAATTTTACCAACTATAGATTCAATAAATGTCAGGAAACTTCGAGAGAAAAAAGAAACACACATTAATAATACTACGGCAATATACACAATCATGTATTTAAAAAATACGAAACTATCAACAAAGGAAATACGAAACTGTCAACAAAGCGAATTTCCAAAGAAATCTATAAATACCACGACATTGAACACTAAAAAAAAAAATTCATTATTCTGTTGTAAAAACTGATCAGCAACCTGACAAAATGTTTAAATGTTATTCTGAACAGAGTATTCAGCATTTTTATATGAAGATTGTTTCATAATTTTTTTTTAGTACATAACCAGCTGTTTAATGGCTTCGGAGTTTTCGCTACACCACTCATGGTGTCACGACATCAAACGCTTTGAAATTTATCATTAAATAATATTTCATTCATATGATTATGACTTCAAGGCTTTAATTAAGAAATCTAATTGTTTCTTTACAAATGATAATTAACAGTTATCAAAATAAATCTCACCTGACTCGGTCAACACCAGAGGCCATGCTTGACAGGTTCGTTTATTGATTTAATTGATAATTTCGACATAACAAACATAATTTAAATGGATTTGTATATTAGGGACTGAAAAGCAACTTTGAGATACCCGAAATTTCAACACATCGAAATTTGAGATAGGGGAGTAAATTAAGTTGAAAAACACTATATTAAAGTTTAAAATGGGACTTTAGAAAAATTCAGACTGAACCGAATTTCAAGTAAACCGAGTTTGACATAACGAGATTCAACTGTATTACCGTTTTTGATACAAAAGGGACCCACAAGAGAGAATTTTTACATTTTTTTAGTATTCATACAAATTTAATGCAGTTTTTGGGCAAAATGATCATCTTAATGGGTTGTTGATGAGCATAACATTTTATTTTCTATAAAGGGTCTAAAAGGGACACAAATTTTACATATTTGGAAGGCATATATAATTTATATATTTTGTCCAATTTTTCTTTGAATTTATTGAGCTTACTTAAGAACTTCTGGTTGTATATTGACATATTTCCTCTATCTCTCATGGTTTTTGAGATAATGTCAACCAAAAGGGGCCTACAAGTGTCAAATTGGAAAGTTTTAACTTTTATATATTTCATCCCAGGGTGGATCAATGAGTTAGGTCGCTGGATCTAACAGCTCATACAAGCCTATCACCAATACAGCGTGGGTTCGTGCCCAGCTTTGTAAATTACAAAAAAGGATGCACTCGACTTGCAGCCGCAAGTGATAAAGTTTACCAGTTGCTTGCCCAGGGTCGGTGGTTCTCTCCAGGTACTCCGGCTTCCTCCAGCACTAAAGCTGGTTGCCATGATATAGCTGAAATATTGCTGAAAGTGGGGTTAAACACCAAAATTCAAATTCATTTTATATTTCATCTAATTTTTGGCAAAATAATCATCTTTATGGTTCATTAATGGGCAGTGAAATTATTGTTGCTCTTATATTGGAAAAAAGGGGTCCAAATTCTGAAATTTTGCATGATATATTGAAAGTATATAGAATGTTTATTTTTCATATATTGAAAGTATATAGAATGTTTATTTTTCATATATTGAAAGTATATAGAATGTTTATTTTTCATTTAATTTTTAAAGCTTGAAATAGTAAAACGATACAAATGTTCAAAATACACTGTCCAGCAATTGACTGTTTCAAGCATATTAATGTGTCCACACTTGCTTTTAATATACACTTGTTCCTCTTTCACTTGTCAACATGTATGGATCGTATCATACTGCACTTGGCGTAGCCCTTTTATCTAAATATATTATTTGAAATAATTATCATCATTTTTCTTAATTGAGTTTTAACATCTCTTTAAATATAAAAATATACCATTTTTCGTTTATTTCTTATTTTTATTTTCAGATTATTATTAACATTATAGCTGGTATTGATGGAAGTCATAAAGAAAACTTGTGTAATACACTAGTCAAACTTACCAAAGATAGATACAGGTAATACTTAAACATTTAAGAAAGTATTTCGTGATTAGGTCAGTTTCTTCATTACCATTTATTCACCACGATATAACTGAAATGTGTTTGAAAGTGGCGTTAAACACCATAAAAACCAAACCAAACCTAGACTCACTATATTTGGTCCACACATCGATCTTTGAGGGTACATGTCAGCCAGGCATATGCCACCTGACCTTGATCTCATTTACATGGTCTACTAACTCCTGTGGTGTAATGGTTGGCATCCTCGCCTCCAGTGCAGTAGATCGTGGGTTTGATCCCTGATTGGGTCAAACCAAAGACTATGAATTGGTATTTGTTGCTTCTCTTCTAAGAACGTAGCATTAAAGAGACAGAGCAAAGACTGGGTGGCTCAGAATCAGGATAATGTGTCTGATTGGGGAGACATGTCTATCCGCAAACTGTTGTTTCAGTGAACTAGCACTATAAAATTCCAACTAAGCATGTTGGTTTAATACAGAGTGGACCTCATCATCATCTCATTGAAAATTAACTTGTTCTCACCAGTATACAGCTGAAAAATTGCTGAGTTGGAGTTAAACAACAATCACTCACTCACTCCAATGGGATCCTTTACAAAGAATAGCTTAAGGTGGTATTAAAGGTCAATAGTGAATCTGTGGTTCATATATATTTCTTTATTGTATAACGAATAATTAATGTTCTCACAGTGACATGTTGATGATTGAGTGTAACCACTGTCCTGGTACCATATGTACTGTAATTACTAGAAGCTTAAGTTCAAATACTAAAAGTCAACCAGTTGTGTCCCACTAAATGACAGTTTAAAACAGGCCAGATGAAGAGACATCGCTGATACGCATTGATCATTTTTTTTATCATTTTATAATATTTTGTAGTTGTACAGCTGTACATCAAGATACATTTCTTGTTATTATATTTTGTAGTTGGACAGCTGATTTCTTGTTATTATATTTTGTAGTTGGACAGTTCTTCAACAGGACAAATCTCAGTCTACATGTTTCATCCCACATCAACTTCACAAATCATTAAAAACATTATGTACAAGCTTCCATAGGAGCAGATCATCTTTAACAGAAACAAAGCAAAAGTTAAGAGTTCTTCTGATTACACCTGGGTAAGTCTGTATTATACCTGGATAAGTTTATTTCACCTGGCTAAATCTGTATTACACCTGGGTAAGTCTATATCACACCTTGGTAAGTCTGTATAGCACCTGGATAAATTCTGTATTATTCCTAGGTAAATCTGTATTACACCTGGATAAGTCTGTATTACACCTGGGTAAGTCTGTATTACACCTGTGTAAGTCTGTATTACACCTGAGTATGTTTTTATTACACCTGGGTAAATCTGTATTACACCTGGATAAGTATACTACACCAGGGAAAGTCTGTATTACATTTGGGTAAATCTGTATTACACCCAGATAAGTCTATTACACCTGGGTATGTCTATTACACCCAGATAAATTTGTATTACACCTTGACAAGTCTGTATTACACCTGAGTAAGTCTGTATTACACCTGGATATGTCTATATTACACCTGGGTAAGTCTGTATTACACCTGGGTATGTATGTATTATATCTTGGTAAATCCGTATTACACCTGGGTAGATCTATTTCACCTGGATAAATCCGTCTTACACCTGGGAAAGTCTGTAATCCACCTGGGTAAGTCTGTGCTACACCTGGGTAGGTCTGTATTATGCCTGGCTAAGTCTGTGTTACACCTGTGTATGTCTGTACTACACCTGGGTTAGTCTACTAGACCTGGATAAGTCTGTATTGCACCTGAATAAGTCTATTACACCTGTGTAAATCTGTGTTACACCTGTGTATGTCTGTACTACACCTGGGTAAATCTGTATTACACCTGGGTAAGTCTGTATTACACTTGGGTAGGTACTACACCTGGGTAAGTCTGTATTACACCTTGGTAAATCTGTATTACATCTGAGTAAGTGTACTACACCTGGGTAAGTATGTATTGCACCTGGGTAAGTCTGTATTGTACACAGGTAAGTATGTATTACACCTGGATAAGTCTATATTACACGTGGGTAAGTCTGTATTACACCTGGGTAAGTCTATATTACACCTGGGTACTTATGTATTACACCTTGGTAAGTCTATATTACACCTGGTATGTCTATATTACACCTGGGTAAGTCTGTATTACACATGGGTATGTCTTTATTACACCTGGGTAAGTCTATATTACACCTGGTATGTCTGTATTACACCTGGGTATGTCTGTATTACACCTGGGTAAGTCTGTATTACACCTGGATAAGCCTATATTTCACCTGATTAAGTCTGTATTACACCTGACAAAGAAAAAATAATATCTTTACCAATGGGCTACACTAAGCAAAGCCTTACTGGCCTGGTTCTTAGATCCGCTGGCCTCGCCCCCTATCCAAGATGGCCAATGTTACTGAAATAACAAGATCTTCTTTATTTTAGGATGGAAGTGGCTGCAATTTAAATTGTAGGTTGATCATAAGCATTATTGACAAATAATCAAAGTTTTTCTGTGAAATGTATAGTTTTCCAGATTTTCTCAGAAAATGCAAATTAGGCTGATTTCAATAATATATATTGTAGGTGTATGGATATTTATGATGTTATACAGTATATATACAATCATCCTGATGTACAAGTTAGACAGACAATAAGTATTGGTAAGTTTAAGACAGACAATAAGTATTCGTAGATGATTAGTTCAAGAGCTGTTTACAACTACAGTTTGTTCGTATTTTCTACGATTTTTTATCATAAAATACGGACTACGATATATGGTAATGAAACTACGGTCTGTGTTGATTGTGTGAAAAAATAATTTTGTTTGTTAATCTGAAAAATAGAATTACCGATCAGTGTCAGGAAGACAAAGAAGATGAAAAGAGCTTTAAGTAAAGCGTTTAGGGGGCTTGGTATTTCAAGGTTCGTTGACTGCATGGCAATGATTTTTTTTCGTCAATTAAGTGCATTCTTGGAAAGATGACAATGATAATTTACCCGGCCCACAACCACCAAAAAAAGTTCTGTCAGAGATACTTGGAATATTTCATTGTTTGGGAAAGTCAAAAAAGGGTGAAATGTACATCTTTTGCTCAATATGGGAGCATGATTTTTCTTGTGCTCTTGGTGCAGGGATGACAGCAGATGACACGTTTAATCCAAATCACACTTGGATTTCGAAATGCTGAAAATATTACAAAAGCAGAGGCAATTTTGTGCTAACCGATAAGAACATTGAATCCATCATCGTCAAGTACCGACCTTTTCTCAAACTGTGTCAAAGTATTTCATAGTTATGTTTCCTGATTCTAAAATACCTTCTGGTGAGAAAAGTGTTTGATCTTAATCTGTATCTTTGCAAAGAATATGTTCCTTTAGGATAAGGGGAGACTGTCCCAAATCTTTGCATTATTTCTCTCTCTGCCCAAACTTCAGGCCCAAATCTAGGTATGGTGGTTTGAAATTTACTCTATTTCTAGGTGTCGTGCTGCCTCATTTTTTTTAATTCATTTTCTGCATTTTTTTTCATTCATGTTGTAACAGTCATTGTTTTATTTCAGATTTAAATTATTATGTTTCTTTAGCTATAAATAAGGAAATAGTAAGAAAATAACATTTTATTGCTGTATATACAACAGTTTCTTTTCGTTTTACAACAATTTTCTCAAAACTACTGATAAGTTGGTCGTGAACTACTGATGACACCAACGAGGGGTAAACAGGTTTGTAGTTCCATCCTAACTACTGTACAGAAAATGTTACCCAAAATTCAAATTCCAACCATGAAACCCCATGATATCAATATAGTTTTAACAACTGGTGTTCAATAATTTATGATTTGTGCTGTTTATGTATTTAGTTGATTGTTTCGCTTAATAAATTAAGTGTTTGTGACAGCTTCTTGTTTTTTTTTCTTTTACATATAGTTTTTCAATCACCAAAATGTATTGCCATCACTATTGTAAATTGTTCATATATTTTTTCTTCCACATCTGCTACAAACTACATCTACCAGATAATCTGCTATACAGTAAGATATAGTTTGTATGTTTAAAGGAATGCAGAGGGAGTGGTATCATTTCATGTGCTTTGCTCACATTCCCTTTAGTTTAAGTCTGGTTTTATAGGTGCTGTTAAATTATCCTAATTTCTATTTGTTTTATCAGGTGCTGTTACCACATGTATAGATCCTATGCATTCCTTTATAAGTCATAAGTAAGTATTTTATGTCATTAATTGAGTCCTTCTTTTAGACCACTATGATTAGACAATATAGGTATGGTGTCTTTTTATATGAGATTTATTTGGATAAGGCTAATTATAAGAAACGGGGGTACTGCGAGGCTCTGCCGAGCAGTTACCCTGTTTCGTGCCGAATACAAATAAATCTCATATAAAAAGACATCATACCTATATTGTTTTTATACTGCAATACTATATTTTTCTCTCACTGTTTTCTATATAAAAAAAAATAATTAAAATTCGTATTCCCCGTCATGGGCCCCATTTAAAAAATGCTTTATACAGGACATTGTCCAGTATAAAGCAAAAGTTCCAAAAAGGGGTGCGGCCTAAATGCATTA
The DNA here is from genome assembly GCA_002080005.1 of Gigantidas platifrons. Classification (NCBI taxonomy): domain Eukaryota; kingdom Metazoa; phylum Mollusca; class Bivalvia; order Mytilida; family Modiolidae; genus Gigantidas; species Gigantidas platifrons. Next base: position 40,367 of record MJUT01045041.1, on the reverse strand, counting down.
TACAGGACATTGTCCAGTATAAAGCAAAAGTTTATATGACCCCCTTTATCAATGCTGTAAAGTTACCAATTGCAGTATAAAAAATATTACACTTATATCATGATGACAAATAAATGTTAGAGAAAACCAAAAGGCCAATCAAGTATGAACAATCCAGAGTCACTGGTAACATTGACACACAAGACAGAGGATGAAAACCTACAAAAAAAACACAGAGAACTAAAAAGATGAGCAATACAGACCCCACCAATAAACTGGAGCGAACCTAGATAATGTCAAAGGTAAGGAGTTCGTTCCTGTCTTCTTATAACAAAAAGTGACTTACCTGGATTACTGAATGTAAATATGAAACATCTGGTGGTAATTAACTACTATTTGTCATAGGTTTACCACCACTGTGGAATCTTTGGTGGTAATTAATTACTATTTATCGTAGGTTTACCACCACTGTGGAATCTCTGGTGGTAATTAACTACTATTTATCATAGGTTTACAAACCACTGTGGAATCTCTGGTGGTAATTAACTACTATTTATCATAGGTTTACCACCACTGTGGAATCTTTGGTGGTAATTAACTACTATTTATCATAGGTTTACAACCACTGGAATCTTTGGTGGTAATTAACTACTATTTATCATAGGTTTACAAACCACTGTGGAATCTCTGGTGGTAATTAACTACTATTTGTCATAGGTTTACCACCACTGTGAAATCTCTGGTGGTAATTAACTACTATTTATCATAGGTTTACCACCACTGTGGAATATCTGGTGGTAATTAACTACTATGTGTCATAGGTTTACCACCACTGTGGAATCTCTGGTGGTAATTAACTACTATTTGTCATAGGTTTACAAACCACTGTGGAATCTCTGGTGGTAATTAACTACTATTTATCATAGGTTTACCACCACTGTGGAATCTCTGGTGGTAACTAACTACTATTTATCAAATGTTTACAAACCACTGTGGAATCTCTGGTGGTAATTAACTTTTATTTATCATAGGTTTACCACCACTGTGGAATCGCTGGTGGTAATTAACTACTATTTATCATAGGTTTACAAACCACTGTGGAATCTATGGTGGTAATTAACTACTATTTGTCATAGGTTTACCACCACTGTGGAATCTCTGGTGGTAATTAACTACTATTTGTCATAGGTTTACAACCACTGGGGAATCTCTGGTGGTAATTAACTACTATTTGTCATAGGTTTAC
>MJUT01045015.1:75009-89650 GCA_002080005.1 Gigantidas platifrons | reverse complement strand
TTTTTTTACAGCAATTTTGATAACTTACATTAAAGAGGGAACCCCTGCCCAAATTATTTTGGAGAAGGGGTCTGCAATGAAGAGGGCTACATGTTATTTTTTTACCAAAGTTATCAAGTTTTATTGGCTGATGTTGTTATACCCAGGTGAGCTATACAGGCTCCTGGGAGCCTCTAGTTTGATTTGCTATGATAACTTCATCCACATCATCACACTGTGGTTTTTGTAAAGATTTGTCTTCATTAGATGTGGAATATTTATGCAAGTTGCTTGATTCCCCGTCAGATTTCACTGGCTGATATGGATTAAGGTAAGCATTCACTAGAATGTCGTCTGCAATTTCGGAACTAGTCGACTGCGATCGTTTCAACTGACAAGCTACAGTTCTCCCATTGGATTGCATAGCAAGAGCCAAATTAGAAAGCACTTGATTTTCATTAATTGATTCATACAAAGATATGTCATCCATTTCTACTAATGATATTCTTTGATTGTCATTCAGAACATTTTCTTCCATTATTTGTAATGGGTTTGTTGGACTCTCTTTCGGAATCGGACTACATTCTTTTTTGCATTTACGATGAAGGCAGGACAGACAAAACAGCACTAAAGCAAGTCCGGCTCCCAACAACCAATAGTAGAACATTTCAAGGAAAGAAAACCCTGTAGTAAAAAAGACATGTATCTTTGGATAATGTTAGAAATATTGCTATCAATGTTCAATAGAATTACATAGAACAACCACTTATCCTTAAATTAAAGAAAAACAGTGAAGATCAACTCGTACTCGTGCTATAGTATTTAATTGACTTCAGAGGATATGACTGTCTATGCAGCCATATTTGTCCCTGTCCCAAGCCAGGACTTGGGTTTGCAACGTCATGTGATGGTATTTTTTTTATGTTTAATGAGTGAGAGGTTATTGTTCTTTTGGTAAAATTGTTGACCATCACTATTTGAATAAAAATGTAGATATCACGACATGTTTCTGGAATAACCTTCATCGAGTACGCTCAAAACTCAAACAGTTGATAGCCAAATAATTAAGCCTTTGGGAGCGAGAAAACCAAATGGACTAAACATGATAACCAAAATTGTCTACGGTCACCTTTGCATATCTTTCTCATGTCTTTTGGAAGCTGTTGTGATCGTATGGTAGTTGGGGGAGATTTACCATAGGCGGCGATGATATGGAATAAAAAAATTATAATCTTGAGAACTATTTATGGGAAAGGCGAGGATGATATCGGAAACAAATTCTCTGTCAAGACAATATTTATGTTATGTAAGAAGATTATAATTAATATCAACAATAATTACAATAATGGGTTAAAAAAGATAAATTCATACAAGAAACTAAAAGAGTAGAAGTATAACACATGTCTAGATCTTATTATACAAAACTGTTTTCTTCAACAAACAGATATAAAAATGAAAAAAAAAAACCCATAGAATATTACTCCCTGCCACATTATACAGATATATCATGTTTGGGAGGGGTATTTGCGAAAAATACCAGTCGAGAGATAAAAAATTTCCCGAGCCGAATGACAAGGGAAATTTAGTCTCAAGACTGGTATTTTCACAGGACAATATTATGGCTTACAGTTTCACACCTTAAGGCAAAAACATCAAAATTATCTTTTGTTCAGTTATCCTGTTCTAATTAGCCAAACAATGTCACAACAGACCCAGAGTGACATTTTTCATACAACAATGTTACAAAATACAGTGTGGTGTCAGATTACATGGTCAAAATGCATGTCGTGTAATATTTTGGAATATTGCTCCCAAACACTGGATATACATGGACACAGGGTATTGCAACTCATTTTATTTTTGTTTATGACTTTATAATTATTGGGAATATGTTATTGAAAGTGTTTTTGCAGTAGAAGGGCATATAATATTGAAGATATGGTTGATATTAAGAATTAAAAACAAAATTCATCATGCGGCAGTTTATGGACTTCAAATATAGAATATGGTGATGTCATGATTGGATTTTTTTCAATCCTACAAATTTTTCTTGGTAAATTTTTATAGTTTCAGTTAGAATACACGTACAATGTACTTATAAAATAATATAAGACTATAGAAAGCAATTTTAAATTGAAAATTATGTAATAAAAACCTGGTAATTCAAGTGATCCCAGAACAATTATTTTGCTTAGCATTTTCTGTTAATTTTTCAAATTGTCAATTTGGATTTCATGTTTTGGAGTATTATTTAGCTGTAACAGTCCATTTGAACATCCAGCCTACAATGGGAAAAATAATGTGGAAGCATATATTTATTGAGTTTTGGGGAAAATTATAGTTGTGCACCATCAGAAATTCCAAGACTTGAATGTCAATAAATCATATTTTTGCAAATTTGATGGATAGATTGGTGTTTAACGTCCAGCGAGCAATTTTTCAGCTATATTCAGGACGAGAACATGTACAAATTTAAACGCCACGGGATTCGAAACAAGGAAAGGTGATGGGTAGGGACGGATAATTTAGCCAGTGCAACAGATCTCCTATGGACCACTCATCATGAGCGTAACGTTCATAATGAGCTATTGCACTGGGTTCTTTAACGTGCGAAGAGGGTGGCAATCTCCCAACACGGGACCTCGGTTTTATTTACGTCTCATCCGAAGGACGGGTTGGTTGTGAAATTATACATCCCGCACAACCGACGGAAGCCCCTTCAAGCCGAAGAAGCTCTCGGTCCCATTTCTATACCCCGGGGTTCCCGTGGGATTGACCCCTTTTAGAGGACTAGTGCCTCTAGGGTGGAGAAACCTTGTGCCTATTCTACCCCGCCACACCCTCTGGGAGGGGGGCAAATTTTATGGAATTAGAAGGAATTTCAACTAAAGATCTATATACAAAACTTATTTTATGTCTTAAGCAACTTAATTTATGGGGTAAAAGCATGAATTAACAAAATTAAGAATGATATGAACTCATTTTATGGGACGAAAAAAAGGGGAGGGGGGCTAGATGCAAACATTTCATAGTATTTATATTAAATATACAACTGAGGCATATATATGTGTTAAGATTGCTTATTATGTTAGAAATCAGCTTAATAACTGTAATTTATAAGAGAATAGGTAAGTTTTGGTACTAGTATATTACACAATCTGAACTCAACAGCTGTAAATGGAGATATTTTCATTAAAAATCTTCAAAGGGGGTACCCTTGCATTTGAACACTTATACTTGTAAATATCAGAAAACCACATACCTTATGAGTTTTTTTGGGGTTGATATTGCCTAAGGAATAGAAATTAGGCCAACACATGGATAAAGAAACAAGTTTTTTTGCACTTTAGGTGTCAAACCACTAATTCACCAATCAGAGCTTAGAACATATACGAAAGTAGTCCCTTTTCAAGAAAGAAATTCCTTTCACTTTGTAGTATTGTGAAAACTACTGAATGGACTGAACTAATTAAAATATATGGTCTTAAGAAGATTAAACTTAAGATTAAATGACCAGGTAGGCTTGAAAAAAACACATTTTTTTTAGAAAACCTTAAAGAAATTGATTAGTGGTTTCACACCTACAAGCTTCTCTGTGAAGGGTTAAAACGGCAAATTCACAATGCAAGGTAAAAAAACGCCTGAATTTGTAAAAAAATATCAAAATCCTAGATTCTTATATAAGGTGTAATTATAGAAAATAATTCATTTAAAGAGTCGACTGTGCATCGAATATCTATAATGTCAGCTAAAGATAGTAAAGGAATAACATGGAATATGATTGATTGGTGTTCAACGCCAACTTCAGCAGTATTTCAGCTATACATGAAATACATACACATACAATACGTATGCACTGTCGAAGCATATAGGCAATATGTGTATGAGGCTTAGAAACGGGGAGAAAGGCGAGACTTCGCCGAGCCTTTTCCCGCGTTTCGCGCCGAATACACATATTTACCTATATGCTTCGACAGTGCATATGTATTGTATTTATCCTGCAATTTTGAATAGTAAATAAACGTTTACTGGACGATGATAAAAGTATTTGAAATAATTTTGTGTATGTATTTGAAAACAATATCCCACGATGTGCTCCGATTTATATTTGTATGTTCTATTTATAACTGACCAATATAAAAACAAATATTGGGCATGCTATATTGGTCGGTAAATGCTGTCATTGCAGGATAAAGGTCGTTGTTCTTCAGGTAAAATAAAATTATGTGTCATCATAGTATGACGTACAAAACAACGTGTTAGAACTACACGATCGTCTGCTCTTTATGGATTTTGCTATAGGGATAAGGAATTTTGCCAAGTTGCAACTATAGATTAAATTCCAGGCAATTTAATATTGTGTTGCAGGTCCCAACTTTTATCATGTCAGAGTTTAGAAATATATATTTTAGTATGCATGGTTTAAAATCCGTACAACGAACAGAACATGCAGTCAACTTACTGGACCATCCAGGACATGTTTTTGTTCCCGTAGATACATAAGTGACCGGAAATCCAGAGGAAAATGATTTTTCTCCCCGTATCTGTAAGCGTGCTTTTATTCCGGTGTGTAGAATTCCCGGTTAGGGTTAGCATGGAAAAAATAACCTAGTGCAATAATTCCTCTGGAAATTATACACTAGTGTAACTTGTCCTCTGGAAAGAATACACTGGTGGAAAGAAAACACTTGCATATCCACCAAGTTTAAATAAATTTCGATAGTTTGAATCATAAAAGGGCTTTGACTTTTTCCTCTTCCAGTAGCCAAGAGGCATGAAATAGAATGTAAGCTTACTATGGATTAAGATTTATCAGACGAAGAAGCAAATATGAGAGCAAATGATATCGCATTGACCTCTACAGTAAAAAAAATAGAACTTGCAGATGTAATACGAAGAGAAGCAGCTTGCAACCCGAATACCGCCCTGAAGACTATGATTTGTCTGACCTAATTGCAACAGTGTTGCTGGCAGTGCCGGATTTAGTTAAAGAGGTCATATGCTAATCCGCTTGTGAGGCCCCTCCTAATTCATCACTGTATTATACATACAAAACGCCATAATTATTACATTGACGACTGGAGGAAGACGGAAGTGTGTTTAATCAAATTCAATAAAAGCAAAGGTGATGAGGGGTGTTTACAATTCTGCAATATTCTGAAAGTGTGGAACTGTGTAAGGAAAATTACTGAAGGGTTGCTTAGAAAGTACAACTACGTTATGACATCATTAGTGTGAAAGTCCAATAACAGCGTTAAAAATAGTATACATCTTGGCCGCCGGGAGGAACCCCTAAATTTTGAGTCCCTAGGCTTCATGGGCTTCAGCCTATCTAGCCTATCGGTAAATCCTTTACTGGTTGCTGGATTATTAAACGATGCATACACGTTGTGCTTATATTTTCAAAGTTTAACATTAAATGAAGGTTATGACCTTTGAACGTTTTCTGAATTTCAACAGGTGCTCTTTTAAAAGGTTAAATATTCTTTTGCTGATTTTGATATTTGCATGTATGAAATTGAAAACACAGTCGTAAGCAGGACCATGCTTTATTCGTCTTTTGCTGACCGCTTATTTTATATTAGATTTGGCGCAGCCAATGCATTTTGCTGAAAAGGAACTTGTTTACGAGATTTTCTGTACGTCTTTACTTCCGGTTCTTTGTAGGAGGCTCATGCCTTGTATATTTACTCCCGGTTTGTGGTGGGGTCCGTCTTGCTCATCCTGTGTCTTGTGTACCCAATGTTGCCAGTTTCCCCCGATTGTCCATTCGGTTAAAATCAAGTGTCTAACAGATTAAGCAGTATGATCCAATTTACATTGGGATGCATATATCACCACGGTTAGTATAGACTGGAAAACAATGTCATTGGGATCGGGGGTTAGTCAATAGGCTTGGCACAGATAAAGACGAATTTGTTCATTTTATTGATGTATCTTGATGCAAAGGTTAAATTCAATGGTTCACAGCAAATGTCAAATGTCGAATTGGCAAATCCGAGTTAGAAATAAATATAAATTCTAACATGACCTCCTTCTTTCGCTTTGTTAATAAACGGGCGAGTTATCCATTCTGTATAATCTCATTAGCACATGCGCCAATGAATGTGACTGACTCTTCCATTGGCAGAATATATTGTGTGCGACATTTTCCGCAAACGTAAATATAAATTGCCGTCTTCCAATCAAAGTATACTACCGCATTTGTACTCTTAGACATATCAGAATTGAAATAAATCATGGAAGCCAGAATGTGTTTTGAGTTTTAACATGGATTGGCGGATATTAGTAAATTTTATCCCTCGCTTCTGGCTCGGGATAAAATACTAATATCCGCCAATCCATGTTAAAACTCCCAACACATTCTGGCTTCCATGATTTATTTCTCAAATGATATATTTGCTGAATATTTTTAAACTTACCTTACGACTGCTATTATTGATCAGAAATCAAATTAAAAAATAAATGAACGTTATATGTACATAGTTAAGTAAAAACTACATACCTGTAGATTTCTCCTCCGAAGCAAATGTAGATTTCTCTTCGGAAACAAATGTAGAATTCTCTTCGGAAATAAATGTTGTAGATTGATCATTGTCAATACATATTGTTGACATACTATTTTCCTCAGTACTAATAATGAAATCTAAAAACAAAAATATAAAACTAGATCTTGCTAACTATTTAAAAATATGCAAAATACATTTAAACCAAGAATTGTAATACATGTAGTAGAATTTCTGAAATTCGACTATGCGAATCCTTGGTTAAACAGAGATGCGAAAAGTCTCACTAACCACACTGAGAAACTGAACCAATGATCTGCCAACATTAAGATGCTCTAAAATGATAAAGAGTGGGGTTGGGTGTATTTTTTATGGTTCCAGCTTCGATCACCAATACACTGCAATATACCTCCGACAGAGATATTGCACCAACCTCTGTCATGTATATTCAATTGTGATATTCTATCTGATTATTTGGAATACCATAAATTTTAATGTAACAAAATAATCAATGAAAACAATCTAAAAATAATTTTGGAATGGGTGATAATTACTAAAGTATTGTAAGATAAATAGATAAAGACGTAGATAGTCAAAAGATTGGAAAGCCAAAGAATTTAAAAGGGAGCAACAAATCCAAAAAGCCTACACAGAATAGCCATTCTAATGTAGTTGTTTAATATTCATGGTTTGTGATTGGACAATGCTGTAATTTTCATGGTATCAATTCCACGGTTGACTGAAATCATGAGATATTTTAGACGATTGCCGCTTACGTCATCTTGTCAACAATGTAGCAATACACATGATTACATTTGAATATAATTTAATTATGTTTATCACTTAAGGATAAACAGCTTTAATGAATGTGAACGAAATTCCGGAATTAAATTATATCCTCTCGGAACTTCATTATCACATTATCATATACCTTGTGACGTCACATGCTGTTTTCAAAATTTTGAATCGACACCAATTTCCATCGCAAAAAAGGAATAATCCATCAACATCCACGACTCTCATAAAAACGAAGCCCGCAAAAAGACGGAGGAACCCTCCCAGGAGACCTGATGACACAGGAAATATTGCAAACAAGAGACCAAAAGCAGCAAATAGAAGGCCAAAGCAAAATCTAGCAGGACCGAGTCGGGCCAGCCATGTCGTTTCTGACGGCCATGTCTCAGATACAGACGTTGGGCAAATCATAAGACAAAATACAGACACGACACACCCTGCCCATCCTGATTCTAATGCGAGTGCGTCAAGCATGAATATACAAGTGGGTACATTTCAACGACAGTCTGCAGTCGGCACAGACTAGTTTCTGAGTCATGCTATTCAACAACCATGACAACAGAGATGTGAGGAATCCACACCAAGCCATAGCGTGGTTTCCATCCAGAATGGTCAACGTTCAGAGGAGACTGTGATTAATCAGCGCACAGGGTCTGATCAAAGACACACGGATACGTTTAATGCTCAAGGTTCACAAATCTCAGAATTTCCAATCAGGGTGGGATCATTTACTCCCCCGCTGGGCAGTTTGCAAGTAGAACAATCCCCTTTGCAAGTTGCAAGTATGCATGATTCTGTTGGGTCCCACATTCCTCAGAAAATTAAGGAGAAGATATGGGCAGGTGATTATATTGAGCTCAGTTTGCTGTTAAAGTCTGCAAAAGAGTTAGTTTCGGACCCACAATACAGTGGCGAGCTAACGATTAAAGGGGGACAACTCACAGTTGTACAGCAAAAACAGTCTCCCATTAACAACATACATGTGTGGACTTCAAAAAAGAGGGTCCTATAATGGGAACAGAGCCCAGGGCAGTGGATTTCGTACCTGTTGGGGATTCAACAGGGGAAACTGTCAGCTTGGGAGAAATTGCAGGTTTGCACACAAATGCACAACTTGTTTTGGACCCCATCCACAAACAAAATGCAGAAAGTGATCAGTCAGACGACACAAGGTTATACCAGCTAGCAAAATCCCCTATAAGGTTTAATAAAGTTGAAGAATCTTTGATAAATTACCTCGAAAATATGAAGCAATTGAGTTAATCAAAGGCCTAAAACACGGTTTTCCCCTTAAGTAGTCGGGCACACGTCTGCCATTCAACACAAAAAACTTGCGTTCTGTATATGAAAGACCGGACTTAGTGGAGGCAAAAATTAAGAAAGAGGTATCTTTAGGCCGGGTTGCTGGTCCTTTTACTTTTCGCCCCTTCCCAACTTTAAGAGTCTCCCCAATAGGAATAGTACCAAAGAAAGATGGTGACTTTCGTATGATACATCATTTGTCCCATCCAACCCACAATTCTGTAAACGACTTTATTGCCAGTGAGTTTTGTACTGTCAAATATGCAAGCATAGACGACGCTGTCAGTTTAGTACAGCGCATAGGAAAAAAGGGTAAGCTTGCAAAGACCTATATTAAAAGCGCTTTCAGATTACTTAGAGTCTTTCCAGGAGATTTTGACCAGCTGGGGTTCATGTTTGACGATAAATACTACTTCGAAAAGTGTCTTCCCATGGGAGCCTCAATCAGCTGTGCGTTGTTCGAAAAATTTTCTACAGCATTACATTGGTTTACAGAAACTCGAACCGGCAATCGAAATATACTTCATTATTTAGATGATTTTTTGTTTGGGGGCGAGGCAGATTCCACTCGATGCAAAGACACTCTTTTTGAATTTAAACGAGTATGCGAGTTATGGGGGGTGCCATTGGCAGAAGACAAAACTGTCGAACCAACTGAGGTGCTTACTTTTTTGGGGGTTGAATTTGACACACGAGACATGATTTTGAGGCTCCCCGGGGAAAAACTTGAAGAGGTAAAAAGCCGTCTTCAGAATGTTATGAAAGCTAATAAAGTAACTTTGCGTGATTTACAGTCCCTGATTGGCCTTCTTAGCTTTGCATGTTTGGCAATTGCCCATGGCAGAGCTTTCATTCGAAGACTCGTAGATGCTACATGTAATTTTAATAAACCGCATCACAAAATAAGAGTCACAAAAGCCATAAAAGGGGACCTCAAAGTTTGGTTAACTTTCTTGACTGATTACAATGGGGTAACAGTTATGCTGGATAATCTTTGGACCTCTAATGAGACCATTGAATTCTATACAGATAGTGCAGGGGGGTCAAATAGGGGTTTTGGCATATATTTTCAGGGAAAATGGGCTCAGGCGTGTTGGCCAAAGGACTGGATAGATAATCAGTTACTTGCCGATATAACATTTTTAGAGATGTTTCCAATTGTAGTTGCTATTAACATCTGGGGTGCTTCTTTAAAGAATAAGAAAATTTTATTTCACAATGATAATCAAGCGGTGGTTGCGATCCTCAACAAGAAATCTTCAAAATCTGAGAGAGTTATGGCTCTTGTCAGAAATTTTGTGTTATTTACTCTTAAACACAATATTTTGTTTAGGGCAAAATATGTTGAGGGCGTACTTAATGTTATTGCTGATTCATTATCTAGATGTGACTTTCAGCTTTTCAGGACATTGTGTCCAACTGCCGACAGCCATCCAGCCCAAATCCCGGCCCATCTATGGAACATTTGGATTCAGAAATAAACTCTTTACTGAAGTCCTCCATGGCTTGTAATACCTGGAAAACTTACAATTCAGCAATCGAATCTTTTGATAAGTTTCGGCAAATTTACAAATTGACAGATATTTGGCCTGTCCCCGTTCAAAATATTGTTCGATATATAGCTCATCTATCGCATGCAAAGACTTCAGCGTCCACTGTTGCTACGTACATATCCGGGTTGAGCCATATTCATAAATTAAATGGATTTGATGATCCAACTAAGTCTTTCTTTGTGAGCAAAATACTAGAAGGTTTTAAAAGGAAAAATCCCGGGTCAAAAGATTTACGTATGCCTGTATCGTCCGCTTTACTTAAACAGATTATTAACTCACTTCCGCATGTTTGCAAATCTAGTTATGAAGCTAGTATGTTCGCCTCTGCTTTTAGTTTGGCATTTTTTGCAATGCTCCGTGTGGGCGAATTCGCAGCAGACAAGAAATGCGATTCGGGTAGGCATACAAAAAAGGACTAATTTAAATGAAGAATTGCATATAAAAATACGCAGCTCAAAAACTGATCAAGTGTCTAATTCAACAACCCTTGTGATATATAAGCAACCCGACATAGCCGTTTGTCCAGTAAAGCTTATGAATTTATATCTCAACAAGAGGCTATCACTTTCGGCAGATATATGCAAAACTGATGATATGCAACTTTACATCCATTTCGACGGTACTTTGCTCACACGCTATCAATTTAGTTCAGTTCTACAAAAATGTTTGCAATTTGGTGAGGTACCCGGGCATTTTAGACCGCATTCCTTCAGAATAGGGGGTGCTACGAAAGCTAAACGACGTGGAGTAGACGACGATGTCATAAAGCAATGGGGACGCTGGAGCTCAAGTGCATATTTGAGATACATTAGGCTTTAAATTTAACATTACCATTTACAATGTATGTCTTTATTTTTGCTAGGTCGTCGCATTATCTGATTAATTGGATCATCCATTGTATACTGGGCACATCGGAATGCAAGCACTAGGCCTGGGGTCCGAATCTAAACCTACAGTACATTGGCGGGTCGGTTACCTGGTATGGAAAAAGAGGTATGATCTGGGAGGAACTTTCTCCTGTTGTAGAAAAACAATTGCGTCGGCTCCCTCCCCCGAACTTTCTCGCTATTCACCTAGGGTCAAACGATTTGGGATCACGTTCGAGTCTAGGTTTTATTAAGGGCATAGAGATTGATATTTTGCGCTTACATGTGCTTATGCCACATACAAAGATTGTGTGGATAAATATGTTACAACGGATATACTGGCACACTGCTAATAGTGGTAAAGCAATTGAGAAGACACGCAAACGGGTAAATCTTGCAGTGAGGCACATTGTTGGTAGTATTCAGGGATTTACAATTAGACATGTAAATATAAAAGCCAAAGAAATCGATTTATACCGGAGAGATGGTACTCATTTATCTGATGTTGGCTTGAGTGTATACCTCAATAATATTCAAGGTGCATTTGAAAGTTTTCTGAAAACTGGGGTCCCTCAGTTTTCCCCCGGTTGAATAGTGGGATTGAGCGGGATAGGGCGTAGTATGTAATTGTGGCGGTGAGTGTGTATTGACACACTCATTTGGCGGCTGCGGCATCTGGCTAGAAGAAAAATGGGTCATGATCTCCAAATTTTACGCTAGCTCATATTTTTGAAAATATCTTCCTGTGTTACTTCAGGAGATTTGGTATTGTCATCTCTCGTTTACCGGGGAGGCCGGTTCTTGAACTGTTACCAGTTCAGAACCGTTGGGGTTGGTTGGACTCCATTGCAAATTTCCAGAGGGTCCGTGGTTAAATGTGGGTTGGCGTAACGGTGGGCATGACCTTTGATCTCTCTATCCAAACACGTAGATGATTTTTGCTTTCATTGTTACCAGTGAGGCGCAAGTGTGCCAAATGTACAATCCGGCGGCTTGTTCTTTCTTCTAGCCATATCTCGTAGTCGGAACTAAGCTGTGGCCGTATTTTTTCCACTTCACAAAATCGTTGTGTTCTATTTCAAATTTCAATGAATCATTCCATTAATTATGTTTATCACTTAAGGATAAACAGCTTTAATGAATGTGAACGAAATTTCGGAATTAAATTATATCCTCTCGGAACTTCATTATCACATTATCATATACCTTGTGACGTCACATGCTGTTTTTGAAAATTTTGAATCGACACCAATTTCCATCGCAAAAACACTCCCACCACCCCCTAAAAATTTTATTCTAAGATGTGAACCATTTTATGCTGTCCAGTTTGTTTTCCAGGTATAACTGGTTACAAGTATGCTCTGTGTCTGTGATGCTCGGACTATCAATTATCTCCATGCAGGACCACTGTGAACGGCTGCAGAACTATGTAGATCGGCAACATTACTGTGTCTGAATTGGGACGGTAGAACTACGTAGACTAGCAACGGTGCCTGAATAAGGGCGATAGAACTATTTAGATTAGTATCTGTGCTTGAATCGGAACAAAAGGTTGAGATGAAAATTTTGTTCTCGCAAATTAATTGTGGTCCAGAACAATAAGAGTGATCAAGTGTTCATTATATAAAAATCTAGTTGAAAAACAACAATTAACAGTCCGGAAATGCAGTTATAAATAAATTTTTCTGCATGCACGCATCCAGAAGTATTTTATTGTGTATTTGAATGACATGCATTTTGTATAATCAACAGTTCGATACAAAGAAAAGGACTTTCTTAACGTGTTTTTATTTAATTTCACTAACTTGACGGTTTAAGGAAAGAATATGTCAAGTGTCTTGCAAATACTCTTAATAATTGTCATTGTGTGTTTAAATATGAGCATGTTGTATTTTTATCAATTGTCAATAAAACTTGTCACAGTCTTGGCTGCGGCATCTGGCTAGAAGAAAAATGGGTCATGATCTCCAAAATTTGACGTTAGCTCATATTTTTGAAAATATCTTCCTGTTACTTCAGGAGATTTGGTATTGTCATCTCTCGTTTACCGGGGAGGCCGGTTCTTGAACTGTTACCAGTTCAGAACCGTTGGGGTTGGTTGGACTCCTTTGCAAATTTCCAGAGGGTCCGTGGTTAAATGTGGGTTGGCGTAACGGTGGTCATGACCTTTGATCTCTCTATCCAAACACGTAGATGATTTTTGCTTTCATTGTTACCAGTGAGGCGCAAGTGTGCCAAATGTACAATCCGGCGGCTTGTTCTTTCTTCTAGCCATATCCCGTAGTCGGAACTAAGCTGTGGCCGTATTTTTTCCACTTCACAAAATCGTTGTGTTCTATTTCAAATTTCAATGAATCATTCCATTAATTTGATTTGAATATTTCAATCTGATTGGCTACTCCGCCTTGGAAAATTTTGGCTATACTCTATAACCTGGGTCGGTATTGTGACGTCACCAACGTGTTCATCCGCCAACGACAAATTCAAATAGTCACATGAAATAATCGTAATTAAAATAGAGGAATCATTAAATTTTGTTGTAAAAATTAAATTATAAGGAATATTGGAAATCTTTGAACAGGTTATACTTGCATAACCTGTTTGGGTCAGATTACGCTTTTCATAAGCCGATTCACGGTTTATTAAGCGTAAACTGACGCAATCCAGATTATATCGTATAATCTTTTCAACAATTTCAAATATTCCTTAAGGAGATAACAGAATTGTATTTGAATATTTCACGGTATCAATTGTCTATTTAATGGTGTACTATCCGTTTACTGGCTCCGCTAACGCGTCGCCAGTAAGCTCAATTTGCGACCATGAAATCTCCAATTGATGCCGTGAAATTTTCAAATACAATATAGTTATCTCCTAAATAACAGTATAGGTCACATATGCTTAAGGAAATGCTTGAAATTTGATGTCATAATGCTAATTTACTGAGTACTTTGCTTGGATGACTTAAGTTATAGTTTTACATGAATCTTGTTAAAGTAGAGGAGTTGACAGACGTTGATGCGAGACCGGAAATGAAAGATAACTCTGGTAGAGATTGGACTTCGATGAGCAGGAGCCAGAAGATTCACATCCAACTAACTAGCACTGTAAAAGTCTAAGTGTGTTGGTCTGATACAAAACAGACATCAACATTATCTCACCAAAGGTTACATTTTCTCGCCAAGATATGGATGAAAACTGCTCACTTGGTGTTAAACAACAATCATTCACTGACTCACTCGCTGCATATTAAGTAAGCAATAATTTTTGGAACTTTTCTGACCCTATCTTTGACGTTAATGCAGTGGTACGTCACTTCCGTCATCCGTGGAGTACTCTAAAAAATTTGGCAATAAATGTGTGAAAATCTTAAAATTCTGCACAAAACAAAAACAGGGGCGAAAAGATGTCTCTTTTAGGAATGGATACAGGTCCTAGTTAGAATGACATAATAGAAATACGGTGCAATAAATGTACTCGCAGCGAGCAGGGGTACGATTTTTAAACCTGCAGAGCTGCATGCCTTGTGGATTATTAGTATCTATGATCATCTATATAGGGTCGATACATGCAATTTGATGTTAATATAAGATTGTATGAATATTGACACGAACAAGTTAACATAAGGAAAAGGAGATGA
>MJUT01045015.1:26602-44077 GCA_002080005.1 Gigantidas platifrons | reverse complement strand
CCTCATCATCCTCCTCCTTATTGCCTCCTCCTCACTACTTCTCTCCTCTTCGTTTACCTTTGTCACTTTGTCCTTTCTATCCTCTTCCTTCAAATCTCCTCTTCACTACCTGTTTCACTACTTCCTCATCATTATCCTCCTCACTACCTCCATCCTTTTCCATATTGACTCCCTCCCTAATTCCTCCCCGTCATCCTCCTTATTTTATACCTCTATCTCTCCTTCCTCTCCATCATCTTTTTACCATTCTCCCTCCGTCTCCTCTATCTTTCTCTTTATATTCCTTCCTTCCTGCCCTCTTCCTCATACATGTCAGTTGTGCCTTCCAGCACTTAGCAAACTTGAGTTTTTCTCACTTGCACTAAGGAAGATCGCTTTATCACTCAAAAGTGTTTTCCCATCCTTTCCTCCTACCTCCTTATCCGTTCTCACTCCATGTTCATGCTTGCCTTAGTTATTACTATCATCATTGTTGATACCCTCTTTCGTCCACATTTAGCTATTATGTCTTCCACCATATACATGTATAGAAGTGTACACAAGAAAACCCCTATTAAAATAGGAGATGGGGAAAAACTAGTATGGGGGGAAAAATTAGTATGTGTTAACACATACTTGGTTTTCCGGGGGTAAAATTCAGTATATACTCATTTTTCCGGGGGGAAATCTCAGTATATACTCATTTTCCCCCCGGAAAAATTAGTATGGGGTAAAAATGAGTATGTAATACCGGCATCGAACCCACAGCCTACCCCACTCGAGGTTAGCATGCTAACCTTTATACAACCGATGCAGTCATCATCATCATCACCATCATCATCATTATCATCATCATCATCTCATCAAAATATACCTTGTGCTTGCCAGGCTATAGCTGTAAGATTACTCATGTGGCTTTAAACGGTAATCACTCACTCACTCTATGATTTTATACTATAAGTTTGTCAGGGGTGGACATGTTTGCACTGTTCCTTCCAACTGGCATTGTATGATTAGGATTAGAGCTACACAAAGCCACTGGCAACAATATATCACTCCACAGTTTGTGGTTCTTATCAGGCGTTTCTTCCATAGAAGGTTGTTTCCAACAAGGAAGCCACTGAACCTGACATAAGTCACTGACACACTTTATTAGATAAGGTTGATTGAGTACAGCAAACCATAGCTGTTATTTTTTTGACAACCGGCATGACTTTCCCCAAAATCCTTTATTTATATTTTCCCTTTAATTGTTTGTACAGCCTATTTATAATTGAAATACAAATTGAAGTTCACTGGTGTAGATTTTTCCTTACAAGTTGGCAATATGGATTAAACAATTTATTATTTGATTTCTACGTTGTAGAATTACTTTATTTTGTATAAACTTTTTATATTTGTCAATTTATATAAACATGTATTTACTATTTTGTGTTACATGCTAATGAGGTTTAGCGAGACTTCATTAATTTCGTGAAAACATGGCGGACGTAGGTGCTTCCTTATCCAGTACCACAAGTACAGATAAAACTGCTACTGTTGCTAAGAAAAGTAGCTAAACTAATGACAAACAGGGTAAAAAAATGTCGGGCAAAGATGACAAGAAAAAAGTAAGTGTCGGGAAGAGTCCCGCATATTGTTAATGCAACTATGTTCGATGGATCGGTTTCTGAGATTCCACAAAGTCGAATTGACACTAATGTTGTTGAGAAAAGAACTAGCGCGGCTAGTTCTGATGAGCCAAATATGAAAGATTTAATGAATATGCTGGTCAATATTCAAAGTGAACAAAATTCACAGAAAAAGTATATGAATACTTTACAGTATATGGTTAATGAAATGTATTATGAACCGGAAGACCCTAATTATGATGAAAATAACAATATAAATGTGTATAATGACACTGATAATGAAGGTTATTATTCTGGCACTATTCCACACATGATTGTATAGGGAGTCTGAAGGCAAATAAAATTTGACATGGTGGTCATTTCTGAAGATCTCCTCTTAAGAATTCTAGAAACATATATTTTTTTAAAATTTATATAAATTAAAATCTTATGCTTAATAGTGGTAAATAAAAGGTTCCTTCTGACTGCCTATACAATTATTCATAGAACAGTCCTTATACAACACACGTACATTGTAGTTTTACAGACCAAGGAATGATAAACCTTTAAGTGCATTTTTTCACATATTTGTTTTAAAAGCCCGGTTTGAAATGTCAAGAAGCTGTACATGTGATTTGTAGATATCCAGAAAACGGAAACGAAAACTTTGTACGAGTGGATTAAACTGAAAACTAGAGAATAGGTATGTAAGACACGAATGTCCCGCCCGCAATTTTTCAGTCATTCATGCATAAAATGTAGGTCAAAGTGACTCAATTCATAATGAGCAGTGTTACACTACCCATTACACAGCTACCAGTCAATTGCCATTGGCATACAATGTCTAGTACCTGAGATATGAACCTAACACAAGAACGTAACCAAAGTCATTCATGGATAAAATTTAGGTCACGGTGACTCAATTCATATTGAGTGGTGTCACACTACCCAAGATACATCTACTAGTCAATTACCATTGGCATACCGTGTCTAGTACCTGTAAAAGTCCTGTATTAGGCACGTATTCATCAATATGTAAAAGTCCTGTATTAGTCATATATTTATCAATATGGAAATGTCCTGACCCGTTATGTGTACCACATGTGAAGTGCTACACATAAGCTTATGTGTAGCATTTCGTGTGAAGTTGGCATGTGAAGTGCTACATTGATGTGAAGTTTGCTACATCACTACAGGACCGTGAGGTAACCATTCTAAGTCTTATGTGTAACATTGTGAAGTGTGAAGTGTGTTACACGGATTGTGAAGTATGTTACACGGTTTTTGAAATATGTTACACGGTTTGTGAACAATGTTACATCGAACAATCATCGCATATAATCCTCTGGGAGCACCGTACACACCTAATTGGAGCACCTGATTGTCAGACGTAACTCTACATTATAGTTGTATGTGTTTCATGATGAATGTAAAAAGACAAAGCAAATGCCAACAATTGCATCTTCGAGGTCCATTTTACTTTCGCAGATAGACATAACATATATAAAACTAATTAAGTATTATATATATCATGGATCTTACGAATTAACTTACAGAGGCCCGGTGGCTCAATGAGTTAGGTCGCTGGATCTAACAGTTCATACAAGCCTATCACCAATACGGTGTGGGTTCGCGCCCGGCTTTGTAAATTACAAAAAAGGTGCACTCCACTCGCAGCCGCAAGTGATAAAGTTTACAAGCTGCTTGCCCATGGTCGGTGGTTCTCTCCGGGTACTCCGGTTTCCTCCACCACTAAAACTGGTCACCATGATATAGCTGAAATATTGCTGAAAGTAGCGTTAAAACACCAAAAATCAAATCAAATCGAATTAACTTATTTAAACGAACGAATCCAAAAAGTCACCATAGAAACTGAACTATTATTTTCATGTGATGTGATGTGTTTGTTTGAAAGTCTTTATGCAATAAAATAAAAACGAAAGTGGTTTAATATATACAATAAAAATAAAAAATGAAAGTGGTTTAATATATACAATACAAATAAAAATAAAATGTCTATTTTTCTACGATACTCCTCTCCCAAATCAACTCTTCTATAATTCTCCGTTTCTCTGCCAGAGAAATATGCCCGCGGCTGCCTCCCGCTCCTTCTTCATTCAAAGCTTCCTGAAAAATACAAATGAAAAAAAAATGTACATTAAGTAATGGTACAATTAGAAATTTAAGCTATAAGTAAGTTGTAAGTTTTAAGTTTTCAGAAGTTACTACAAGATTTCAGGTTACCTTATACTGTTCGTGAATCATATCCAGCACCGCATGGCGCCCCTGGGTCTGGCGGGACCGATCATAATAACGGTCCGCCGTATTGACTGTATGGGCCATGTGCCGGGCCAGTAGAGTCTGATCCTCTCTACTGGCACCGGCGTCTTTTATTGTCGTAACGGCCAGCTTCCGATGTCTGCTGGCCGTCATCTTGGTGAAGGGAAGATTCTGCTCTGTCTGGAACCGTGTCCATTCAGCGTGTATTAACTTAATCATTGCCTGAAATAGATAACACATAAATAATATCGCATATACTACTATTTCTTTATTTATTTTTGATGCAATAGTTCAGCAATATCATGATGATCAGTTTTAGCGGTGATGAAAGCCGGAGTACCAGGAGAGAACCACCGACCTAGGGGAAGCAACATGTAAACTTTATCAATTTAGTCCTACCGCCTTATGTGTAGCACTTCAGGCTGCACATAAGCTTATGTTTAACATTTCGTGTGGTGTGAAGTTGCCATGTGATGTGCTACTTGTATGTGATGTTCGCTACATCACTACATGCGAGTATAGTGAATTCACATAGTACTTATTCCCATATCTTGTACTGCATGTACACTATGAGTTGTGTATAACATTTTCACACTTACCGACGGGGTAATAAACTTTCCTGTGTGCGTCAGGAAAAGGTAAGGCACTGTACTCTCTGATGGTTGACTGATGGTTGCATATCTCTGGAGCTCAATGAGCAATGTGGCCGACAGTCTGACAGGACATACCTTGCCCGATCTGGCCTCCTTATGCTCGAAAACCTGTAATTAAAAAAGCAAACTCAATAAAAGATATCAGATATAGTTGTGTTTTTATGTCAAAAGGCATAAGCGTATTTATCTATTTTATCTATTTAGCTCAGTGTTCTCTACTGTTAACCTACTTTGTTCCAGCCAGTATTATTGCTGCTGTTGTAGTGACAACATTTGAACCGTAATGAAAGCGGGAGGTTTGGCGCCGTACAATCCGATTCAACCCACCATTTCTTTGAAAATGCTTGTACCAAATCAGGGGCATTACGTTATCCCAGTTGTCCGGTTGTTACATGATTTTGTCTGTTTCTTTGATTGTGTATTTTGACGTTCCCTTTGGAAGATTGTTCGGAGTTCGGTAATTTTGTTATTGTAAAGAGCTGTACTTACTTCTACCTCAATATCTTTTCGGTCTATGCTCTCAGCCTGCATAATCGCTTCCCTCCTCAAATGAGTTACATCACCAGCTCTCTTGGCATTAGCTAGGAGAATCTGCAGGGCTAAGCTCTTCCTGAGGTCCGTGCGCTCAGCACGGGATAACTGCCTACCCGCATATTCCTCTAGTAACTGCCGCACTCTCTGTACCCTACTATTATCCAAATAAGCAGCCACCTGGACAGGCTCCAAATCCAGTCTGTCGTCCCCTCTCACATACCTCTCCACTTTGTCTTTTAGAACATCAGCCATGAGACTTTTGGCAATGTTGTTCACTTTCCCATGAACGGTCAGTAACTGGCTGCTTATTAGATCTAAGTGGCGTAGCCATGGTCGGCTCCCTGCAAGAAATTGCAGGAAGCCAGCCAAAGAGTGAACATACACTCGAAGTGTAGCAGGTTTGACTCTGAAAAACATATAAAGTTAAAAAATATATATTATGTGTAACATTTTCACATTTATGTGTAACAAGATGTGAAACGTTTTCACAAATAATGTCTTACTCCGTGACGAAATGTCCGACATGCTCGAAATGTGTGATACATGTAGATAACGTGTATGTGATATCACGTACTATTGCGCTATGAGATATGCAAATATATATCTGAGAATGGTATATTGTTATTTTTTTGTTTAACAACTTCACACTTATGTGTAGCAACTTCACAGCTATGTGTAAAGATGTGAAACATTTTGACAAATAATGTTTTACTCCGTGACGAAATGCCCGACATGCTCGAAATGTGTGGTACATGTAGATCACGTGTATGTGATATCACGCACGGTTGCGCTAAGAGATATGCAATGATATATCTTAGAATGGTATATCGCTATTTTTTATGTGTAAAAATTTCGCACTTATGTGTAGCAACTTCACAGTTATGTGTAAAGGTGTGAAACATTTTGACAAATAATGTTTTACTCCGTGACGAAATGCCCGACATGCTCGAAATGTGTGGTACATGTAGATGACGTGTATGTGATATCACGTACTATTGCGCTATGAGATATGCAAATATATATCTCAGAATGGTATATCGTTATTTTTGTGTGTATCAACTTCACACTTATGTGTAGCAACTTCACAGTTATGTGTAACAATTTCACCCTTATGCGTAACATTTTCACATGTATGCGTAACATGTTCACGTTTATCCAAAAATGCATTATCGTTATACAGAAACACATAGTTTGTAGGACTAAGTTCTACTTACTTCGCTTCCTTCGTGTGGCTGTCCACAACGCCGTCCTTGGCACATATATCTTCTAACACCAGTACTCTCTCCTTTGACATCCAAAACTTCACGCCAACCATATGGGCTTGACTTGTGACCTCCTGCCTTGCATGACCCGTTGCTCTATTTTTCAGAGATTTTCTAAAAAAACCGAAGGAAGATAATGACTAAAATTATGTCCCAGTATTGTTATAAATGGTGTTATAGCGACAACTGGAACCGTTGAACCGTAATGAAAGCGAGAGGTTTGGCGCCGTAAACTCTGATTAAATCCGCCATTTCTTTCATTTCTTTAGAAATGCCTGTACCAAATCAGGGCGGTTTTCCAATTTTCCGGGTGTTGATTGATTTTGTCTCTTTATTGATTTATTAGTTTTTACTTTCCCTTTGGAGGATTGCGGTGATCGGTAATTTTGTTATTACCCTTATGTAGCACACAAATAAGTATAAAGGTGGAAAAAAAATATTGCAATGAGACGTAAACTTACCCAAAGTCAACCAGGGCTCGTTGAAAGTCTTCTACTATCCTGTCCTGCTCCACATATGGTTGGCATTCTTGAAGTGTCACCTCATATGTATGGCCTGTTGCCTTTTTCCAACTTGTGGATATTTTGCAGGTGTATCTCCATTCTAATGGTATTGCTTCCACAGAGGGCGCACTCTAATCTGCCCTTGTACACCCGTTTATCTAACGCCTGCCGCTCCTGTTTCCTCTTTGGTAATGGTGAGGCCTCTGGATGGCATAGCTTGATGTGCCGGTTCAGGTTGACAACCTCCGCCTCACAATTGCCTATCGTGCATGTTCTCTTTGGTCTTTCCTGTAAAATACATAACAAAATTATAGCCACATGAATATACAAACAACGATGCGTGATATGATTTGAAAACTATTCACTAATGAGGTTAAATATACTTACAGACACGCCTTTGTATTTCTTGGAAGTTGCCCTCCTCTTCTTCATCATCTCATCTCCACCTTCAATCCTTCTTTCTTCTCCATCTTCTCTCTCGCCTTCATCTTGGTCCTCTTCTTAGCTATCCTCGTCTTCCTCACCACTAGTGGGTCTATACTCCTCCCCGGAATCTGCAGACAAAATATTGTTAGAGACCAAGGTCCAACATTTCCACTTTACACGTAAGGCATCACATATGTGTAGCAAGTTCACCTTTATGTGTAGCAACTTCACATTTATGTGTAACAAGATGTGAAATATGTGTGGTGCATGTAGATAATGTGTATGTGACATCACGCACGGTTGCGCTATGGGGTATGCAAAGACATATCTGAGAATGGTTTTTCGTTATTTTTATGTGCAACAAGTTCACACTTATGTGTAGCAACTTCACATTTATGTGTAACAAGATGTGAAATGTTTTGACAAGTAATGTTTTACTCCGTGACGAAATGCCAGACATGCTCGAAATGTGTGGTACATGTAGATAACGTGTATGTGATATAACGCACGGTTGCGCTAAGAGATATGCAATGATATATCTTAGAATGGTATATCGTTATTTTTATGTGTAACAAGTTCACACTTATGTGTAGCAACTTCACATTTATGTGTAGCAAGGTGTGAAACGTTTTGACACTTTATACGTAAGGCATCACATTTTTAGAAGTAATATATATACATACCACTGTTGCTGGCTAGTCACCTCTCTACTTTGTCATTCGCTGATGATGCCTCCTTCTTCTCCGCCGACTGATGGTGGTGTTGTTCAAACATCGCTCTCTGTTCTTGCAGCAGTCCTTGCAAAAAGTTGGTTTCTCGTGGTTTCTCTGTAAGGATAACGTAAGAGATAAATATTTTATACTTATTGACTGGATATGAGGGGAATAGTAAGTTTATTGACCCCAAGATATCAACTATTGCCCGATGTGAAGCCAAGGGCAATAGCTGGTATCAAGGGGTCAATAAACTTACTATTCCCCGAATATCTAGTTAATAAGTGTTTTATTATACCGAAAGAGAAACTGACTGACAACGCAGGTCACACAAGACGAAGAAGAAAACAACAACAAAAACACAACACAATATGTGTTGGACACCACTATACACAAACAAATACAAATAAGACATGAGCCCTCCTACAAATTTGTTTATGAATAAATAATTCTAAAATAATGTATTAAAATGTTACAATAATATTTCTGGATGGTTTTCCATACGACCCTCTCAATCTAAGACATCTACAATTTTTCGAACCCAGTGAATGCAGTGAACGGCAACGACTTTTATTTAATGTAATATGTCTAAATAAAGCATCCCTGTTATTTACAAATTAAAACTCGTCTATGGGTGTGTGACTTCTCTTCGTTTAAATAAAAATTTAAATTCTCGTTCATCTTATCGAAAAGAAGAAATAAATACAGCGGTTATTTGTAAGACTCAAATTAATTATTATTAACAACACACAATTTATATAGAATACTTATTGTAAAAGTTGCTCTGGCTAAATCATCATCTGTGAGGGACACAAATCTACCTGTCATATTCGAAACGTCTGCACACTTGTAGTGTCTCTCGAATTTTACGAAAGCAGATTAGTTCCGAATTTAATAGTAAAGCCAAGTAACCAATCCGTACACGGAATTAAAATTCCGCGAAACAATGTGACAGTGTCGGTCAAATAGTTGGAAAGTATTGACCGGTGAAGTAGACTTCTCGACATAAGCCTGGAAAAATAGTAAAACTATCGAGCTGTTTTTATATAGAAAATTACAACTGAGGTATAATAAAAATGTATGCACTACCGTCTCAATGAACAACGCGAAAGCAATGAATGTTCCTATGTCAATTTCGGGGCCAGGGTTGGCTCAATGAGTTAGGTCATTGGATCTAACAACTCATCCGAGCCTATCACCAATGCGGCTTGGGTTCGCGCCCGGCTTTGTAAATAACAAAAAGGGTGCTCTCGACTCGCAGCCTCAGGTGATCAAGTTTACCAGTGGCTTCCCCATGGTAGGTGATTGTCTCAGACTACTGCGGCTTCCTCCATCACTAAAACTGGTCGTCATGATATAGCTGAAATATTGTTGAAAGTGGCGTAAAAACACCAAAAATCAAATCCAAATCCAAAAAACCTCCACCTTCGGTCTCGGAAAAAACATATTTGTGCCAGGCTCTGCATATTCCCGATGTCAAGAGTTTTCCAACGAGCCCAAGTTTGTTAAAATCGGACATGAAATGATAAAAGGGCAACGTTTACAACTATTATGTTCACCTAGCCACGAGACCACGGAGGGTAAAAAGTGGTACGAGAAATGTTTCACATTATAATAATAACTATGTAGGGAAAACATAATAAAATTCACTCACCCACTGATGCCTTTGTCTCTCTTCTTCATCACTAGAATTCATAATGTCTTCAAAAATCAGGTTATTGCTACGTTTTTGGATGTTGGATTTAGCATTGCGGCTAATTCTAATTTCAAGCTGAATACGCCGCCTTTTATAGGAAAATACAGGTCACGTGGTACAATATAAAACTACCCATTATAGGAAAATAGCTGTAACTTCCTTATGACTTAAGCTATCTTAACAAATGAGGGCTCATTTTGTAGCTAAATGATTGGCGCAGGCTTTTTGATGTGTCACAAGTTCACAATTATGTGTAGCAACTTCACATTTATGTGTAACAAGGTGTGAAACGTTTTGGCAAATAATGTTTTACTCTGTGACGAAATGCCTGACATGCTCGAAATGTGTGGTACATGTAGATAACGTGTATGTGATATAACGCACGGTTGCGCTAAGAGATATGCAATGATATATATTAGAATGGTATATCGTTATTTTTATGTGTAACAACTTCACAATCACCATTTCAATATATCAAACTAATGCTATTCGTCCAATCGCCATCAAATTTTGTGTGAGGGTAACCTAAGCGATGCCTCACTGCACATCCAAACACCAGGGCACTACATTATAAGAATCCAAATATGTGTCCATTAGCATCATATATAAGTCTATGTAGGTGTTATAGAATTCTTATGCATATTATGGATTAAGTTGATTTATCCAATTTAGCTGTAGCCAGCCACCGTTCCGTACAAGTGTTGGGGACGTCAAAAGAAAGGTTCTCAGCTGTTTTTGATGGACAATAACGGATATGAAAAAAGTTACAGTACTTTACCATTGGGTATTTGTGAAGTTGTTAGACATAACTTTCCAATGTTATGATCGCACATGTACCATCAGTGGATCGTGTATGTTACTCAGAAATAACAGCACAGCCAGCAACTAATGTTCCCTAGCATCCCCTTGCATGGTTCCGTCCATGTATATCAGCTAACAATTTTATTAAGGACGTCGACTATCGTAAGGATAAGGGAAACGGTCTCGGCCTGTACTTGGGCCTTAGTTTACATCGCTACCTACCACAAACAATACTATGGACCACACTGTATCATGTCAGCACACGTTTAATCTTGGTATGTTTCACTACATAAATATTTGTTTTTACGCTGTTCCACATGATTTAATTTTCTGAGTCTTATGTGTAACAACTTCACACTATTTCACATGTTATGCATAACATTTTTACGGTCTTGACATTTCGTGTCATTTTACATTAAGACACCTTGGAATAGAGTATCTCCGTCTCCTCTACCTGGGTCAGGAGATCGGGGGAGGATCAGGCCGAGTTTACCACGGGCGTATCCATACTATTAATCGTCTCATTTTGTCAGAGTGTAGCATTTTACGCCCTCTGTGGTTCCAACTGCATTTTACTTTTTTCTTCTCGAGTTTTATATTGGTTACCAGAGGACATTACATGTAGAAGGGGAACCCGTCCTCGGGTCGAGTTTACCACGGGCGTATCCACACTATTAATCGTCTCGTTTTTTCAAAGTCTTATGTGTAACAACTTCACAATGTTATGTGTAGCATTTCACGCCCTCTGTGGTTTCAATTGCATTTTACTTTTTTCTGCTCGAGTTTTCAATTGGGTGCAAGAGGACATGACGTGTAGAAGGGGAACCCGTCGTCGGGCACGGGCGCTCAGTCCTCTCCCGTTTGCCACATCTGCTGTATAGTCTCTGTGTGAAATTCCTACATTTGGCGAAATTATTCTAAGTCCTATGTGTAGCAACTTCACAACGCGAAAAGAAATGAACGTACACTCCAAAATATATGTGTTTTATTAGTAGAAAAGTATGTAACATCGTTCTACAGACGAGGCGTGCCCGTCTGTCCTGTCACCTGACCGCTAATTCTTGCAATAACGGAGATACGGGGAAACTCGAGCGCGATACCGCGGCAGCCGCTACAAGGCCCTTTAGTAGTTCAAAAGAATTATCAACTTTGGATTCATCTTCCCTGTTTTATTGCTTGACTTAGTTTGTTTTCATCACCTTTGAGAATGTTCTAAGTGTTATGTGTAACATAGGTGTGAACGACTTTTAAGGAAGGAAGCAAAAGTCCCAAATTCTTATATGTAGTCGCTCACACCTTATATGTGAATTGGTGTGAGCGACCCTGGTGAGCGCGACAAATAAGCCATTTTTATGTAAGCGGTGACATATAACGTTTAGGACCGAAATTTCGATATGTAGATTTGTGTGAGCGACCCTTATATGTCGATTTTGTGTGAGTCAAAATCGCTAAATCCTTATATGTCGATTTTTGTGTGAGCGACCCCCCTCGAATGTGAGCGACTACATATAATATATATGTCGATTTTGATGAGCGACTATATCGATCAATCAAGTAACATCGCATGTGAGCCACTACATATAAAATTTAATTTTTTTTAACTTTTAAGGTGCATATCACTGGAGACTTTCGGCTACTCGGGAAACGACTCCTTGATCTCCAAACAAGTAGAAAGAAACAAAAATATCTGTCTTAAACATACGATTAATTAATTTTTATAAATATAAATTTTCTTCGTTGTCAGAGGTCGACTCTCTTGATATATAGTGCACTATTACAAATTACTTTTTGGGGTTATAATGTTAAATCTAAACACCCCATGTACGTTTACCATCGCTGGGAAGACGGTCGTGGAATCAGCACACGGCCATCGAGGGACAGGTCCCGAAAATAGATCTCCGCAGATACCTCGGCCGTTTTCCTTGCGAAAGTGCGGCCAGCCTTCGCCGCCGTCCCGAGGATGGATCTCCGCAGAGACCTCGACCGCAATGCGGCCAGCCTTCGCTGCCGTCCCGAGGATGGATCCCCGCATAGAGACCTCGGCCGCCGTCTCGCTGATAGCAGTCCGAGTTAGGATTAGGGGTTAGAGTTAGAGTAATGTTTAGGCTTAGTGGTTAGGGTTAAGGGTTAGAGTTAGGGGTTAGTGGTTTATAGTTAGGGTAAGTGTTATGGATTAGGTTACAGGTTAAGGTTAGAGTTATGGTTAGCGGATAGGGTTAAGGTTAGCATTAGGCATAGGGTTAGGAAGCACTAAAGCCAAAACAACTTTAAACGCCCTATGAGGTTTAACATTCCCTTCGAGTTTCCTCAAGTGTTCACAAAAAACTTATTGAACAGGAATCTAGGTATATTTCGTCGATATCTTCATACCGGAGAATATTCAGTCTTATATGTAGATTTCATGTGAGCGACTATATAAATATATAGTCGCTCACATGAAATCTACATATAATACACACCTTATATGTAGATTTCGTTTGAGCGACTTTATATTTATATAGTCGTTCACACGAAATCGATCTGTAAGACCTTATATGTAGATTTCATGTGAGCGACTATTATTTAGATAGTCACTCACACTAAATCTACATATAAGATGTGAGGCACACATGACAATTCGGAATTGTTCGAGTCCTTGACCCAGACCGTTTTTGACCATTTTGGCACCATGTGCTCACTCGTGTCCTTGAGACGTCCTTGGCGTTAACACTCACTTTCATAAAAAATTTTATAAATGTTATAAAAACTTACCTTTACATTTAGTGAATCCATCCTTAATGTTACCGGAAAATATACAAAGTCTTATATGTAGTCGCTCACAGTGTAATGTGTAGATGTGCACACTTAAGTATATAAGTGGTCTGAAATAACTATTGAACAGGAATCTGTAGTCGGAAGTGGTGTTAAAACACAACAAATCAAATCATGTAGAACTACGATATAGATGAAATATTGCTAAAGTTGGCATTAATATACAAAGTCTTATATGTAGTCGCTCACAGTGTAATATGTAGATGTGCACACTTAAGTATATAAACCCTATGAGGTTTAATATTCCCTTCGATTTTGCTCAAGTGGTCTGAAATAACTTATTGAACAGGAATCTGTTGAAATTGGCACATCAATGGGTATATTTCGTTGATGTCTTCATACCGGAAAATATTCAAAGTCTTATATGTAGTGGCTCACACTTTATATATAGATTTTTTATATTGTCACTCACACGAAATCTACATATAAGATACACCTTATATAATGCATTAATTTGACATGATCCCATACGTCCTACTTTGTATCGATGCAATTATTTTACTTACAGAGGGCTGAATAATGTTGCCCGCTTTGGTCAGAAACAGCCATGGGTTCCCGCTTAGTGGGGTCCTGATTCTATCTCTATATTCAACCAGGTCTGCCAGCAGCCTGGCCGTGACCCGCACGTAACAGGACTTTCCACTTCTCGCCTCCTTATAGTCGTAAACCTGAAAATAAAAAAGAAGGGATCTGGGTTTTAGACACATCCATGCATATAATATCATGACAAAATACGGTTGTTTCGAATCATTTCCATTCCGTGAAAATTTTGTTATTTTCGTCCGCCGGATCACGTGATTTCGATGGAATAATCGGCATTGAACTTCAGGTGTCAATGTACACAACAAAAACTCCAATCGATTTGTGCCGTTTCAACGTTCGATACTCAACTTAAAACAAATCTTAACATTTTCTGTAAAAGACAGATATCAATTAAATTATTTTATTTGTATCAAAGACTTCAATGCAGAGACAATTACTTCTTTAAAATTAAATTTGTTTTCTTTCTTTATTTGCGGCTGTCAGCATCATGAAAGGAAAACGATCTGCCTTTATATATTTCTGACATCAGACAGATAGTGGGGTACCGAACACCAGTATTTATTGAGCCGTTTCCTTGGCGTCTCCATATTACAATTACTCATAATCTCCCGCATCTACGACTATGATATGCTGACGTTGTCACTAATAGCGTAAACACCGGAAGTTGTCTGCCGATTTGTTCAGACGTCAGGACATGAAAAAGACTGAACGTGGTCGGAATTGACATGATTCGAAACAACTGTATTGAAATAGTATCTCAGTCATAAATATGTAACAATCATTGCAATATTCTCGTCGATTTTCTTGACGCAGACCGAAGAAAGGAAACATTTCGACGATACAGACCATGAAGGAAATGCTTACATTGTCGAGCCAACTAATGTCCTGCCTTTAGGGTTTCGAGTTAGTTAAAAATTGTTAACGTCAGGTGTTTTCGTTGTACATGATCAGATGGAGTATATTGCGTTTTTGTTCTTCAACTTTGATTTGTGTTATGTGTACGTTCACCTATTTCTGATTGTTATTAACATTGCATACTCACGATTAGTTCCCCATATCCTTCCTTGATCTCGACCCTGTCGAGATCCTCTGCTCGGATATGGGTTATGTCTCCACCCCTCTTGGCGTTCAACAGAACCAGCTGCAGACACAAGGAGTCTCGCACAGCAAGGGCCCCTCTGCCTCAGGACCCTGCCTAAGGCATCCTCCAGATCTGTGGCGTGCACATGCCTGTTGCCCCCAGGTATCTACCAACCATCCAGGGTTCTAGATCAAATTCTTGCAGACCAGCAGCTTTTCTGAAGAATAAAATATATATATCAAAACAACAAGTCTGTAGAACAACAATTACTGCAGAGAAAATTGTACGTCATAAAACTGTAAAGGTGACCATCCCATCGAATGGTAATATTGTATAAATCGCTTGTCATGTTTGGTTTTCTGAGTGTAAATAATCCTGCACCATCAATCATCCATTCCTGAATACAACCACATTTCTTTTCATGATCGAAGATAATACAAAAATATTTAAACAATTTATTTACTTGGCGACCATATTTGTATTAACATCCTCCCGGAGGGTTGCTTTTACAGTGATCAGTGCCCTGCACAACGTGGTAACATCATTACGCAGGTAAGTTAACGCAACTTGCAATATTTTCGGCTTTTGAAATTGTTGTTTTTATAATACCTGGCTAAAAAGTTAATTTCATCCCCTAATCGTTATAATTCGTTTGACTTTTGTATAGAAAAACTTAAATTACATTTCAAATGAGAGATGTCGCGCCTTGTTTCATTCGACATAAACTTTATTAAAGTCACGTGACCACCAGTAGGGGTTGGTTAATGTAACTACAAGAAATCCTAAAAGTTCAGGCTCAAAACGTTCTTTTTTTGTAAATAAAAATCGCTGTTCTAGATAGATAAAAAAAACCCTGCCTTTCAAGTTTTAAGTGCTACTCTGTCCGTATTGTACGTCTTTTATAAGAAAATACGAAATGAAGTGCTAATTTTCAAGGTAAACACTTTCTGGCAACGATTACCAACTGAATTTCTCAGAATATATGAAGACAGCGATTTAGTAGCAGCAATATTGTGAATTTTGATCACCTGCTTCAAGTCTGTGCAAATTTACAGTAACTTTAGAGGACATTATTGGCTTGTGCCAGATCGATTTTTATTAGGTATCCAAGATTTGGCTTTCGATGGTGGATTTAAAACGTCCAAATGACCCGATTTGGTTTCCGGTTATGTTTATCGTGTCGATACCGAAATGATAAAACTGGCGCTAATTACAAACAGGAAAATCGGAAATATTCCAAAAAAAATTAGTTTGTATTTAAAACTGTATGAAATAAAAAAAATAATATGTATTTTGATCATTCATTATGAAAAAATACAATATTTCAGGTACATATATAACCATGGGGTAAAGAGGAAAAAGGGGGATGGTAAAAAAAAGGTCACATATAGTAATTTTACTGTTCTCTTTTGTACCATTTAAAATTAGATATTAGTTTTAATCTCATCTTTTCAAAAATAAAATATTTCTGTCCTTTTCTACAATCACATTTGAATATCCAAATGTCTAGAAACCTAGCACTGACCTCCACAGATAATTTCAAACCATTTATTGTTTTTTAGAATGGGTTTCACCTACGATTTTTTCACTAATTGGTGGCGTATGTGTTCTATCAGTTATTACTTTCGGAACTTCTCGGCTAGCATCAATAACGTAACTAATGTAAACTACGATATTGATTTAAATATATTCGTGTAAAATGCCACAAATGCTGTTACATTGTATTAATAATTATAAGTGAGGGGTAGCTATCAAGAAGACTGAACATGCAACGAGAGGTCCGTTGATGCCAGGGAAATACGACGTGGTTTGCTGGGCACAAAAAGTAAATATAATGTATGTACAAGTAAATTATTGAGAATTAATACTGTAGTTTAGAGATGGAGGATTTGAAAGAGTCCAGTGAAGTACTGTTGATAATGTTGTTCGGTAATTTGTTCCAGTCTGTTATTGTTCTTGGGAAAAAAGATTATTTTCTGTATTCAGTTTTTGTTTTGTTAGATGTCTTCCAGTGTTGATTGAATAAACAGTTTATCTTAGTTTTACTAATGGAATGGTTCCTCTAAGACACAAAGCACTAACCATTTTACTACTGAGGGGGGATTTATTTTAGAATAAAAATAGTTTATTTTCCACTATGTCTATTCTTTTAAGTAGACATGAATACACCTTAGACCTAAACAAAAATATTGTTTGTTTAGGCTAAATTGACCCTACCTGAAATGTAGTGCCTATCCTAGCTATTTTACTAGTTTTTCTAAAAAAATAGTCAAAGTTGAAACATCTGCATGCCCAATATATCCTGTGCAAAAACAATTTAAACACAAATTTCCAGGTTACCCTACCTAACCTTTTTCACAGGGTTACCGGTAACTCTAAACACACAATTATTTTGTTAGGTCTCATAATGATATGCATGTATATTTTACCTCCTCATCATATATGTATAACATCATATATGTATAACATATATTTCTCTACCTGATGTGTGAAAAAAAATGGATTATCTAATGACATAAAAAAAACAAAGCCCCCCTTTTCACTAATACAATCGTTGGTGTCTAATAAAAAAAACAACAGTCT
>MJUT01045015.1:10967-22756 GCA_002080005.1 Gigantidas platifrons | reverse complement strand
AGCGTATCGGAAGTCTTGTACCTGAATATTGGAGCTTAAAACCAAATTTTAAACCTGAAATCAATTCTTTCTTTATGTCAGGGAGAGGATATTCAATTAATGATTTTTCGACTATTTTCGCATTTATAGGCGACAATCCCAATGAATAAAGATTACATTTATTTGGCTCTGGATGTCTTAACGGGGTGTTCACCGGAACACTTGGAACATTTGTGAGCAAATCTGCATCGACTGCCAAAGTCGCATTTACCCCTGTTATAGCTCCAACAGACACGAAAAGGATATGACCCCGACTTTCTCTGATTGTTCTGGGCTAAATTTTGATTGAGGGGTTGTGAACCCATACCTTGAGGTACCTCGTCTTGTACTCTGCTATTGAAACTAGTACTTCGTGAAGGTGTGGAAACGTATAAAACCCATAACTCCATATCAATTGAATCCCATGAAGAGTGAGGCGATCGTGCCTTTCTTAGTCTGTACTGCTCATCATACGAGACCCAGCCTAAACCGGACCCTCTAGACGACGCTAAGCGAATAGTGTGCATATATTTAAGCAACTCTTGACCATGATTAGGCCACTTTCGCAACAAAACATTCATAAAAACCATGAATGCAGAAGTACAGACATGTATGTTTGTGATTAGGCTTTGCCTTTGTTGCACGACTGAGATTTGACCCCCATTAATTTGCAAATTGCCGGTCAGATGGAATTCTGAGAATAAATCCTTTGCAGATTTGAGGAGTAACGAAAAATCTACGTATTCACCAGCCCATATTTTTTTCTTTACTTTTTTGGGGTATGTGCTCACTTATATGGTCAAATACACTAGTAGTGTAGTTTGGGGTGCTGCTTATTTGTACGACATGTGAATCTATAGGCGTGTTATTGGTAAACGTACCTAGTTGTTGGACATTCTGGGATGCATGTCATGAGCTTGTCAACCCCGACTGAAATGGCTGGGTAGGTAATTCACCTGGCGTGCTTACTCCACTGTACAAAACCGTTGTGTTGTCTGAAGTAGTAGGCTCTGGATTTTTTGCTCCAAATAGTACATAAAATATATAAGATGAGTAAATTAGTCAAAATTTTTCTCATAAAAGCTTCTACAGTTTAGAAATATAGTTTTCTAAAGGTATTACCCAAATGCGGCAAATATTATATATCTTACAAGTATATAATAGTTATATTTTCCTGAAATATCAGTAAAGCTGGACATTTTTTGTTCCAGATAGTACATAAAATATATAAGATGAGTAAAACAGTCAAGGTTTTCGTCATAGAAGCTTGTACAATTTTGAAATATGCTTTTCTAAAGGTATGCTCCAAATGAAGTCAAGATAAAAATAATGAAGTACGAGTACGACTAATATTATTAATACAACATGCATATATTAAACTTTTTGGAAAGATCAGAAATGATGGGCATCCCTTCTTATAAATAGTATATAAAATATGTAAGATGAGTAAAACAGTCAAAGATTTTCTCATAACAGCTTCTACAGTTTATAAATATAGTTTTCTAAAGGTATTACCCAAATGCAGCAAATAAGTATATACATTTATCTTACAAGTATATAATAGTTATATTTTCCTGCAATATCAGTAAAGCTCGACATTTCTTGTTACAAATAGTACATAAAATATGTAAGATGAGTAAAACAGACAAATATTTCCTCACAGATTATATATAATTAGCTTCCATAATTTATAAATATAGTTTTATATAGGTATGCCATAACTGCGATTAAGATTACTTCACTTGTCATATCACCATATGTATTTTAATTATGCAAATTCTTCCTATTTAATTAATATGGCTAAAAATACAAATATCTCTTTCAGCAATTTTTGGCAGTAACATTTTTTTATATTTATTGTCAAGCTAAAAAACAAAATAAAGTTTACTGTCATGGACATCTGGACTCAATCAACATCCTGTTTAAAGGTGTGAAAACTACATGGTGTCCAATATAGAGGAATAATTGCTTAATGCCAATTATGTAATAAATATTTCACACCTCCCAGGTGTTTCTTAATTACCCAATTCCAAAACGATGTAAGCATGATCACAAATGTCCAAATATGTTGTTTTTGCAATCACTCATTTCCTTTTGAACATTTAATTAAAGACTAATAATTTCACTTTATTAATTATAAACAAACAAATCAAGGAAAACTTTTATTTGTTCATGTAATTTAAACTAATTATTTTGTCTTTGCCAGAGATATTAAGTATCCAATTTACTTAAAGCGATTTTTTTTGAAAGTCCATGCGCATTATAGACACGAACTAGTTTTTTCTGGAGATTTTCAAGTCCATGAGTCGGTGCGCATTATGCACCAATGCGCATTATGCAACCCTAATTACGGTAATGCATAAATACTAGTTGAATGCCACACCAAATAAAGTCACAGTTCTGATAGAAGTTTCAAATCTAATTTTCCCTCTATTTGTTTTTTTTTTAAGTTTGAATAATTCCTTTTCACATACAATTAATACATGTCCTGATGAATCAATTACATGATTAAAACATCAATGTTTTTATTATTCAACTTGGAAAATAGTAAAGCAAAATATATTTAGAAACGTTAACCATACTATAATTTTTGAATTCTATGACATCCTGGATTGATAAAAAAACAAAAAACAACACATTATTTCCTTTTATACCCTTAATTAAACTAAAAAACAGATTATCAAAAAACACACGAACAAAATAAAAAAATATTTACTTGAATTTCAAGTTTATACAAATGTACATGTATAACATAGAACAGCTTATTTTTTTAGTCTTTAACATATATATGTTCAAGTGTCAAGTTACTTCTACAAAATCCAAAGGTATTTTATTTCAACTGGAGACAATTCAGAAACCACTTATCATAGTTGGAGAAAACCTTCATTGTGCATGGAACGCCATAACTGCCTTATGTTCAGAATGTTTCATTATATGATGATACTTAGTCATTATTTGATGATACTTCTTCATTATGTGATGATACTTCGTCATTATGTTGTGATACTTCTTCATTATCTGATGATACTTTGTCATTATATGATGATACTTTGTCATTATTTGATGATACTTTTTCATTGTATGATGATACTTTGTCATTATTTGATGATACTTTTTCATTATGTGATGATACTTTGTATATGTGATGGTACTTTGTCATTATGTGGTGATACTTCGTCATTATGTGATGATACTTTTTCATTATGTGATGATACTTTTCATTATGTGATGATACTTTGTATATGTGATTGTACTTTGTCATTATGTGATGATACTTTGTTCTTATGAGATGATACTTTTTTCGCGCATGCTTTTAGAAAAAAACAAAATGGCCGATGCTAGAATATCTGATGTGTTACAAAAAAAATTTCTTTCTCATTTCATTTTGTATGTAAATTTTGAGAGAGAGAAAATCACTCCGAACATAATATGTTTGCTTTCAGCACAAGACATGAAAACATTAGGAATTTCACAAACACCTGATATGATGAAACTTAGAATGGAAAGTGTCAAATATGGTAGCAATAAATCCAAAATACAAAGTAGATTAGACATTCCAAAATCGACTTTGCAAAATTTACTTGATCAAGGATTTAAGATATCCGATATTGCTAAAATACTAGTTGTGTCAGAGCACACAGTGTATCGTAGAATAGCGCAATTCAGTCTCAGCAAGTGTGATTTTTCATCCATTAGCGATGAGGAACTTGACATTACGTTATCGGAAATAGCAAGGAATTAGGATTCAAAGATGGCGCTTAAGGGATAAAGATTTTGATCTCGAAGATGGAGGAAAAATATTTTACTCCCCAAGATTTACTCGGATCCACACTTAAAAATACAACAAAAATGTAAATAACTGATTTGATTTCGCCTCTGTAAAAAATAAATATAATTTTACAATGATTATAGTGAAAATTAATAAATATTTAAATCCCAAAATTAAATGACCGTCCCCTTATAAAATTATGGATTTTTATAAACCGACCGCTCGTTTCCCATCCCGTATAGTCTTGGTTGGGTGGGTTAGACATGGGGCCATCGGAATTCGAAGGCACCCATATTGAATAAACTGTTTCATAGGTCATATGGATGTTTACAGACCACTCATTTTAATGTCTGTGGGTTTCTTTGTCTCCCCCCCCCCCCAACGATGGTTTATTCCCGAGGTCTCACAAACGGTTCGACTTACCCGTCTTCACCGCTATCAATCAGCTGAAATTTTGATATCCGGGTCGACCCGTATTGAGTAAAGCTCAGTGTTTCATAGGTCATATGGATGTCTACAGACCACTAATTTTGATGTCTGGGGGTTTCACTGCCACCCCCCTCCCCCCTCCCCACGATGGTGCGGTGGTTTATTCCCGATGTCTCACAAAAGGTTCGACCTACCCGGCTCCACCGCCATCAATCAGCTGAAATTTGGATATCCGGGTCGACTTGATTGGATATATATTGTTGTCATAGCTATAGTTAGTCCCTAGAAGACCCATTATATCGCAATGTAATGGACCATTAGAAAGAATAGGAAGATCTCTAGATTACTTCTTGCTTCCTTTAGTGAAAACTCAGCCGACATACATATCGGATACTGGTGACCTGATCAGGTCAATTGAAAATTGTACATTTGACAATAATGTGCTACTGGTTACTTATGATATTACATCATTATACACTAACCTCATATTTGAGGAAATAACGCAAGCTATACAAAAGACGCTTGATGAACGATGAACATGTAGACATTGAATACCCGATAATAAAACCTGAAAATAAATTTCTGGTTGAAATAACTAAACTCATCCTCTCCAATAACGAGTTTACCTTTCATGGTAAGTCATATCGACAAATTATTGGAGCATCAATGGGGGCAGTCGCTTCCCCTGCAATATGTGACATTACTATCTATAACCATATAAATACTATCCTCGAAAACTCTCCAATTAGGGAAAAGATTCTTTTCCATAAAAGGATGAGAGACGATGGAATATTAATTGTAAAAGCCAAACAAACGGAGATAAATTCTCTTTTTGAAAATGCAAATAGACAACATGACTTATTGAAATTCACTTATGAATGCAATAACCATTCTACAACATTTCTGGATCTAGAAATCTATAAAGGCAACCTCTTTGAAAAAACGAATATTTTAGATCTGAAAGGCTTTACTAAAAATACTGAAAATTCCAGTATTTACATAAATATTCGAACCATCCAAGTTCCAATTTCAAATCCTTTATTAAAGGTGAAGGTATTCGTATACTGAGAAACACCAGTAATGAAATTGAATTTCATAAGAGAATAAAACTATTTACAGAAAAACTGAAAGTAAGAGGATATAAAATCCAAATGATAAAAAACATT
The DNA here is from genome assembly GCA_002080005.1 of Gigantidas platifrons. Taxonomy (NCBI): domain Eukaryota; kingdom Metazoa; phylum Mollusca; class Bivalvia; order Mytilida; family Modiolidae; genus Gigantidas; species Gigantidas platifrons. The sequence continues at coordinate 17,374 of MJUT01045015.1, read as the reverse complement.
CTTTCTAAAAATCAATTTCAAGGACAGACAGGACAAACTAAAGAAAAAGATAAAATGTGAAAACAGGTGTAATATAACATTCATTACACATTATCACCCTAAAGCTGAAATACTTCAAAGAATAATCAGGAAGTACTGGCATCTTATTATAAATGACCCTACAATAGGTACAAAGTTCAAGAAAAATCGAACTATATTGGATTCAAAAGAAACAGAAACATTGGCGAATTAGTGAAACGAGCCATAAGATAAATCTTATAGTTCCTGCTGAAGATATAATCACGCAGAGCTAATTGATGTGTATCATCAAAACCACAAGAATAGACAAATATATTAATAACTAAGCTAATTGACATATTAAATAAATGGTGCAGTTGATTAAACAATCGACTTAGATATAGCAACTAAAAATATTAGTTAATAAAAACAAATAAAACAAAACAAAAAGCAAAAAACAAAACACCAAAAACCAAACAATAGAATAATACTCAAAAAACAAAAATTAAACTAAACAAAACAACGAAAGTAAATACAAACAGAACTTGTCTCTTCATTGATAAAGAAAAAAAAAGAAAAAAGAAAAGAAAAAATAATAATATATCTATATACATATTATTACTAAAACAAAATAAAGGGTGGTCCTCTGATGAAGGTTTCCCTGGAATAAATTATAATTCCGAAATAACCCGAATCATTGTACACGTAGCACGTTATCAATGTAAGGCCAGCGATATGATTCACACCAGAAACGGGTGGATGTTGGATCAATATCTATGAAATAATGAAAAGGTATCACCACATAGTGAAAAAGTATCACCACATAATGACGAAATATCACCACATAATGACAAAGTATCACCACATAATGAAAAACTATCATCACATAATCACAAAGTATCATCACATAATGACAAAGCATCATCACATAATGAAGAATTATCACCACATAATGACGAAGTATCATCACATAATGAAGAAGTATCATCACATAATGACAAAGTATCATCACATAATGACAAAGTATCATCAGATAATGAAACATTCTGAACATAAGGCAGTTATGGCGTTCCATAATTGTGATTAAATACAATTTGGACTAGATACAGACATGTTACAAAATAAGCTAAAATTGTCAATCATGCCACATTCATTTGAGTTTGTCAGTAATAAATGCAATCTTGAACCTCATATTTTTTCAGAACATATCAAGTTCCTGTATTAAACAGGTACATACATGAACCAAGTCTCCACTAACTAAATATTATATTATGACATTGCAGTGGTGGATCTGACTAAGGGTCTTGACCCTTTAGTTTGTTTGAAAATTAAAATTTATCATATGGCTAATATTTTATTGGATAGATACAGTGGCAGATCCAGCAGTTAATTTTCATCAAGTAGGGTCCAAACAGGAGTGGTGAAAATCCCAGGGGGGGACCCCGGATCTGTGTATGAGATGGATAATATATTCTCATCAACCAATGTAACATAGGTTACAGAGACATTTAAAATATATGAGGGGTGGAATTGTGTAACAAGACAAGTACATAATTATAATAAGCACAAACAATTTGATGTACAAAATAACACGAAGTAAACAACAGTCAAGTTAACAGAATCCAATAACAACAAAAATACAGTTAAAAAGGAGAATCTTAACTTTCTCGGTTACTAGTCTGTGATAAATTTACATTTTGTTTTCAATGCAGAATTTATTTTGGAATTAAAAAGGGAATTGAATGTCATAACATTTAGTCTGTTAATTAAGCATGCAAGTAAAAGGGTTTTCATATTATTTGCAAACTTTTAATTTATTTTACATCCCTGAATTGGAATATTTCCTTTATGATCATAAAATTTTATAACCCTAATTTGCGAGAAAATATTCTTATGTGTACTAATTTGAATTATGATAATTCATGTTGGAGGAATTACAGTCCTGAAATTAAGTTCTAATAACAATTCTTCCTCCCATCCCATTGAATTAATTGTTAAAGTATTAATATTTAAAAAAATCATATTTACCCTGCGGTGCATGTGCAGCTTGCTGAGTGGATGTGACCAGTAACTTTGGAGGGGCAGACCCAAACATGGTAATCTGGTTTCTTGGATGCAGTGTCAGTTGGCAAAGATGGTAGAACAAAACACTTTACAAAACAATGAGAACAATTGTCAATTATAGCACTGTAAGATACACTATGGACATGAGCATCCCCATAAAAGACTTTAGCTTTTAACTGTCTCTTAGCACCTGATTGTCTAGCATCATGAGTTATATTGCTGTTCACAACGAGGAAGTTGTACAAATCATTGTCACTCACTGCGGGTATAAGGTTGACGTCCTTATCCCAAACTGTCACGGAAGTTGGATCTGGCAACTTCTCACCAAGTGGGGAAACTAACTTGTTTATGAGCCTTTGGTTGTCCAAGTTCTCATCACGGTGTTTAATGTCCGAAAGTGTTGTTTCTTCAATAACAAAACCCCTTTGGCTCTTTGTAGCAGTTCACTTTTCGAACCGACAAGTTCTCCACGTGAGCGAAATTTTTTTTCAATTGTGTTACTTTAAACTGATCGAGATCGGCAATTGTCACGTCCATGCAATCGGTTGTTTACATTAACGACTGAACCGAGGAAAGTCATACTCCCCGGAAGTCGTAAAACACAGGAGAGCTCCAATTCGACAAGGGAGGTAACAACGGTTATCGGACTGGGCTATAGAAGCCATGATTAATTGTAATGTTACACAAATTACACATACAGATAAATAAAACATTCAAACAAGTACTTCAAAACATCTTGTACAAAGGACTGTACTTAAAACATATTATTTACAGATGTACATGTATTTTAATCTTCAACATAGGATGGCTAAATGTTTAAATTGTGTATTTATTGACACTGATTACATTTTGTATATCAGGTAATAATATTCATTAAAAAGTTGTTAATGTTTTCGTGATTCATGAAACTTTTTTTTAGAACTACTGTTAGTAACGAATGACCACTCTGCTTAAATAGTCTTGAAGGGTCAATATATTACTTCAGTAACCATATGATATAAATATGCATAACAAAAACAACAAATATGTAATGGCTGATAAAAATTTACGAATACCCAGAAAACTGAAGATTGAGCAACACAAACACAACTAAGAAAATCAGTACAGACATGACCTCGGATCCTCCATACGAGTCTGCAGTTCGAACTTCACTAATACCAACCACTTCATGGGCAAAAGAGCTGGGGGCAATTGTCCTCCCCACTTTGAAAAGTTGAAAAAGGGGGGGGGGGGCAAAATAGTTTTGCTGTGACGGAACAGAAGTTCCTCTATAAATATTTATTCCTAAGAAAATTTATTATGTAATAAAAGTTCCAAAAGGAAGTTATTTTATGCAATACATGTTCCACTGACATAATAGAAATACCAGTACAATGGAACATATATTACATAAAATAATTTCCTATTCCGGACTTTTATTATATAATAAATTTTCTTAGATACAAATATATAAGGAACAAATAAGTTTAAAATGGAACAAATATTACATAAAATATTTTCCGATCCAGAAATAAATTTGTTAGGTACAAGTATTATATAATATTTATTCTGATAGGTATAAGTATTATATAATATTTATTCTGGTATGTGCACGTAGTATATTAAAGTAACTTTTATTATATCATTTACCTATAATACATGTACCTCTCAAAGGTGGAACAAATGTCATACAGGTGGAATAAATATTCCATAAGACTTGTTCCATGGAATAAATTATATTCAATTATGTTTTCCTTTTAGAACAAATATTATTAGGAACAAATATACAGTTACATTGCTTGCATCCCTTTTTGGCATTACATTTAAGAAGAAAAATAAATGTTTTACAAATACTTTAGTATGGAAGAATATATTTTCCAGTTATATCCAAGGGTATAAGGATATTTTGACTACTAGGGTATGCTTTGAATGATAGTGACTTTTTTTTATTGCTGCAGCTTTCAAAATATACCAGAAAAATAAATGCAAGGAATACATTTTTGTACATATTTCTTTAAAAAAAAGATGTATATTGAATGTAATGAGCATCATTTAAATTATTATATTTATATTTCAAAGATAAAAAAAAAACAATATTGAAAATTGTGAAAAAAAATCAAGTTCTTTTTTTTAAATGTTACATTTTAGTGAAATACTCATTAAACAAACATATGTGGGTACCCCTATTGAAAGCCCCATCATTTTGTTCTATTGAAACTATTCCCTGTTTTTTTCACATTCTGAATGATAACATGTATATGATGCTTCTATTCAGACAGTGTGTTGTATTTGAATATTTAATCAAAAGAAAAAGTATGGAACAAGCTGGGTCAGTTTTTTTTTAAAATAAAAATGAATTTATTCCTAACCTATGGCTATGGATATGAATCTCATATATAATCTTGGATGGAGTTCTGGGTCACTGGATATAATTTTTAAAGTTTACCATTTAAGGACCATTCATGCCATGTTTGCTTTAAATTGGCTTACTGGTTTCAGAGGGAACAAAATTTAAACATTTTTCCCATATGGTACTATGTTTAAACTATGTTCACTGACGACGGCCATCTTGGATGGAGATTGGGGTCACATGACATTATTTTGAAAGTTGACCACCTAAGGACCATTCATGCCATGTTTGCTTTAAATTGACTTACTTGTTTCAGAGGTAAATTTTTTTAAACATTTTCCCCATAGGGTCCTATGTTAAAACTATGTTCGCTGATGGTGGCCATCTTGGATGGAGGTCGGGGTCACATGACATTCTTTTGAAAGTTGACCACCTAAAGACCATTAATGCCATGTTTGCTTTAAACTGATTTACTGGTTTCAGAGGAAAAACTTTTTAAACAGTTTTCCCATAGGGTTCTATGTTAAAACTAAGTCGAGTATGGCGGCCATCTTGGATATGCGATCGGCACAAAAATAACAAATTTAGTAGAGGAGCATCCAGTCACCATTTCTATAATGTTACAATTCCATCGGCTGAGTAGTTTCTGACAAGAAGATTTTCAAAGTTTCAACCAATCAGAACACATTACTGGCCCTGGCGGCCATGTTGGTTTTCCGATCTAAACCAAAATACCAATTTGGTAGAGGACCTCCCAACGAACATTTCTGCCAAGTTTGGTCCAAATATGTTCAGTAGTTTCAAAGAAGAAGATTAAAGTAAGAAAAGTTTACAGACGCAGACGACGACGACGGACGCAAAGTGATGACAAAAGCTCACATGACCCTTTGGGGGTGATGAGCTAAAAATAAAATATTCAAAATCAAAATCTGACAAAAAGGAGCTAGAATAAACCAGAAATCAAATTAAAAACAAGAAAACAATCACAGATACACAACACTAGCATGTTAATAGCATTAAAATTTAAGATAAAAATGACCAGCAGGTTAATAACATTAAAATTTAAGATATAAATGTTTATCTAACATTGTATACGTTTTCCTTTGAAATTAACGAAAGTCGCCTGTTTGATACAAGATGTTGTATCACCACACTGATAAAAGAATGCCGAACTACTTTGACATGACATCATACCATTGGAATGCGAGACAAAACACAGTAACCTGACGTTTGTGAATGAACGGAAAAAATAACGTGACGTCATACACAAAATGTAGTCTCCCTCAAAGTATTGTACACATTTTAATTCATCCTTTGCTATCTGTTTAAAATGTTAGATAAACTTATTACATACCTAATGTGGTGGTACAAGACTATGTATCAGGTCTTGTATGTTGCGTGAACTCACCGCATCACAACTCGTCGCTATAGCGACTCGTAGTGATACTAGTTCACACAACAGACTCGACCTGATACATAGTCTTGTACCACCACACTATGTATATAATGGGTATGTATTATTTACATTTACATAAATATATACACCTTTGCGTTTTTACATTATCTTCTTTTTCTAATTAGAGACAACAGTAATGAAAAATCAACTTTTCTAATCGCCTCAACCATACACAAGATAGTTGGTGCCCCGAGTGGATACCATCCGTATATAGGTTAAAATTGCTCTTAATTTGTGTTGTTGATGGACCTTGTCTGTGTTTTTTGTTTTCTGTTATGGTAAATGTCTATGTTTAAATTTGGTGAAGTTCCTCCTAGTTTCTTGTTACGTTCTTTTATTTTGGTATTGAAATTAAGTACATGATTTTATAGTTCTCTAACTTCTTCCGAAAAGTCAATAATTTATTCTTATTTTTCCTATTGTTGTATCATGTATAATGGAATCTCAAGAAATGTGATTTTGGAATTTGGATACGGTTTCATCAATTCTACCAGTTGTTCATATTTCCAAATAATGTCATCCGTGTTATCAGTTGGAGGTAATGCGATTTTCCCGTTACTG
>MJUT01044994.1:91603-110653 GCA_002080005.1 Gigantidas platifrons | reverse complement strand
TATAGAGTATTATAGAGTATTATATAGTATTATAGAGTATTCTTAACCGGGGATGTCATCAACCACTAGCATATCTTATTTCATATATTTAGATGTTACAGTCCCTAAGTAAACTAAGATCTACCTTCCTCACACATAGACGATTTTGCTGTCCATTGTTTTGACTATGTACGTATCTGATGAAGGTTATTCTAGAAATAAAATATCTACGTTTTTATTTCAACAAATAAGATTTGTCGGAGATTGAACAATGACACCTTTGTTATTTGTTTTTAAGGAAATCAAAATTTAACAACATACATAAAGATAGAAATCACAATACGCATATACAAAACAAAATTAATATAAAACTAATGAAAATAAATAAAATAAGAGGAAAATTATGCGCAATCTAAGATATGAAAAACGTTAGAGAATACAGAAGGGATAATCAAAATTGGACAATGAAGAGTCTTGCAACATATGATACACCAGACGAACAAAACAAAACAAACCAAATATGTGTTGGACACCACTATGCTCACTGTGTAGCATCACCACCGGATATAGGTACCTCGTGAAGTCAGATAATGTCAAATTGTTTCTTATTTTCATTATATTCTACGTTTTTCTGACAAGTAAAGTTTTGTGATATTGACTCCTAATAATGTGGCTACTATTTAAGGCTGATTATGATCCATAATTGGCTTTCTCTCTCTTCAAATCGTCAGAATCGGACCGGGTGGTACCTGTTCAAAGAAGCATGTGACGAGTTCAAAGTCGTAAAAAACATGTTTATCCTTCAACTATTCATTTGACGTTTTTGTAGAACAAAGTTTAATTATATTTAAGCTTGAACAATACTGTATTTCGACATAAACTATTGTTTGCACAGCGAAATTCATGTAAATAAACCGACATCGCTGTACGGCAAATAGAAAGGTATCTATTCCCCGTACAGTAAACAACTATTCGCCGTACAATTTATCCGCTTGAATTACATGCATTTCTCTGTGAAAACAATAGTTTATTTCAAAATGCAGTGTTGTTCAAGCTTAAATATGATAAAACTTTGTTCTACAAAAACGTCAAATGAATAGTTGACGGATAAACATGTTTTTTACAACTTTGAACTCGTCACATGCTTCTTTGAACAGGTACCACCCGGACCGATTCTGACGATTTGAAGAGAGAGAAATCCAATTAGATCATAATCAGCATTAAATAGTAGCTATATTATTAGGAATCAATATCACAAAACTTTGCTTCTCAGCAAAACGTAGAATATAATGAAAATAAGAAGATATTGACCTTACCTGACTTCACGTTTGTTTTTCCACCTCCTTCGAGGGTACCTATATCCGGTGGTGATGCTACACAGTGATACTATACAATATCATATTTTAAATAATTAATCTCTTGTAATCTATGTCAAGTTCCTAACAAAAATTATATTTTCTGATATTGTATTATATCCTTTTAATAAGGTCTACGACATAATGTGTATAGCATACTGTTTATTATGAATCAACCAATATCACGTCCCACATTTATCTCCGATTGTATTGTCAACTTAAGGTGGTACCATATACTTAAGGTAAAATTTGATCTACTCGTTTGATTTTCTTATTTTTTTGGCAGTGTGTTTGGATATATCCACTGTAATAAATATAAGAATTTTAACAAATTCCAACCAACAGACTCAGAGCTATAAATTCACTAGCCATATAGAACTTTTTCTCTGTGTGGGTTTGATCACCGAGATGCTTGAAATCTGCATACGAACATCATATTATCAAAACATTCAACTGATTTTAAAGAGTTATCTCCCTGTAGTGTTAGGTACCACCTTAATGTCCAATGTAAATGCAAGAAATGGGTGTGATTAAAAAATATTTAAACTGTGATGATCAACAAATAAATCAATATCAATCCCACAAGCAATCATCTCTCACCTTTACTATTGAATATAAGAAAGACCAAGTCATATGTCATTTGAAATCCAGGTCCTAGTTAGGGACAGGCACCAAAAGGCGGCTTGGTTGTATTTTCCAACACATATGTTTCAACACATATATGATGACGGTATTAAATATTAACCATGTGATTTATATGACATTTAGGGTTGGAATGTTGGAGTAGCAGGACCAACACTGTTAGATCTACAGATTATATCACAGTGTACATTACAGGAAGCAGCGTTATTCGTTACTGCTATGTCTGCTGGGTATTTACTGGCTTCGTTTGTACTTCCTCTGACATTTAATAGATTCGACAAGTTTCTACACATTGCATTCGGTAATATGGGACTAGTCGTTATTATGGCTGCTACACCATGGTGTTTTTATTATGGAATTATGCTGACGATGCATTTACTTAAAGGTTTCATGTTTGGAATGTCGGAGCTAGGTAAGATAGAGTTATGTACCTTTGTTTTGAATATCTATATGCATCTTTGTCTAGCATTTTTAAGATTTTTCTGTTATTCAAAAGAAAATAACAAGTATTGAATTTGATATTATTTCCAATTACCAATTAAGATAGCGATGCTCAACAAGCTTAATATGCACCATTTTGTTTTGTGCTTGCAATGACTGTGTGTATGTTGTTTTCTCCGGTTATTCTTAATGTAATCCAAAATAAACTTGTAAACAAATTTTTTAAGTTTTATTATTTGTGAAATTAAGGTCATTCGAGAAACGTGGCCTGCGTGATAAACTATATATCTGCGTTTTTATTACATACATGTGTTTATATGTGCAGTTAGGAAAAGTCAGTACTGTAGTACAAGTTTTGAATTATCGCTTCGGCACCATTCAATATAAGATAATATCGTAATCCAGTGTGTTTAGAATAGGGAATGGTGAACATTAATCTATTAAGTCATCTACAATTATTCTGAAGATTTTGACTTTTTGTTATCTGTTCCAAGCATGAATAAAATGAACAACAAACAATGCCATAATGTTTTGAACCTTTCTAAAATACAATAGAAAAATTAACATGAACTGATAAAAATAAAGTTGACATTTATTTGAACAATACGATAATTAATGAACATATACATGTATATAACAAGTTGACTTCAGTGAGAAGTGTGATTGTGTATAAATGAGGTATGATAAATGTAGTACATAGTTATGTAGTAACACTGTTATTAGATGTAAATACATTCACAATCACGTCTTCTTTACTGAATTGTTTAATAAAAGTCTTCAGATTTACATCACAAACCCTGTGTAAACTAATATTATTATTTATATTTCAGCTGCGTCAACTTTACTAATTCATCTTATGGGACAAGATGTTAGGGTGTACATGCAGATTCTCCATTTTTCTTACACAGTTGGAGGAATTATCTCCCCTTTAGGAGCGGCGCCTTTCCTATCTCAAGCTAATATTACCGACCCTATGTCAACTTACACTTTATCTAACACATCGTCTTATGATCATTCCACAACCTCAGGAAGTAATTGGTCCACAGAAACATACTTCTCTATGTCTGACGTGGTTCTACAGCAGCCATTGGATGTCTATGTTATATATACTATATCATCTGGGTTAAATCTACTTCCGGTTATATTGTCCATATTGATGTTCTTAAAATGTGACAAAAAGTTAACACAATCAAATAAAGACAAAGATACATATAAAAGGAGAGACCTGCCGAGGGGACTATTACTTCCGGTCATAGTTGAATTATTACTTATTTCATTTTTTTGTTTTTCTGTAGAAGATACGGTAGCTGCTTTTACTGCTACGTATGCTGTGAAACATTTTGGATGGACCAAATCACTTGCTTCTTACGTCACTTCCGTTTACTGGACTTCTTTTTCTCTCGGAAGTTTTTCGGGAATTTTTATTGCAACTTATTTTCCTGTTTCAAAACTACTATTGTTTTACAGTATGATGTTACTGCTATCGACTATTTGTCTGTTAGTAACATCTATTTATAATATTGACACCGGTTTGTGGGTGTTTACTGCAGTCAGTGGAGTATCGGTGTCTCTTAACTTTCCGTTACTATTTGCGTGGGTAGAGGAGGATTTCCTCCATGTGACTGCAGGCGTTGCAGCCGCGTTAACAATGTCGTGTGGTGTAGGACTCATTATTAGTCCTATAATTGTAGGCGTGATCATGGAAATATCAACAGTATACTATAGTGTTTTTCTTTTTGCCAACAGCGTGATGTTGTTTTTGCATCTTTGTATAGGAAAAATATTATCCATAAAAGCTCAAACATTTCGGAGGAGAGCTGACGTATTGAAATAAGGTGATGCTTATTATATGTAACGCCAATAAAAGATAACACTTCGGTTGCTCATGTGTATAGTGATATATAAGTCGACATTTGTTTAATTTAAACATAATTTATTGTCTAAATAATGACAAAAGGATCAGGCACAAGTGTTTTTGTTATTCAGCTTGAAACACGTAATAAAAATAATTCTATGTGAGTGTTGGTATTTTATTCATATAAAACACTTGTATGATTAGAGGGTAAGTTTGTATGATTAGAGGGTATGTTTATATGATTAGAGGGTAAGTTTGTATGATTAGAGGGTATGTTTATATGATTAGAGGGTATGTTTGTGTGATTAGAGGGTATGTTTGTATGAATAGAGGGTATGTTTGTATGATTAGAGGATATGTTTGTATGATTAGAGGGTATGTTTGTGTGATTAGAGGGTATGATTGTGTGATTAGAGGGTATGTTTGTATGATTAGAGGGTATGTTTGTATGATTAGAGGGTAAGTTTGTATGATTAGAGGGTATGTTTGTATGATTAGAGGGTATGTTTTTATGATTAGAGGGTATGTTATTATGATTAGAGTGTATGTTTGTATGATTATAGGATATGTTTGTATGATTAGAGGGTATGTTTGTATGATTAGAGGATATGTTTGTATGATTAGAGGATATGTTTGTGTGATTAGAGGATATGTTTGTATGATTAGAGGGTATGTTTGTATGATTAGAGGGTATGTTTGTATAATTAGAGGGTATGTTTGTATGATTAGAGGGTATGTTTATATGATTAGAGGGTATGTTTGTATGATTAGAGGGTAAGTTTATATGATTAGAGGGTATGTTTGTATGATTATAGGATATGTTTGTATGATTAGAGGGTATGTTTGTATGATTAGAGGGTATGTTTGTATGATTAGAGGATATGTTTGTATGATTAGAGGATATGTTTGTGTGATTAGAGGGTATGTTTGTATGATTAAAAGGTATGTTTGTATGATTAGAGGGTATGTTTTTATGATTAGAGGGTATGTTTGTATGATTAGAGGGTATGTTTTTATGATTAGAGGGTATGTTATTGTGATTAGAGGGTATGTTTGTATGATTAGCGGATATGTTTGTATGATTAGAGGGTATGTTTGTATGATTAGAGGGTATGTTTTTATGATTAGAGGGTATGTTATTATGATTAGAGGGTATGTTTGTGTGATTAGAGGGTATGTTTGTATGATTAGAGGGTATGTTTGTATGATTAGAGGGTATGTTTTTATGATTAGAGGGTATGTTTGTATGATTAGAGGGTATATTTTTATGATTAGAGGGTATGTTATTATGATTAGAGGGTATGTTTGTATGATTAGAGGGTATGTTTGTATGATTAGAGGGTATGTTTTTATGATTAGAGGGAATGTTTGTATGATTAGAGGGTATTTTTGTATGACTAGAGGGTATGTTTGTATGATTAGAGGGTAAGTTTGAGCCCACACAGCTTTTGTTTATTGAGCTGTCTGTACCAAGCCTCTAAAGTCAGCTGTCATGTAAATGTTTGTTAGGGTTATCGATTTGTGTCTCTTTCTATGATTTGTATTGGATTTTGAAGTTGTTCCGACAGGGTGTTTTTGATTTTGAAGCTGCTCCGACAGGGGGTTTTTGATTTTGAAACTGTTCCGACAGGGTGGTTTTGATTTTGAAGCTCTTCCGACAGGGTGTTTTTGATTTTGAAGCTGTTCCGACAGGGTGGTTTTGATTTTGAAGCTGTTCCGACAGAGTGTTTTTGATTTTGAAGCTGTTCCGACAGGGTGTTTTTGATTTTGAAGCTGTTCCGACAGGGTGTTTTTGATTTTGAAGCTGTTCCGACAGAGTGTTTTTGATTTTGAAGCTGTTCCGACGGGTGTTTTTGATTTTGAAGCTGTTCCGACAGAGTGTTTTTGATTTTGAAGCTGTCCCGACAGGGGGTTTTTGATTTTGAAGCTGTTCCGACAGGGTGTTTTTGATTTTGAAGCTGTTCCGACAGAGTGTTTTTGATTTTGAAGCTGTTCCGACAGAGTACTTTTGATTTTGAAGCTGTTCCGACAGAGTGTTTTTGATTTTGAAGCTGTTCCGACAGAGTGTTTTTGATTTTGAAGCTGTTCCGACAGAGTGTTTTTGATTTTGAAGCTGTTCCGACAGGGTGTTTTTTGTATTTCCTTTTATTTTATTACTACATATAATAAAATAATGTACTATAGACAAAAAGTAAAAAATAAGACATTTTATAATACTTTTTCTTCATGAATACTACGTACACAATGCGTAAGAAGAGCTTGAAGATACCAATAATCTGTAAATCAGGGGGGGGGGGGGTGAACCAATATTAAGACAATTCTAAAATACCAGGTGGTGAATCGACGTCAACAGACGTAAATCGAAAAATGACAAACAGTATAATGACCGAAGGAACGCTAACAATATGACAAACAACGGTCAACATAATGCTACAATAAAAACTCAAGATTGAGTAACACGAATCCGTGTGTCAATTCATCAGATCCAGAGGCGTATTCAGTTCAAGCTCCACTAGAGTCATTGGTCATGTTACACTTCTTGCAAACCTGGTGACAAATTATGAATGAGGAAAGGATCGGATTGCAATTTCTACAAACGGTACATTTATAAAGTCATTTGTGACAAATTTTACAGCTGCGCCCAAAAGGACGCTTATTGGCTCGGTATGATAGTTAGTTAAATTAAAACGACGGGTGTCACTAGTGGAGCAGGAACTGCTACCCTTCCGGAGCACACGAGTTCACTCCCGGTTTTTAATGGGGTTCGCGTCATTCGGTCTTTAGTTTTATATCTATGTTTTGTAGGTCGTTGTTAGTCCTTGTGTTCTTTTTCTTTTGGCCATTGTGTTGTTTGTCCTTTTGTACTTTTTCATTTGGCCATTGCGTTGTCTGTTCTTCTTCGATATACGGATTCTGATTACCCCTTTGGTATCTTAAAACTCTTCTTATACATGTATACGACCACCACACATTTCATCCGTCTACTTGTAATTGTGTTGTATTGAACACATCAGCTTAAATCAGCCAAATGGTTTAATTTTATTAGTTCATTCACGTACAAGCCTGTTTCGCTGCAAAATATTATGACAAGCAGCTACATATCTTCTAAATCAGGGAAATTGTATTTTTATACATGCGTGCTCTTTCTGTATGCCACGTTGGATAATCTATGTAAGCTGTCTTTTCATTATTCAATAAAAAGCAAAATCATTAGTACTATTTTGTAAAATAATTCAATTTTTGATTCATTCTCAATTAATATTAACCTCAGCCGTCATTGACTGTAAATAAACATAATAACAGACTTCACTGTTCCGTCTACAATATTCATAATCTACATGAACATAATAACAATTCTAGGGATAGAAGTTCATCGGGATCACTATCATCGTCTGTAGGTAGACCTCTCACAACAGTTTACTGTTCTGTGTCATGCAGTTGTTTGCTCGTTACGCCAGTTGTATCTCGACGTTCGTTGACATCGCAAGTCTTGTATCCTCAAACTACTGTATTGTATAATAAAATATGAGGTATAGCAATACTATTATGTTTGTTATTAAAAATGATTTACTTTTGACAGTTAATTTTGTGATTAAAAACGTGGATGACGTTCTAGAACTCCCATACCAAATTGTTAAACAATCAAATTTGTTTTAAATAACAAGCAGAGCTAAGGCCGATGTTATCAACTTGCAAATCGTATGTCATTTAAACGTCCTAAAGTGAACCAATTTATATATTTGCGCCGAAGTGAATCGACAGCGAGTGGATCCAACAGTATGGTAGTTTTTGTTCCACTTTATTTCCTCATGATGCTACAGTTTGTAACATACATGTAATTGGCATGCATAGCGATCAAGATGTAGGTAAACTGTCAGATAAAAGAATACCCTATAAACAAATAAGTTGCCAGTGTATCAATAAACAAATAGTTTGCATGGGCATGCATTTATCCAATTCAGCTTGAAATAAAGGCGACCACATATGCAGATTGGTCTGCTTCATATCTTGAAATTGCCAGTTAGGGGCGGTTAAGAACGAAAATTTACGACAAAAGATATTCTTTCAATTTTCCCATTGGGAAATTTCAATTTATATGTAGCATCATTCTAGCAGCACCTGCATATTGAGCACATATATCTCGGTTGATACAATATTCTATATCTTGTGGCTACTATTACGATTTCCTTGAGAGAGGTTTGCTTCTAACAAGAAAGTTAATGAACCAAGGGTTAAGTTGAAGTCATCACTTCGAAAAGTTTTACGGTCGCCACCATGACATGGTTGACCGTTAGAGAATATATGTGTCACAAATGACCACGGATATGTTCCACTTGTCGTAAACACTTCCACGTATTTTCCTCATTCATGGCTTATCACAGGGTTTGTAACTAGATTAGCACAACGGGTGTCACTAGTGGAGCAGGTACTGCTTACCCTTTCGGAGTAACAGAGTTCACCCCCGGTTTTTAGTGGAGTTCATGTTACTCGATATTTAGTTCTATAGGTATGTTTTGTAGATCGTTGCTTGTCCTTTTGTACTTTTTCTCTTGGTCATTGGAAGTTAAGCAATAATCAATCAATCAATCTTATGATATCCACTGCTACAATGTAACCTTTAAAGAGCAGCTGAGTTCTCCCCCGATTTTCAGTGGGATTGGTGTTACTCTATCTTTAGTTTTATGTGTATGTTTTGTAGATCGTTGTTTGTCATTATGCCCTTTTTCTTTTTGCCATTGTGTTGTCTGTTCTTTTTCGATACACGGATTCTGATTACCCCTTTGGTATCTTCAAACTCTTCTTGTTGCCTTGTAGATGTGTAGGGAAGCGATAGGAATAAGTATAGGTCTAATATGATGAGCAAAGAATATTAATTTGGCATTTTAAAACAAAATGTTATTGAATTTGGTGTTAGCATAGCCTCTTTTTGTGCACATGAAACTCTACTATTATTGCTTTTTGCGTTTCAATTAATAGTTATTAAGAGATGTGGTCTGCTTTTAAAGAGTATACATACATTGTATATGTATTCTGGCGCTTGTGGTACGGCATTACCACCCTCATTTTAAAAACTTTCTGTTTACATATTTATTGTCAATGCAATTTTTTTTTATTAATTCATCTCTTTTTCTGCATTTATCGTATTCGTGTCCTACATCCATGCAATCTTATGGTAACAACAACTGACATATACCGGCCCTATATACTCTTACTATTACAAGTTCCCTTGCGGGGTCTCGCATGTGTAAGAGTATTGGATAAAATATGTGTGTTATAATGTTGTAGAATTAATATACATGTATGTGTTCTGCATATCATCATTAGTGTATAATAAAGCTATATATAATTATTTGAGTTACATGATCACGTTAATTGAACCCAATACAAGCTGCATTGGTTTTTGTGTCCATATCTTACATATGGGAGGAACCGGGGCGAACTTGTAATATTCTACTATCCACAATGCAAAAACATTCGATGGTTTAAAAATCGTACATCTGCTAGCTTCATGCACCTCATGTTCATTATATCATTCAAACTTGGACATGTCTCAATTCTAGAAATACTTGTCTTTTCGCCTATGTTCATGTTTTCTGTCTACGACAACACAGTTCTTCAGAAATTTAAGATTTTCACTTCTTTATCACCAAAGTTTCCAAAAATTTCATTTCTTATGATGGAAATAGATTCTCGTCACAGTTTTAGTCGACGCTCAGTTGTGACTAGTGAATTCAGAATGTAATAACTGAAACGGTAAGATAAGAAAGACTCCAAAAAACTATCGAGAACATTTTTGGAGTAAAATAATGAAACTGAAGTGAATATGCTTTTTTGGTGATACATTTTCTTCAAAATAAGAGCTGTCATAAGTTTATAATTCTTATCACAATCACTGATGATGGAACAATAATGTTTGAATCAGCTTTGACCCTGTTTACTTGCTTTGGAGAAACGTAGTATTCACCCTGTTCATTTGTGGAACGGGCTTTGTGTGCCAATTGTCTTAAGTACTGCTAACTAAACGACGTGACGAATTGACTATCGTTAATTACTACGTATGACAACTATCTTACCGTTAATGACAATGTATGGTAATTATTTTACTGCTAACTAAGGGGTGTAGCCATTATTGTGCCATTATCAAAGTGGTATGACATCTATCTTACCGTTAATAATAACGTCTGTGAACTATCTAACTGTTATCAAAGTGGTTTGACATCTATCACAATGTTAACTAAGAGGTGTGACAATTGTTGTTCTTTTAACAAAGATACATGACAGCTATCTTACCGTTTATTACAACGTATGCTTATTATTTTACCATATTGTACAATTAACAAAAACATATCTCACTATGACAAATATTGTATGGAATCTACAGTATGGCAACTATAATTTTTCTGAAACTCGTTCGGTGTCAGTGTTTCAGATTATAACAATGAAATTAACCACAAATGAAAGAAATTGCTTGCTTGAAGCAAAACCTGACAATCCATTGTAATTGAATTATGAAAAGAATATTTAAACTGTGGTGATCATCAATTCCAGAATAGCAAGCAAACGACCAATTACCTGTTAACTTCACTGAGAACAGTATTATCGTCTTATCCACACAGTAAGCGTTGTACCTAACGTTAATTACAGATATTACATGACACCTCGTACACCGTCACGGTAGACTACACCGACACAATAAATAATGTGGTATACGTCCATTGATGTTTATCTTATTGTTTGAAAAAATGTTCTGACGTTACAACAATAAGAATTCGATACCAATATCTTATTAAAATGTACTCTCAGCCTCGAAGTCGTCGTTGTCCTCGTCTTCTTCTTCTTCTAAATGTGAATCATTGTCATCATACGAATCAATGTCAGACGATACCAGTGACGACGAAGATGATCTGTTCTCTTCCAGTGTTTTGGGGTTTCCGAACGGCGACGAATCAAGAAGAGCGGTTTCTTCGTCTGCATTTCTGTTGTTCATTTCCCGACTAAATGTTCGAATGATACCAGACACGCTTCGCTTTGGAAAACTGGTATCAACTGTCAAGGGATACATATCACTGAAAGCATCGTTCTGCAGCCCAGATGCTTCTTCACTGATTCGGGACAGCGATCTTGGAATATTGGGATCAGTATTTGTTGATAGATTAATAGAATCCGATCGAGATCTTGAGATACCGTTGCTCATAGATACAGCTGAAATGTGAAGAAAATAATAAGATGCATTACATACATAGGCCAACATACATGTGCTTACAGACACAGAGAATAAACATATTATGCATAACGTTCAAGATTATGTCTTGACATTTTTAACAACACCGCTGCTCATCCAAGTCGGCATTTCAGTAACTTATGAGGTAAGCGCTTGAACGACCGCACTGCTTCGCTAACAGGGGTAAGTTGGGAGGCCCTTAGCTTGTTTATCTCCGTTACAGTTTATTGAGAGGGTGTATCACACCAGAGAAGTGTGTAACCATGTGTTTATGGTATCGATTTTGCCTCTGTATCTACCTCTTCTATTACATTTTGGAACTGGTATTTTTCCTCAGATAAGAGAACGTAGTGGCCTTGGCTTTATTGTATGAAACGTGGATTTATATTCACATAACGAATTATTGGTTATACCACTACAATTATTCATCTAAGGCAAGGTAAAAACAAAAACTTCCCACACTGTCGGAATAATTCCAAAATCAAATATCAAAATCGTAGAAATATGTTTGATCGATACTCCTAACATACAAATGCATGACTGCAATTTATACACTGACATAATAAACAGAAGTGCAGAAAGCATGTGTAAACTGCAAACTATGTACCATTATAGAGGAACCAAGTACAGTAAATGTCAGAGAATACCGAAGGGGCAATCAGAAATAGAAAATCCAAGGAAACTCTAAATAAATGTCAGAGAATACCGAAGGGGCAATCAGAAATAGAAAATCCAAGGAAACTCTAAATAAATGTCAGAGAATACCGAAGGGGCAATCAGAAATAGAAAATCCAAGGAAACTCTAAATAAATGTCAGAGAATACCGAAGGGGCAATCAGAAATAGAAAATCCAAGGAAACTCTAAATAAATGTCAGAGAATACCGAAGGGGCAATCAGAAATAGAAAATCCAAGGAAACTCTAAATAAATGTCAGAGAATACCGAAGGGGCAATCAGAAATAGAAATTCCAAGGAAACTCTAAATAAATGTCAGAGAATACCGAAGGGGCAATCAGAAATAGAAAATCCAAGGAAACTCTAAATAAATGTCAGAGAATACCGAAGGGGCAATCAGAAATAGAAAATCCAAGGAAACTCTAAATAAATGTCAGAGAATACCGAAGGGGCAATCAGAAATAGAAAATCCAAGGAAACTCTAAACAAATGTCAGAGAATACCGAAGGGGCAATCAGAAATAGAAAATCCAAGGAAACTCTAACATAATGTATACAAGCACGATATGCGTTGGACACCACTGTACACAAGCGATAATGTAAATAAAACATGAGCCTTACAACAAACAATTGGAGGTAAAGACGAACCGAACATCGTTTTCATGCGGAAGTCGTAACGGATAAATAGGAAATGGCTTCTTCAGACACAATAACATGTTAGCCTATAACATAATTAGATCAGAATATATAATCTGAATTAATACAAGACACTGTGTGGATAGGCGAATATGTGGCATAAAGAAAACAAATGTAATATGCAATGATAACGACACTCTTTTAAATTCACTTTGATGTATGTAAAAAGGTTGATATGTAAATAATCATGTTGTACCACGATCACCATATATAAATACGTTATCAGAGGAATCTGATACTGTACGTCGATCATGCTGTATCAAGATACATTTCTGGAAGACTTTAACCTTAGAATATCAAACACGACCATTGTTTGTTAATCATAGACTCGTGATAGAAGACAATTATACCTCTCATGTTATCAGCTCTCCTGGGTATAATTACCACGTGTAAGATAGCAACAATAAGAGTTTCAGAGTTATTGTTAATTACTTCTATGTAAACTGGCCTCAATTTGAACCTCTCTATTTTATGGTAATATTTGGTTGATTAGCCACAGAAGGAAACGTAAATTACAGTTGTATGACAATTTAATAAGACAGTAATAACTAGACGTATTAGTAGATAGATACGTGATGACAACTTTAATATATTATTGTATGTACAGACACTGATATAGACATGTCTTATAAGATGCTAACTCTGATATAACATATCTTATCAGATGTTAACAGATTATTGTATGCACAGACACTGATATAAACATGTCTTATAAGATGTTAACAGATTATTGTATGCACAGACACTGATATAAACATGTCTTATAAGATGTTAACACTGATATAAACATGTCTTATAAGATGCTAACACTGATATAAACATGTCTTATCAGATGTTTACAGATTATTGTATGCACAGACATTGATATAAACGTGTCTTATAAGATGTTAACATTGATATAAACATGTCTTATTATACAATTAATGACTTTGTATGAGGTTAATACCACGATTTATCAACCCCAGAGATCTGATTATCACCGATGCGGCCTCTGTGATAATCAGATCTCTGGGGTTGATAAATCGTGGTATTAACTGAAATCCAAAGTCATCAATTGTTTTATTATATGAGTAAATCCGAAATTAGTGATATTTTGGAGGGTTTTTTTTCACTGTAATAGTCATCACAATTACTTTTTCTCTATCATGACCAACTCTGCAGGTGATGAAACAAACACTGAGGACTTTTATCTGCACTTGGTCCAATCTCATTTTCTGGTAGAGTCTGAGTTGCTTAATAATTTAATTTTGTAGTAATATTTTAATTTTTATAATTTCCTTATTTGTTTTATTGTTATGTTGTCTTGCTACCTACGGCAGTACTCCGAATTCACCTATTGACAACCCAACGTTTCCTTCCCCTAAGCTATAATATTCCCTCGATCTGCTGGGGTGTTGACGATCTCGTATGATTCTTCAAATACAATTATGCAAAAGAGAAAGTTTAGAAATCATTTGAAATGAACTCTTCAATCCTATCAGAGAATACATTTTCAAAATAAGCAACCTGGATTTTCCTTGTTTCTATTTTTGGGTACACGCTACAGTGTTCAAAAGTAATGTTAACCTCGCGTGCACATTTAAGCGGTGATCATCACATTTTGAAATGGAGAGTGAACTAGTGTTTTGTCCAATCAGAATCTAGGATATTTATAGTCATATAATAAAAGATGTTAACACTGATATAAACGTGTCTTATAAGATGTTAACAAATTATTGTATGTACAGACACTGATATAAACATGTCTTATAAAATGTTAACACTGATATAAACATGTCTTATAAGATGTTAACACTGATATAAATATGTCTTATAAGATGTTAACACTGATATAAACATGTCTTATAAGATGTTAACAGATTATTGTATGTACAGACACTGATATAAACATGTCTTATAAGATGCTAACACTGATATAAACATGTCTTATAAGATGTTAACAGATTAATTTATGCATAGCCACTGATATAAACATGTCGTATAAGATGTTAATACTGATATAAACATGTCTTATAAGATGCTAACACTGATATAAACATGTCTTATAAGATGTTAACATTTATATAAACATGTCTTATAAGATGTTAACACTGATATAAACATGTCTTATGATGTTAACAGATTATTGTATGTACAGACACTGGTATAAACATGTATTATAAGATGTTAACAATGATATAAACACGTCTTATAAGATGTTAACAATGATATAAACATGTCTTACAAGATGTTAACCCCGATAAAAACATGTCTTTATAAGATGTTAACACTGATATAAACACGTCTTATAAAATGTTAATATATTATTGTATGTACAGACACTGATATAAACGTGTCTTATAAGATGTTGACATTGATATAAACATGTCTTATAAGATGTTAACACTGATATAAACGTGTCTTATAAGATCTTAACAGATTATTGTATGTACAGTCACTGATATAAACATGTCTTATAAGACGTTAACACTGATATAAACATGTCTTATAAGATGTTAATAGACTAGTGTATGTACAGACATTGATATAAACATGTATTATAAGATGTTAACACTGATATAAACATGTCTTATAAAATGTTAACACTGATATAAACATGTCTTATAAGATGTTAACACTGATATAAACGTGTCTTATAAGATGTTAAGACTGATATAAACATGTCTTATAAGATGTGAACACTGATATAAACATGTCGTATAAGATGTTAACAGATTATTGTATGTACAGACACTGATATAAACATGTCTTATAAGATGTTAACACTGATATAAACGTGTCTTATAAGATGTTAACACTGATATAAACATGTCTTATAATATGTTAGCAGATTATTGTATGTACAGACACTGATATAAACATGTCTTATAAGTTGGTAACACTGATATAAACATGTCCTATAAGATGTTAATAGATTATTGTATGTACACACACTGATATAAACATGTCTTATAAGATGCTAACACTGATATAAACATGTCTTATAAGATGTTAATATATTATTGTATGTACAGACATTGATATAAACATGTCTTATAAGATGTTAACACTGATATAAACATGTCTTATGAGATGTTAACATTGATATAAACATGTCTTATAATATGTTAACACTGATATAAACAAGTCTTAGAAGATGTTAACACTGATATAAACATGACTTATACGATGTTAACACTGATATAAACATGTCTTATAAGATGTTAACACTGATATAAACATGTCTTATAAGATGTTAACACTGATATAAACACGTCTTATAAGATATTAACACTGATATAAACATGTCTTATAAGATGTTAACACTGACCTATGTAACATGCTAAGTGCGCCAGCTTGTAGTTTGTTGTCACAAGGTTTGTAAATAGATTAACACGACGGGTGCCACTAGTAGAGCAGGACCTTTTCACCCTTCCTGAGCACCTGAGTTCACCCCCGTTTTTTAGTGGAGTTCGTTTTTCTCGGTCTTTAGTTTTATGTGTATGTTTTGTAGATCGTTATTTGTCCATTTGTACTTTTTCTTTTGGCCATTGTGTTGTCTGTTCTCCTTCGATATATGAATTATGATTACCCCTTTGGTATCTTCAAACTCTTCTTGTTATCATACTCTGTATACCTTCACCTTATTCTGATAACTAAACTATTAAATCAAGGATTTTAAAGTACCCGGAGAGAACCACCAACCATGGGCAAGCAACTGGTCAACTTTATCATTTGCGGCTGCGAGTCGAGTGCACCTTTTTTGTAATTTACAAATCCGGGCGCAAATCCACGCCGTATTGGTGACAGGCTTGTATGAGTTGTTAGGTAATCCAACGACATAACTCATTGAGCAACCCGGGCGCTTATGTTTTACAATGCCCTTGTATACTATCTAATATACAGATAATGGTTGACGCCATCATCTCTCTTTAATATAACTGATATTACTCGTATGGTAACTTCTGTATATGCATAATGTTCAATATTATAGCGTTGTTTTTAATAACGCTATTAACCCGATTACATGTGTGGGTTTATATTTGACTCACAAGTGGAGAGCACTTGAATGACCTCATAGTCAATTCAAAGTCATAGCAGTTGTTAGGGACAACCGAATGAATAACGATGAATGGACAATGCAGGGACACAGACAACATTAAACACATTACACAGATAGCATAGCTACAGTAGCGTAAGCTATCTTATTATGGTCATGACATCCCCTATCATCGATGATGTTAATAGAAAAGCAGGCTATATTAAATCATAGATGACAACTAAATTTGAATAATATAGAGATATCAAATGTATTGCGTGCAACGCGTTTCTGGAATAACCTTCATCAGGCACGCTCAAAATCGAAAGGTTGGAAAGCCAAATAATTTTAAAATTTTGCGAGTAAACCAAAGGGCCTGAATAGGATCGCCAAAATCGTCTAAGGTCACATATGCCTGAGAGAGGAGCGCCTTAGTTTTAATAATACTTTCATTATTTAAAAACTGTAAATTTCAATAACACATATATATTAAACCATGACAGTGCCGAAACAACGACAGGAACCATTAATCTTGATCATAAAAGATAGTTCTGATTGTGAAACCGCCGTTTAGAAATAGGATATATTTTGGTCTTAGAGTTACTGTGAGAATTCCGAAATTGACACAGAGGAAATAATGTTGGTACTAGAACTACACAGGGTACACCGGAATTTAGAAATATAATACCTTTCGTTCAGCATTGGGTTTAGTTTATATGAAGGTAGTGTTCGCTAGATTTGTGAGATGATTATAATACAAATGCCTCCACATAAGTGCGGGTAGTTAGTATGACTTCCTTGTAGGTTTATAAGGTAATTAATACATCGACCTATAGATATATTGCTTTCTCAACTTTTTGCTAGCATGGTTTGTTGCTTGTTTACATTTAATAGATGTTCAACGATGTTCAACATCAATCGATCGATAATCAATTCCTTGTAACATCATAATCTCCATAGTTTATCGATGATATATGCAGGGTCGTCTAAGCAGCATCATAGGGCCCGGGCAAAGCAGTGCACTGGGGCCCCTACCTACCCAATCACTCACGGGAATAAAAATGTAAATGGTCGATAAAATTAAACCTATATTTATTGTATTAGTACTTCCAACAAAATCAATGTTTACACCGTGAAAAAACATACCGTACATAACTTACATAAATAATCATGAGGTCCCTATGCTTGTGGAGCCCCCGGGAAAGACGGTACTGGATATATATAGCCAAGAACTGATATATCGATTGTCTTCCCCAGTGGATCTTTTAAATGTTAATTTAGGAAGAAGGCATCATTAATACGCAGTGTCCATGCTGAAAACTATATCTAGTGAGTGAGTGATTGTTGTTTACCGCCAATTCAGCAATTTTTCAGCTTTATCGTGACGAGAACAAATTAATTTTCAATGAAAGGATGATTAGATCCGCATTGTACTAGACCAACACGCTGAAATAATAGTCAGCGGGTATAAATGTCGCCCCACTAGGACACATTGTTCCGATTTCGAGACAATCAGTCTTAGCTCTTTCTCCTTATTGCTGCGTGCTTGGCGGAGAAGCAACAAATACCATTTTTAAAGTCTTTTGTTTGACCCGACTGGGGCTCGAACCCACAATCTACCGCACTCGAGGCGAACACACTAGCCATTACGCCACCGATGCGGTTGAAAACTATATCTAATAAAGTATGTAACTCACCTGGAATGGAATTCTGCCCTTTAATACAGCAACAACATTTTACTCTCAAGGCTTTGAACAATTTTTTATACCCCCTCCTGTATGACGTGTCAAATAATCCATACAATATAGGATTAAGTAGACCAGACAATGAAGTACTGAGTAACGCATACAGGACGGATATATCACTAACAGTAAGTCCAGCTTTCTGTAATGTCATCAGTAACTACAATACAGTGGTAATACATGTAATACCTGTTAACTAATAATGTCATCAGTAACTACAATACAGTGGTAATACATGTAATACCTGTTAACTAATAATGTCATCAGTAACTACAATACAGTGGTAATACATGTAATACCTGTTAACTAATAATGTCATCAGTAACTACAATACAGTGGTAATACATGTAATACTTGTTAACTAATAATGTCATCAGTAACTACAATACAGTGGTAATACATGTAATACCTGTTAACTAATAATGT
>MJUT01044994.1:65336-78325 GCA_002080005.1 Gigantidas platifrons | reverse complement strand
TCTCTCCCCTATGTGATATCTTACTTAGATCCTTTCTTTACTTGTTATCTCTCCCCTATGTGATATCTTACTTAGATCCTTTCTTTACTTGTTATCTCTCCCCTATGTGATATCTTACTTAGATCCTTTCTTTAGTTGTTATCTCTCCCCTATGTGATATCTTACTTAGATTCTTTCTTTAGTTGTTATCTCTCCCCTATGTGATATCTTACTTAGATCCTTTCTTTACTTGTTATCTCTCCCCTATGTGATATTTTACTTAGACCCTTTCTTTACTTATTATCTCTCCCCTATGTGATATCTTACTTATATCCTTTCTTTACTTGTTATCTCTCCCCTATATGATATTTTACTTAGACCCTTTCTTTACTTGTTATCTCTCCCCTATGTGATATCTTATTTAGATCCTTTCTTTAGTTATGATCTCTCCCCTATGTGATATCTTACTTATATCCTTTCTTTAGTTATTATCTCTCCCCTATGCGATATTTTACTTAGATCCTTTCTTTAGTTATGATCTCTCCCCTATGTGATATCTTACTTAGATCCTTTCTTTACTTGTTATCTCTCCCCTATGTGATATCTTACTTAGATCCTTTCTTTAGTTATTATATCTCCCCTATGTGATATCTTACTTAGATCATTTCTTTACTTGTTATCTCTCCCCTATGTGATATCTTACTTAGATCCTTTCTTTAGTTATGATCTCTCCCCTATGTGATATCTTACTTATATCCTTTCTTTAGTTATTATCTCTCCCCTATGTGATATTTTACTTAGACCCTTTCTTTACTTGTTATCTCTCCCCTATGTGATATCTTACTTATATCCTTTCTTTACTTGTTTTCTCTCCCCTATATGATATTTTACTTAGACCCTTTCTTTACTTGTTATCTCTCCCCTATGTGATATCTTACTTAGATCCTTTCTTTAGTTGTTATCTCTCCCCTATATGATATCTTACTTAGATCCTTTCTTTACTTGTTATCTCTCCCCTATGTGATATCTTACTTAGATCCTTTCTTTACTTGTTATCTCTCCCCTATGTGATATCTTACTTATATCCTTTCTTTACTTGTTATCTCTCCCCTATGTGATATCTTACTTAGACCCTTTCGTTTACTTACTCCAAACAAGTTTTAAATCATTTTGATTTCCAACCTTTCGACTTGGGGCGCGCGTATCTGCTGAAGGTTATTCAAGGAAAACGTCTTTGTGCATTAAATTCGATATCTACGTTGTGTCATTGATACAGACACATATATTCCATTCAATTGATGATACACTAAACTGGACAGAAATTCAAGCAATATGCGTACACTCTCTTTTCGAACTGAAAGTACACTCTCGTACCAAATCAAACTTGTATCATATACCTGCCTTGTGAAACTGTATTTTAAATGATCAGAGGTATATATCAAACACAAAGTCTACAATAACTAGGACTTTAAATAATGCTATGACTTATATACGGACACATCATCGAACATATATAATTATGTGCTTTAAACTTGTCTTCTGAATTTAGATCTCAAATACGGTACGGAAACGCAGGTACAATACAGACATTCATATATACTACCGACATAAATTACGAACATTTAGATACACTATAGATACTCGATTTGTTGTACAATACGGACACTCGGATACAGCGTTTCTGTTCTATACGGACTTTCAGATACCAGATACAACTTTGGTGTACTATACGGACACTCGGAAACAACCTTGGTGTACTATACGGACACTCGGAAACAACCTTGGTGTACTATACGGACACTCGGAAACAGCCTTGGTGTACTATACGGACACTCAGAAGCAACCTTGTTGTACAACACAGACACTCGGAAACAACTTTGGTGTACTATACGATCACTCGGAAACAAACTTGTCGTACAATGTAGACACTCGGAAACAACTTTGGTGTACTATGCGGACTCTTAGATACAATCTTGTTGTACAATACAGACACTCGGAAACAACCTTGGTGTACTATACGGACACTCGGAAACAACCTTGGTGTACTATACAGACACTCGGAAACAACCTTGGTGTACTATACAGACACTCAGATACAACCTTGTTGTACAATACAGACACTCGGAAACAACTTTGGTGTACTATACAGACACTCGGAAACAACTTTTGTCTACTATACGGACACTCGGAAACAACTTTGGTGTACTATACAGACACTCGGAAACAACTTTTGTCTACTATACGGACACTCAGATACAACCTTGTTGTACTATACGGACACACGGAAATAACTTTTTTGTACTATACGATCACTCGGAAACAAACTTGTCGTACAATGTAGACACTCGGAAACAACTTTGGTGTACTATGCGGACTCTTAGATACAACCTTGTTGTACAATACAGACACTCGGAAACAACTTCGGTGTACTATACGGACACTCGGAAACAGCATTTCTGTTCTATACGGACTTTCAGATACCAGATACAACCTTGTTGTACTATACGGACACTCGGAAACAACTTTGGTGTACTATACAGACTCTCAGATACAACCTTGTTGTATAATACAGACACTCGGAAACAACTTTGGTGTACTATACAGACACTCGGAAACAACTTTTGTCTACTATACGGACACTCAAATACAACCTTGTTGTACTATACGGACACTCGGAAACAACTTTTGTGTACTATACGATCACTCGGAAACAAACTGTTTGTACTATATGGACATTCGGAAACAACATTTTGCACTATGTAAAAACTCAAATTCAACAAATTCTGGGAGTTGGTCCATCTGTGTTTCATAAAAAAGAATGGATAGTGTAGATACAAATACCTTGTGCTAGGAAAGGACATATCTTATTTTATTAAGAAAAAATAATAATGAAAAAACAAATAATAATAAAAAAAAACACTCTTATTCTACCAAAAAGTTCTCTGAAACTGATATCATCAACAAGCTCCAGTTTTATATTGACAACATATTTGTTATCTTTGGTGGACCTGTTTTTCAACAGAGAATCGACTTACCTATGACTTCACCGACTTGTTCCTTTATTCGTATGAGGCAGACTTCATACAGGGGCTTCTCAAGAATAACGAAAAGAAGCTAACCCGATCCTTTAATTTCACGTTCCGCTATATAGATGAAGTCCTTTCACTAAGTAATTCTAGGCTTGGTGATTTCGTTGATCTCATCTATCCCATTGAGCTTGACATTATGGATACCACAGATACAGGATACAGACACGTCTGCTTCATACCTTGACCTACACTTAAAAATCGACAGTGTGGGGAGGTTAAGAACGAAACGTCACGACACAATATATGATTTCATTTTTTTTTCCATTGTGAACTTTCCATTCATAAGTAGCAACATTCCAGCAGCATCTGCATATGTAGTATATATCTCTCAGATGATACGATACTCCAGAGCTTGTGGTTCATATCAGAATGTCCTTGTTAAAGAGTTGCTGCTAATAGGGAAGCTACTGAACCAAGGGTTCCTCTTAGTTAAATTGACGTCATCACTTCGAAAATTTTACGATTACCACCATGACTTGGTTGACCGTTATGGAATATCTGTCACAAATGACCACGGATAAAAGTTCCACTTGTCGTAAGCACTTTCCGGTCCTTTCCCCATTCATGACTTATCACAGAGTTTATAACTAGAATAACACGACAGATGTCACTAGTGGAACAGGAACTGCTTACCCTTCCGGAGCACATGAGTTCACCTCTGGTTTTTAGTGGGGTTCATGTTACTCGATCTTTAGTTTTATATGTATGTTTTGTAGATCGTTGTTTGTCCTTTTGTACTTTTCTTTTGGCCATTGTGTTGTCTGTTCTTCTTCGAAATACTGATTCTGATTACACCTTTGGTATCTTGAAGCTCTTCTTTTTGTGTGCTATGCGGACTCTCGAATACAGCACATTTTACCATAGGGAGACTCATATAAGTTTAGTTTTCCGTCATTTCAAGTAATGTGATTGGTTAGTCACATAACCTAGATATTAGAAATAATTTTTAAGTTTTACATTCCTCTCTTACGTTACTTTAATATCAATGAAGCCTTTTATCTAATTTCGTTAAATAAAGTGAGCGTGAAAGGTTTCATTATTTTTCGTAAACAAAATTCAATTTCAGCCTAATCTGAAATTAACGTCAGCTCTTGGATAATATCAACATTTTAACGGTAAAACTGTTTATCCTTACACGATCAATTCCACAGGGATGTTTTATTTATGTGAAATAGATGCATGGAGATTTATAGAAATCACCCATAAATCTGGTGCAATTGACAATTTTAGTGATCTAAAACAGCTTAAGTTTTATTACATTTTATTTGTAATTACAGAGAACGTACTATAGATATAAACTTGTCAGAGATTAAACATCTAGAGTCTCATACGACTGTAGCTACATGGGGACAAACATGTTTTCTTTTCTCATAAGAAATTTTGAACATTACCAAATGTGCAACCAGAAGCGTTAAATCGAAGGACAGGCACCACTAGTGGAGCAGGAAATGCTTACTCATCTGGATCACTTGAGTTCAACCCGGTTGTTTTTAGATAGGTTAGCTATGCTCAATCTTTAGTATTCTGTGTCGTGTGTTGTCCTTTTTTCTTTTGGCCATTCATTGTATTGCCTGTCCTTCTTCGATTGTTTGTCCACATGTTGCTAGAGTCGCATAAGACTCTAGATGTTTTATCTACATTTGTACTTTACGTGCTGAGGAGTCCACAAAAGTACGTTGTGACGACGTAAGAATATTACGTTGTGACTACGTAAAGTATAACGTTGTGACAACGTTGTCCCGACGTCAGTTTGTTTGCTGGGTTTGTCACTCTTGTTACAAACGTGTCTATAAGTCAATAATCAGGACAGGACAGGATTGTGATTACGACATTTGTATTTCTAGATTTAGTTGTTTGCCTTACATTATTGACAAATGACAGGAGTAGTTGCAGGAACAAGACAAACGATATAGCCATAACAACATTGTGTAGCATGGTGATTTAATGTGTATGTTAAATATGCACAACCTAATCCCAAGACCCATAATTTTACTCCCACAAAGTCGAGTATTCGAGCTATCTGAATTAAATTGAATTAAGTGGAAGCGTCATATCCAAGATCGCGAAAACCAGACGCGACTGTTGGGGAAATCTTGTCTAATATACAATCTTTTTATCTTATTATTGGATTAATGTTCGAAAACTTGTTTGTTTTGTGTATATAATTAAATAATACTCATCTGGCACTGAACAACAGTCAATCAAAATAATTGTAAGCTTGATAAACAGACGCATGCTAACCATTTCAATCATATAGATATTAATCTACAAATGTTCATTGGACCAATTATGACTTACTCCATTATCCAAGGGAATTATGCCATATAATGAGGATTACTTTTTCACAACTTAATGATTCCAATAAAATACGACCTCGACAACCTTAGAAGCAACAGTCAAATTGAATCTCTGTTTTCATTGCATGTCATGTTAACCTTGAAATGTAAAGGTTATAATAAATGTTGGGGAACACGGAAGAAGCGGACAACATTGAACACACGATACAGTACAAAGCCAAACAACACAGAGACACAAACAAGTAATAAAAGCTTCCGAGTACATGTATATTGCATTCCGTTATTGGTGTTCAGTACAATTAATAAACCTTCAAAGACTGTGAACGGCTGCAACTACCACAAATGCATAGGTGACCTTAGCCGATTTTTGTGATCCTATTTATACCCTTTGAATACCTGCTTGCAAAACTTTTAAAATTATTTGGCTTTCCAACCTTTCGATTTTGAGCGTACCTGATGAAGGTTATTCCAGAAACGTGTCGTGCGCACTAAATTTGATATCTACGTTTTTATTAAACATGTTATCGAACAACTTATGGATCTGTATGTGAGTGGTCGCCCTTTAAATATTGATTACAAGAAAGTAATATTACCGTTGGTTACCGTTGGTCTGTATCAAGGAGCGGTTTGACGTTATTGTGCACCTGTGATACCTCTTTGTAAACATCTAGTTCACACCAGGTGAGTGCTATTGATTGATTCTTGTATATCCAGAAGATAGTTATCAATTAAATTAGGATTAAGTAAGATTTACTGCCCAATGTACTTAGACTAAAATACTTAAATACACGTGTTAAATAGAATAATATCCTCAATTAATTGGAGGATTTCCGAACAAAATCCGACATTGCTTGTCTCCCGTGACTGTACTGTAGATAATTATAATTAACTTCACAATCCGCTTAGAACAAATACCACCAGTATTATCAAAATAAAATATAATACAAAAGACCAGACAAACAGTGAACATGAGTCAAACCAGATGCCTTGGTGAAAGTCGTCAGTCAGATTATGTACTTTTGAAAAGGTTGTATGTTAGATTAGGTGCTTTGGTAAATGTTGTCTATCGAACCAGATGTTTGATTAAAAGTCGTCCGCCAAATTATGTGCTTTGGTAAATGTTTCCGTCAAGACATGTGCTATGGCAAATGTTCGTCAACCCATATGCTTTGATATAAGTTGTCCATCTAATCAGTTGTATCAATGAAGTTCAAAGGCTTGCTGCAAGCTGTGTTATTGTATGTATATGTCTTGCCTCTGTAGACATATGCATTAAGATCATCTATTATAAGTGACTCAAATAAAGGATTAGAAATAGCTTAATTTAAGATTTACTTAATTTTGTAAAACATGGCAAACAGTTGTCAATTCTGGATGGTATTAGATGACTTTTATAGTGTGACACATAGTTTTATAAATATGTTTCGTATCTGTGCAATAGAATTTATATATAAAATTGAGTGAGCTCGACGCGTTTCAAAGTCAAAATATTTGAAAGCTACATAAATTAAAATCTTTAGGAACAAGAAAACCACAGGACCTAAACAGGATAACCCAAACAGACAATACTTACCTGATTTCGGAACTGTAAATTTCGGTAAAACTATTTGCAATAAACCATGTCAGCAATGAAGCACTTACTACTGGGCACATGATACTACTAATAATAATCTGATTTATTTTGGAGCAGACTCGACTGAAATAACCAATAACACAATGACATTTGTCTTGGTGATTAATACAGCTTTATATTGAAATGCAAAACGACCTATTTGAAATTGGAAAGTAATGAATGTATTTGTGTTGCAGTGACGTACGTGTATTGTGTTAAATGCTTTACGTTGACTTAATTTAATATAAACTTTTCTATAAATACCTCCACCTGATAGATTGTTTAATTACTGGCTGTTCAGACATAATTAATACAAAATATATTTTCTTCTTGAAAGAGAAACAAGATTAATTATCTAATTGTTCGTATGTAATTAGTCTCGTCATATTCTACACGACTATCGCGTGACATACACGATGTGAAACATGACGATCACATGACATACACGATGGTCAACACGATTATTACGTGACATACAATATATTTTGTATGTCTATTAGTTGAGGTGCAATACATTTTAAATGAAGATGACGTGGCATTCAAGATGGCTTACATAACTATCAATTAATTCAAATAATTCAAAGGAATACATATTGTCTAACCGGGACGGTTGATACCTTACCGTGAAGGTTGATATCTTACAGGAACGGTTGATGAATGTAGTAAATACATGATAGAAATCAAAATCAACCAATTATATATTATACAATATTAAGTAGAAATGAAGAAAACCATAATACCAAAGGGCGCATCCGTCACCTGCTGTAGTTATTTCTATAGTCGGTGAATACAAAAATGGTGCTATTTATCAACTGGGAATAATATAATTGGACGATGATAATCAAAATGAAAGTGATGCTGGAGGGAACATTTATCTTATACACCCATAGGCATTATAAAACCAATTATACGGTAACATCCTGCATAATTCTTACGTTACGATATTATAATCACTTTAACATGTTAAATAGTGCCATTGTTTTACTAAATATACCCTAACGTACCGCTAGTTATGAAGTCAACGAATCTACAGCAATCGATAAATTTTAATGTGGACATTTTGTCCTCTGGATGGAATTGTTTTTATATTGATTTTCTTCTCTGTTGTATGGTATCGACATTTGCAACAAAACGCAATTCGGATTTTCATCTTTAATCATGAAACCTCCCACTGTGGAGCACCACAACAATGTAGCTGCCTACCATTAGATGAGACGATTGACACACAATTAGTGTAATATACATTATTATAATTGCATGAGACGATTGACACACAATATGTGTGATATACGTTATCATCAATACACATCATCTGTGTTATATACGTTATTACCATTGACTGACGATTTACACTCACGCAGTGTAATATACGTTATAACCATTGACTGATACGATTGAAACACACTCAGTGTAATATACGTTATTACCATTGACTGAGACGATTTACACACACTCAGTGTAATATACGTTATTACCATTGACTGAGAGGATTGACACACAGTCTGTGTAATATACGTTATTACCATTGACTGAGACGATTGACACACACTCAGTGTAATATACGTTATTACCATTGACTGAGAGGATTGACACACACTCAGTGTAATATACGTTATTATCATTGACTGAGACGATTGACACACACTCAGTGTAATATACGTTATTACCATTGACTGAGACGATTGAAACACACTCAGTGTAATATACGTTATTACCATTGACTGATACGATTGACACACACTCAGTGTAATATACGTTATTATCATTGACTGATACGATTGACACACACTCAGTGTAATATACGTTATTACCATTGACTGAGACGATTTAAACACACGCAGTGTAATATACGTTATTACCATTGACTGATACGATTGACACTCAGTGTAATATACGTTATTATCATTGACTGAGACGATTGACACACACTCAGTGTAATATACGTTATTACCATTGACTGATACGATTGAAACACACTCAGTGTAATATACGTTATTATCATTGACTGAGACGATTGACACACACTCAGTGTAGTATACGTTATTACCATTGACTGAGACGATTGATGCACAATTTGTGTATTATACGTTATTACCATTGACTGATACGATTTACACACACTCAGTGTAATATACGTTATTACCATTGACAGACGATTGACACACACTCTGTGTAATATACGTTATTACCATTGACTGAGACGATTGATGCACAATTTGTGTAATATACGTTATTACCATTGACTGAGACGATTGACACACACTATGTATAATATACGTTATTACCATTGACTGATACGATTTACACACACGCAGTGTAATATACGTTATTACCATTGACTGAGACGATTTACACACACTCAGTGTAATATACGTTATTATCATTGACTGAGACGATTGACACACACACAGTGTAATATACGTTATTACCATTGACTGATACGATTTACACACACTCAGTGTAATATACGTTATTATCATTGACTGAGACGATTGACACACACACAGTGTAATATACGTTATTATCATTGACTGAGACGATTGACACACAATCTGTGTAATATACGTTATTACCCTTGACTGAGACGATTGATGCACAATTTGTGTAATATACGTTATTACCATTGACTGAGACGATTGACACACACTATATGTAATATACGTTATTACCATTGACTGAGGCGATTGACACACACTATGTGTAATATACGTTATTACCATTGACTGAGGCGATTGACATACAATTTGTGTAATATAAGTTATTATCATTGCCTGAGACGATTGACACACAATCTGTGTAATATACGTTATTGCCATTGACTGAGACGATTGATATACGATATGTGTAGTATACGTTATTACCATTGACTGAGGCGATTGACACACAATCTGTGTAATATACGTTATTGCCATTGACTGAGACGATTAATACACAATATACGCAATATACGTTATTACCATCGACAGATACGATTGACACACTATCTGTGTAATATACGTTATAATCAAACACGCAATATGTATGCTATATGTTTTTATCAATCGTTATAATGTCAATGGTCATGTTCATCCCAATCCAGATTCACAGACTGTCTTTATATGATATGAAAATGTTGCTCTTATGATTTATCGCTACATTTCAAAGTGTGTTTTTAAACACTGATGAAAACACAAACTTCTACCTTGTCTTGATATTTGAATAGAAATCTGAGTGTCTTAATTCAAAGGCTGGTGAAATTTCAAAAAAGACATAGAAGTCAACAACAAACAATGATAAGATCGATTTTGTTTGATTTTGACTGATTCGCAGTGAATCCAAAGTAACTGTTCTTTTTTTTCTTCTTTTTGGTGTTTATAAAATGGATTTAATAAAACATTCATGTTGTTAACAATAAGAAGATAAAGGTCAGGTAATAACAATACTACATTTTGTATCACGAAATCATTTGTGTTTATACACTAAGGATAGAATATCAACTGTTTACAAGGGGAAATCCCAAATACCGCCATTAAATATTTGAATTGTAAATTTACAAGCTAAGAAAATACAACCCGTAGCACATCTTCCAAGATAAAAAAATAATAATACTACAGCTAGTCTCGAACACTTCTTTTGAAATAAAATATCAATTAATGTAACCCCGAAGACATCTTCTGAGATAAAAAAAAATACAGCAAATTTAGTAAGCTGACTGATGAATATTAAATTATTGCCTGATTAAATTATTTATATTTAAATATAATCAAATTGGAAAAACGTACAGTTATAAGATTGACAAAATAAATACTGATATACGTAAACACACAATCCTATACATCATATTTATATTTATTGTGTCATTTCACTCCGAGGGGAGGTTTGAGCTCATATAACTAGATCATCACCGCCACGTTTCATTAAAGTGACTGTAGGAAGCTAATATAATGAGCAGACATGTATACGTGTATTTACTATAAGGGATTTCGATATTTCCTCTTCTACGATTTATAATTTTTACTTAGAAGAGTTTGAAGATACTGAAGATACCAAAGGGGTAATCAGAATCCGTATATCGAGGAAAAACAGACAACACATTGGCCAAAAGATACCAAAGGGGTAATCAGAATCCGTATATCGACGTCAAACAGACAACACAATGGTCAAAAGAAAAAGCACAAAAGGACAAACAACGATCCACAAAACATACATATAAAACTAAAGATCTAATAATACGAACTCTTCTAAAAACCGGGAGTGAACGCAGGTGCTCCGGAAGGGTAACCAGTTCCTTCTCCACTACTGGCAACCGTCGTGTTAATCTAGTTACAAACCCGACAATAAGTCGTGATTGAGGAGACGACCGGGGAGTGTTTACAACAAGTGGAACATAACCGTGGTCATTTGTGACACAGATATTCCATAAAGGCGACCGTAAAATTTGTTCTGGCAATGTGGCATTTTTTGCTTTCATTTTATTACCTAATGATTTTGAATACACAATTGTATTGGCTTAGAACCTGTCATCTGCCATTCCGTTAGCTCTGATATTTTTTTAATAATAGAGCAAATTGACTTCGCTTAACGTTCCCTTTATCTTTGCTTTGGCTTTCTTTGATATTGATTAAAACCCTTATGATTCCTATTCACCTTTAGTCTTTTGAAGAGCACATACATTGAACTCAGGTTTTACGGACCTGAGAAATCAACATTGAACTCAGACTAAGGCCTCGCTCAATAGTATTGTCTAATTATCGACCACTATAAAATATTGTAATGGTGTAGTATATATTTCAAGGAGCAAACACAGTTTAACATGACATCATGAGCAAAAGAAATGTCCTATAAAATGATATAAAGGTGATTTGTATAAAATATCTACCGGTTTAGATTGCTAAGACATTATCAACATATACGTTGTCGGTTTTTTCTTTGATATTCTGCTCCCAATTGGCGGAAAAGAACAAAGAATAAGCGGATTAAATGTATCTGTCAACATCTAAATTTCGATTAAGATTTAAACCCCATAATCTGCAGACAAACAAATATCCAAAGTCAGACATTGGAGATATCTATATAATGATACTTGTCATGGAAACCGATTCCATGTGTATAAACACTACTCAAGACAA
The DNA here is from genome assembly GCA_002080005.1 of Gigantidas platifrons. NCBI lineage: Eukaryota > Metazoa > Mollusca > Bivalvia > Mytilida > Modiolidae > Gigantidas > Gigantidas platifrons. The sequence continues at coordinate 66,240 of MJUT01044994.1, read as the reverse complement.
CAACCACTGCTATCAATGACTAACACAGTACAGCTACAAGGTATCTAGACAAACCAGGACCATCCATGTCGTACATAAGTCTTGCAACTATCTAAATATTACTATTGTAGTTTACTAAAATACACGTCATTACATATAGTACAATATAACATGTATTTCTAATATTATTTTGTTTATTTTAATCACTTCCGGTTAGAGATGATTGTTAGTTTTGTTGATCTAGGTAGAATTGTTTACCATCACTATATAAATTAATTTTAGGGTCACATGTCATTTTATACGTGTTTTGATTGGCTTAGAAAGTTAATGTTAATGTTAATATGTACTTGAATCTGAAAATAGACGTCGTTCCCAAGGCGTCGCATGCCGTTGTCATCAGGCGATTTTCTTTAAATGAGGCACATTTGGGATTATTTAAATTCATGCTATACCACAAATCTAAGTATCAAGTCGTCTGATGTCTATGAAGACAATAATAAAAACTTATTCTATGCCACAAATCTAAGTATCATGTCGTCTGATGTCTATGATGACTATAATAAAAACTCATTCTATACCACAAATCTAAGTATCATGTCGTCTGATGTCTATGAAGACAATAATAAAAACTTATTCTATGCCACAAATCTAAGTATCAAGTCGTCTGATGTTTATGATGACTATAATAAAAACTCATTCTATACCACAAATCTAAGGATCATGTCGTCTGATGTCTATAATGACTATAATAAAAACTCATGCTATACCACAAATATAAGTATCTTGTCGTCTGATGTTTATAATGACTATAATAAAAACTTATTCTATGCCACAAATCTAAGTATCAAGTCGTCTGATGTTTATGATGACTATACTAAAAACTCATGCTATACCACAAATCTAAGTATCATGTCGTCTGATGTCT
>MJUT01044994.1:51765-64801 GCA_002080005.1 Gigantidas platifrons | reverse complement strand
ATGACTATAATAAAAACTCATGCTATACCACAAATATAAGTATCATGTCGTCTGATGTCTATAATGACTATAATAAAAACTCAATCTATACCACAAATCTAAGTATCATGTCGTCTGATGTCTGTGATGACTATAATAAAAACTCATTCTATACCACAAATCTAAGTATCATGTCGTCTGATGTCTATGATGACTATAATAAAAACTCATTCTATACCACAAATCTAAGTATCATGTCGTCTGATGTCTATGATGACTATAATAAAAACTCATTCTATACCACAAATCTAAGTATCAAGTCGTCTGATGTCTATGATGACTATAATAAAAACTCATTCTATACCACAAATCTAAGTATCAAGTCGTCTGATGTCTATGAAGACTATAATATAAACTCATTATATACCACCAATCTAAGTATCAAGTCGTCTGATGTCTATGAAGGCTATAATAAAACCTCATGCTATACCACAAATTTAAGTATCATGTCGTCTGATGTCTATGAAGACTATAATAAAAAGTCATTCTATACCACAAATATAAGTATCTTGTCGTCTGATGTCTATGATGACTATAATAAAAACTCATTCTATTCCACAAATATAAGTATCTTGTCGTCTGACGTCTATGATGACTATAATACAACCTCATTCTATACCACACAATATAAAACATATCAAATAGAAATTAACTGTATTCTATTTCTGTCTAAAAAATTTTAAAACAGGAAGAATTTTCTCATTTTGAATTTACCCGTAGTGTTACAATATGATTACAGTATTTTATTATATCACAATTGTTTTAAGTAATATAAGAATACCTTTCCAATGTGTTGTAATATTAAGCATATACTAATAAAATGACAACTATAAATGTAACAAAAGTTTGTAATATATAAATCTAGATGGTGCAACATCTTAGATAGACTATAGATGGCTATATATCTAGCTATATTACAGCTCACTAAGGGAGACAATCTTGTAAATACACTAAGCTACAGAATACGATAGTTATAAATGTGGTTATAAGATTTCTATATTTTAGATCCATTTTTGACCACCATAGTTACAACAGTCTTTTCACGAGCTAGAGAACTCCTCATGAGGCAATCAATATCAACATTTTACCCTCTGGGACCCCAAAGCTTGGAAATGAAAACAAATCAATAGATGGCAATATGTTTAATTAAGCTTAAAAACAGTTTGCAATAATTCTATGAATGGGCACTAAACTACAGGAGCCACCAGTTTTGTTAGACTTAAAAAGATGAGACAATGGTGTCCATTAGATTTACCTACATGGCGCAATAATATTATATATAAAACGAACGAGATAAGACAATTCTTTTAATTTGACTGAAAAAGGGATGGTCATAGCTTTAAATAGAAACTAACCTTTATGATGCATTATATTTTATTAGATTAAGAAAGAGGGAATATTTTTTTATGTAGACTTAATTACCGGAGACATTAGTTTGAAAAGGAAACTAATCTAGCTAAGATATTGGAGGCAATATTGTTATATAAACATAAGGAAGGAAGCAGTAGGTTTAATTAGACTGGAAAGAGGAGTCAATAATATTAAAGTGATTAACTAAGAGTTTGAAGATACCAAAACGGTAAATCGAAAGACAGACAAACAATGGCCAATAGAAAAAAGTACAAAAGAGCAATGATCTGCAAAACACTACACAGAAAACTGAAGATTGAGCAATTTTCACTAATCACATTTCACGGGAAGTATATTATGATGATTAGACTTCCTGAAAGTTATTAAACCTTCCGTAAATTGTTAAACGTACGTCTTTAAGCCTTGTACCCTTGTTACATCCCTATTGATCGTAATGCCCTCGTCACCGTTCTCGTTAATTACAAAAAAACGACATTAAAGAATCACTTTCTATATTTTCTACGTTTCAAAATGCCTTCATATGAAATGTTTCCATTAATGTTTAAAGGGGTGGAGATGATCTTGTTTGACAATAGTGTTCTGAAGATGTATCTGTTGAATACACAGTTAAACTTCCAACTTCCATATATATATTCATGTGATTATTTCATTGTCTTTATTTACTTCATATAGCAATTTGTCTGAAATATATGATAAAAGGATTAATACGTGACCTGTTCCATAGCATCCCTGCTATCATCCTACAATCCATATCAGCCATCGACTACGTTTCGGGATGATACCAAGGCTGATATGGAAAAGGTCATGTATTAATCTCTATATATTGCCGGGATAGTATGTCCTAGTACTGACGTGTACGTTAATATCTCATACTGACATGATACTATTTCTAGTGCTGACTTGTGCGTTCATATCTTTTATTTATGATCTCTAATCAATTTAGAATCAATCTACTATAAGATAAATAGGAGAAGAAGATTAATGGTCCACAATAGAAGCTAATAGTATGATCCTTGAGTAAATATACAAGTTACATGATTAAACAAGGCAATTAAGGATAGATTGTTCACTGAACGAATAAGAAGTCTGACAGATAAATTAATGTATATAATTCATGGTTTATGAACCTGCTTCATTTAGTGACGTCAATTAAACACACGATAATTAAAGAGAGTTTAGACAGGATGTTATATATATAAACAATATAGCCAACCACATACCATGCAAAAAAGAACAAAAGAGAAGGACATGTAGGTTGTGCCATCGGACAAGTGAATCAATGTGATATCATCCCTTTCACCTAATAAACTGAACGTGGATCTTCAGTGGCAGAATATATCAACAGGGGAACAAATCAAGCAAATCCGCTTCAACACAATATACTGAAGTATTTGAGCGAATATCATGGTCTATAATAAATAATGTATTATAAATCATGTGGGCATAATGGGCTGCACAAATTATTGATTATGGTCTATTCAATTTATGAATATTGGTATGTACACACTGTGTTGTATGCTCTTTCAAACGGATGTACTACGGTCTGTACATATGGATACTGCGGTCCGTCTTGACTATTGTGCTTTAAGGTCTGTACAAATTATGTAATACAGTTCGTACAAATGTGTCTATTGGTTAGCATACTCTACTGCGAACAGATGGTGTGCTCTGGTATGAACAAATAATTCTGATGAAACACGTCCCAATGAACAATAAACAGCTATAGCTTGACGTTCTTATTTAAGCAGTATTTATAATGAGAATACGACCTATAGACACAGGTTTATTTACTTCAATCTTTGATGACTTCAGGCATTTTGGCTATTTGTTTAGGCCCTTTGGTTTTAATATTTCCAACGCTCATAAATTATTTGGCGTTCCTGTCTTTTGACTTTAAACGAACATGATGAAGGTTATTCATGAAACGCGTCGTGCGCATTAAATTGCATATTTACATTTTCATTGAATAGCATCAAACGCCATTTATCACTCAATTTCAGTAAATTTATTAAAATTTATTGGATATTGACTTTGTGCTTATAACGTTCCTTGTCTACTTTGTTTTGACGTGCATGTTACAGGTCATCTTAACATGATTCATTGACAATCAACTTATAACGTACCTTGTCTACTTTTTTTGACGTGCATGTTACAGGTCATCTTAACATAATTCATTGACAATCAACTTATAACGTTCCTTGTCTACTTTGTTTTGACGTGCATGTTACAGGTCATCTTAACATGATTCATTGACAATCAACTTATAACGTTCCTTGTCTACTTTGTTTTGACGTGCATGTTACAGGTCATCTTAACATGATTCATTGACAATCAACTTATAACGTTCCTTGTCTACTTTGTTTTGACGTGCATGTTACAGGTCATCTTAACATGATTCATTGACAATCAACTTATAACGTTCCTTGTCTACTTTGTTTTGACGTGCATGTTACAGGTCATCTTAACATGATTCATTGACAATCAGCTTCAAGACTTACATTAAGACAATAAATAAGCTATCAAGGAAATAGTATTCAAATGAATTGGTCCTAATGCACTGATAAAGATTCTCAATCCAAATTCTAATGGTTGTTGACTGATTTTGTCTGTTTATTGATTTATGAGTTTTGACTTTCCCTTTAGAAGATTGCTCGGTGTTAGGTAATTTTGTTATTACCATTATTGGTCATTGCGATGATAACCGAACAGTATCACAACAGCGTTCTCATACTCTGAATGACAAAATACAACAATAGACAAATAAAAGCCAGTGCAGGCAATGTTTGTAATCAAAGTATGTCTTCGGCAGTTCTTGTACGTATAAAATAAAGCAAATTAATATAACCCTCTGGTATGTTGTCTAGACAAGACAGTGTTCATCAATTATTTTCTCCGGGCAAAACAATTTTTTTTTATCCTTATGGTGAAATTATATCTGCCTAAATTAAATTATATAAGTACAACATATCTACTGACGAGACCAATAATTGCTATATTATCTCCAAGCTCCGTTCTCTCACAAGCACGCAGTATAACGGGCAGATATCGTACTGTCATCCTTTACAAACAAGACATATTACTTAGAGATATCACACTTCTTAACCTCACATTCTCGGACCATATCTTGACTATCTCCACAGCCAGTACTTCACAATCACACACTTTTACTGTTAAATACCGAGCTACTGTTTACACAATTACAGAAAACTACATATATATCTCAATATTTTGTACGGCACATACACGGAATATTACCTTTTGTTGAAACTATTTCCAGTTTCAGAAATCAGTATTTGATAGAGGACTCAGCATCTTGTAATGTGTCATCCATACGACTCAATACTACGGGATGTCGGAGCTATCATTCGAGATAAAAACGATTATTGTCTTGTAGAGTCTTACAGGGAGGGATAATGAAAGACGAGGTATGCATGTGTCGTCCTTGTATCAATTTTGTCTATCATTTAAGTAATAATGTTAGATGTAGGGTTAGCGTTAAATAATAGTCACGTTATCATTTGCTATGGTTTATATCATGACCAGTCGAATATCGTTTTAAAACTTTTTGGACTCAAATCCACCTTTCAAATGACTTCAATAATTGTTCTGTTCCACAACAATTTCATTATGATGATCGCATCTATTCGATTTTAAATGTAGTGCCATATCACTGACTCCCAAAATGTAGTTTAGTTCAGTTTGGTTTATGGTGCTTAACGCCACTTTTAACAATGGTTCAGCTATATCGTGGCGGTCAGTTTTATTGGTGGAAGAAATCCGAAAAAAAAACACCAACCTGTCGCAAGTCACTGACAAATTTTATCACAAAATGTTGTATCGGGTACACCTCGCCATGGACGGGTTTCGATCTCACAATATTAGTGGTGATAGGCACTTATTGCACAGGTAGTTGTAAATCCAACTACCATAGAATCACGACCACCACGGTCCTTCGGGTATATTATTCGTCATCCTGTTGATATTAACACACTATCATTTCTGTGTAATAATGTTAAAGGTAATAATCATCACATATTATAAACATATATTTGTTATGATATTGACATTAATAAAATTGTAAACATATATTTGTTATGATATTGACATTAATAAAATTGTAAGCATATATTTGTTATGATATTCACATTAATAAGCACATTGTAAACATATACATTGTATTTGTTATGATATTGACCTTAATAAGAAAACAATGAAACATAATAATGTGTAGGTTTTACATTCAGTTCTCCCTGGCCAATTCAAAGTACTTTTGATTAGTATTGATCTGATCAGCTGTACTATTTGTGATAAAGACTATATCAATTGCATCAGAACAGAATGAAGTAGAAAAACCTTTTAACGGATTAAGTTATATTAAGGTAATGAGGTGCATCAGCAAAGCTATGCATATGCAATTGGCTGATTAGTTGATGTTTAGCGCTAACATTAGTGGTCCTTAAGCTATATTGTGGTGGTGCTTTTTGCATGGTTGGAACTCTAGAGTTCACTCTGTTTCTGAAGGGGTTAATGTTTCTGAAGGTGTTCATGTTTTTCAATCTTTTGTTTTCTGTCTTATTGTTTTGTAGATAATTGTTTCTCTTTTTGTCTTTTTGTTTCTTTTGGTCATGACATAGTCTATCCTTTTTCGAAATACGGTTTCTGATTACCCATGTGTCATCATCAAACCATTCTAATTGTAATTCAATGTTGTAGTCCAAAATGAAATTATTCCGGAACGTATCTGGAATCGTCAGTATTCTATTTTAGCTTCTTACTCAACTAAAGCATTTTCCCAATATAGCAACTATTGGTTTTTGAATATGATTCTATTTCGAGGGTGGTAAAAAAATAGTTACTAATATCCAACATGCAGAACTTTATGAATGTACATGTACTTGTCACTATGAGTTATTTCAGTAAATTAATAACAATCACGGTAATATGAGACTTGATGGATATATAGAATCTAACACCGACAAAAGTGCAAAACAGGGAAATCTCCGATACCCGAGGGTGTCGGAGATTTCCCTGACTTGCACTTTTTGCCGGTGTTTGATTTTATTTCTCACTTTTATCAGATGTTACCTAATTGTTTTGTTAACATTCCCGATCGAGCGTTTTCCCGCAAATTTTGTTTCCATTGCTGAAGTAAATATTCAATTTTTTCATATGCATCCCTGTCTTGGCAGTATTTTAAATGTATTTCATAATAAAATACAATGTATTTAATAAATATATGATAAATGTAACTCAACACTACACCTGTGGCTGTGAAAAAATATTTGAATTTGGTCAAAGGGAGGTACGTTAGTTACTAACAAGGGAGAGCACTCTATTACATTTTGTATTTACTCAAAGTAAACAAACATTGACTTGAAAGTCATACACCGTGAAACATGAAAGGTGCACGATAGTTAAATTATTAGCTAGCAGAATAGTATACATACATTAATTTAAAAATACTTATGTAATAGAATCGTGGTTTTATTGGTGAAGCATGGAGAACTGGGGGCAGTTGACATAAACTGTACAGCATGAATTTGCCGGTAAAACGCACGTGATTTTTTTGTCTTGCACTAGTGCAAGATAAGACAATCTCACATCGCTAAATATAGGAACTGGTCTGTCTCAAAAGTGACAAAAGATTGTGTTCTACTAACTTACCTAAAAATGAGCTTAAATCACTTAGGTAAATAAAGAGGAGTTTAGGTAATCAGAAACCAGAAATGAAAGAAGAACAGACAACACAATGGCCAAAAGAAAAAGTACGAAAGGACAAACAACGATCTACAAAACATACCCATAAAACTAAAGATCAAGTAATTTAGTAATTAAGGTAGGATATAGACAAACTTTGGTTCATATACATGTAGACTTAGACAAATGATAGATTAAAACGTTCCAATGATTCAATGTAGTATTACGTAAAACCTGTATCAGGATTTATATATTATTGATATCTACAAAACATCATACAGTAGAAGACTCTTTGTCTCTATCATGTTGGAGATAATACGACTCTTGTGGAATCATTACAATATCTTAACTTTATATCATAATTGATCAATAATTCACAATCTGATGGGCATACATATATGGTATCTGATCACGAAGGCATTGAGACCTTAAACTTATTCCACAAATACTTGCAATTAATGCATATATAAAGACGTCCCTTTTACAATATAATGTAAACAACAGCAAGCGTGTTAAGACAGCTATGAATATACCAAAGGGTGTACAGACAAACACAACAAACAATGGTCAACACTATCCATATAACTAAAGATACATTATCTAGAATACCGTCCCAATATTTAACACAAAGAGTAATATACATAGAGATGGGGCTAAATGGCTTTAATGATAAATTGTTCTGCTCTTAACTTATACAATGAGTCATACTTATCACTAAACACATAATTATCATCATTCAAAGTTTTAAATTGTGATGAAGCTTAATTGTATTTGCCCTGTGTCTTTAATTATGTCCACTTGTTAGATATATATTGCTACTTATATGACAGGGTCGTCGTGGTCGTGATAGCTGAATTTACAACTATCTATGGAATCAGCGCATATCCCAATTAAAATTGTGAGTTCGATTCCCGCTTAGGGAGAGGTGCGCTCGATACATTATTATATGATGTTTGTCAGTTACTTGTGGTAGTTTGGTGGTTTTCTGCTAGTACTCCATCAATAAACTGAACGCCACGATATAGCCGAAATATAATTGGAAGTGATACTAAACACTATAATCCTAACTTATCTAGCAATGTATCGATTTCAGTAACTTTCTATAGTGATTTCATCAATAACAAATGTGTTCTGTTTCTGTTGTATAATTGAAAAATTTATTTATTAAATTATTCCATCAATATAAAACTTTCTTTGAGCACACTGTTATACAAGTAAATTGCAATTCATTTTCGAGCCGGTGACAATACGTGGGAATGACAGGAAAATAGACCCATTGGATTTCAAAGGTCAATATATTCCTAACATTTAATATTCCTATTCTTCACCCATTGCACAAAAATATTTCATTATAAACGTGCATGGCAGAACTTCAGCATTGATAACCTCAACGCTAAACCTTCTCACAATGCTCTATTCAAAGATATTCCCACTGGCCATGTCATTACGGGAGATTTGAGCACCATATTCAATGAGAAATATTTGCTAAAGGTTCAAAATATTGTGAACCACGGTCCAGAAATTAGAAATACAGCTTCAAGAAAATGGACAAAACGAGAAAAAGAGGAGGTTGATACCCTTTCAAAATGGGTTAAAGCTGTAAGGTAGTTCATTCAAATTTAAAATCGGAATACTCAGAAGGTCAATGAGCACAAAGGAAACATGTGTATTCAAATATCATGAAGTTGCAGAAACCAAGTCCACTGTTCACGACAAATATGTTCTAGTTCCTATAGATAAAGCCCTTATCAACATCGTCCTTATCTGCAAATCGCAGAACATTGATTACTTAAAGATAGAATTAGACTTTTGAGACAGACCAGTTCCTATTTTAGCGATGTGAGATTTTCTTATCTTGCACTAGTGCAAGACAAAAAAAATCACGTGCGTTTTACCGGAAAAAAATCATATCTCTTCATCACGGTTCAAACATATTCTCATCAATAATACCACAATTCTACTACATAAGTATGTTTAAATTAATTTATGTATACTATTCTGCTAGCTAACGATTAAATATCGTGTACCTGACACGGTGTTGACTCCTTTTTCGCTAGTCAGTGTTTGTTTACTTTGAGTAAATAATACAGTATTCTCCCTTGTTGGAAAGAAATTACGTCATTTTGACCAAGTTCTACTTTTTTTTAACAGGTATTTATCGCTGTTGTAATAAACATTTATAATATATTTATTAAATACATTTTATTTTATTATAAAATACATTTAAAATACTGCCAAGACACGGATGCATATGGAGAAATCGAATATTTACTTCAGCAATGGAAATAAAATTGCGGGAAAACGGTCGATAGAATGTGAACAAAACAATTAGGTGCTTAGTGAGAAATAAAATCAAACACCGGAAAAAGTACAAGATAGGTAAATCTCCGACATCCTTGGATAAAATTTGAATCGTTCTCTAACTTGGCAAGCCTCGTAAGAGAACGATTGAAATATTACCCTCGGGTGTCGGATATTTCCCTATCTTGTACTCCCTCGGTGTTAGATTCTATATATCTCACAAGGTAACCCTACGGATACAGCTACTACATTATCAAAAGAGGAAATCATTGATAATCACATGTCAGTCTTGTCTTATTTTGCTCTCTCCATGAAAGATGAGGATTATGATCTTTCCTTACTATATCGGTTACCAACATTACACAAGTTTCCATAGAAACAACGTTATATCACAGGAACTGCAAAGTGTTCTACCAAGCCTCTTTCTAAAATTTTAGCTCTATATTTACAGTTGCCAAAACGAGTCCCCAGAAGTATCACGATACCTGCTTTTCTAGATGTGGCGTTAATAAAATGTGGATATTAAAAAGCTCAAAGGACTTGCCGGAGACTTTAAGTTATAGATCTCAGTATGTTTATTATATCATAAAACCTTTGATTTCTCGACCAAATATACAAACATCCAACACACTCGACTAAAATCTATGATTAAGGAATTGATTCAGTGTTGCCTTTCAAAGAAGAACAGAGAACAAAGGTATCAGTGGCTGGTTACTGGTAGAGACGAATCTTACTTTGTCAAAAGTAATTTTAAATCTTATAATAAATATAAACAGGACGAGATCATTCAAATGTTCCGTCAAAGGTTTCCCAAGAATAAAGAGGAAGATTAAAAACAAAACTCTGCGGCAAACGCGATGACTTGAAATTTCCAATAGTCAACTTCATCAGTAGCAATATTCCAGCATCACAAGCGTATGGAGTTTACATTTCACAACTCGTGTTATTCTAGAGCTTGTACCAAGAATTTTATTTTTGTACAAAGCTCAGCTATTGACACAAAAGTTATTCAAACAAGGCTACGTTGGTCCTATCTTGAAGTCATCGCTACACAAATTATACGTTGGACATCACAATCTGGTTGACCGGTACGAAATATCCTTATCTCAAATGACAATAATTTTTTTACCTTTTACATAGATGTCTTCCTTCCTCTATCACTGCCAACACTTTTACTGACTTTACTGTATATATCATTTACACTCCAGCGAGTCTCATCAGAACCAGGAACTGCTTACCCTTCACTCCAGGTAAGAGTGCGGTAGGTGTTGCCCTTATCAGAACCAGGAACTGTGTACCCTTCACCCCAGGTAACAGTGTGGTAGGTGTTGCTCTTATCAGAACCAGGAACTGTGTAGCCTTCACCCCAGGTAACAGTGCGGAATGTGTTGCTCTTATCAGAACCAGGAACTGCTTACCCTTCATTCCAGGTAAGAGTGTGGTAGGTGTTGCTCTTATCAGAACCAGAAACTTTGTACCGTTCAGCCCAGGTAACAGTGTGGTAGGTTTTGCTCTAATCAGAACCAGGAACTGCTTACCCTTCATTCCAGGAAAGAGTGCGGTATGTGTTGCTCATCTTTTTAGTTGTTTGAATTGTCCTAGTATTTGTTTTTATGTTCTGCGTTCCATGTTTTGACGTACGTTACGATTTCAGCATAGAAACAACGTTCAGATCGTCTTTACCCCCAATTGTTTGCATGAGGGTTCATGTCTTATTTACGCTATTTGTGTTTGTTTGCGCATAATGATGTCCAAGTCATTTTGTGCTCTGTTTTTTTTTTGTCTGTCTTCGTCTTGTGTACCCTATGTTGCTACTTTCTCTGGATTCTCCAATTTTGATAGTCGTTTCGGTATTCTCTGGATTCTCCATTTTTGATTGTCCTTTCGGTATTCTCTGGATTCTCCATGTTTGATTGCCCTTTTGGTATTGTCTAACATTTTTGTGTCTTCGTCTTGTGTTCCCTATGTTGCTACGTTCTCTGGATTTTTCATTTTAGATTGCCCATTCGGTATTCTCTAACGTTTATTTGTCTTGTGTACCCTATGTTGCTACTTTCTCTGGATTCTACATTTTCGATCGTCCTTTCGGTATTCTCTGGATTTTCCATTTTTGATTGTCCTTTCGGTATTCTCTGGATTCTCCATGTTTGATTGCCCTTTCGGTATTCTCTAACATTTATTATCTATCACTATGTAGGATGTATGTTTTAAAATGAATTAATACTATTAACATAAATACAGTGCACTAACAATATATTGACATGCAAAATATATCTCCGTCTCGTAACGTCTCGGTATAATAAAAAAAAAAGCTTGAATATTCCAAAGCGGAAATTAGAAACCGTATATCGAAGGACAGACACTTCAATAGCCTACACGAAAAAAGACAAGAATACACATTGATCTACAAAACACTACACAAAAAACTATGGATTGAGCAACACGAACCTTAAAGGTGATGCTATCAAGCAGTGACAGTGACACGTGATGGATCATTCCTTTTTGTCAAACATAACCAAACGTAAACTGTAGAATAATGTTTAGTGTACGCGACATATGTATATGTTCACTAATGTTTAATATGATTTCATTATTTACTCTGATAGATCCTGTCTTGAGGATGTTCAGGATTGTAGCTTATAAGACGAGAGTAATATACATTGTATACTTAAAACGAAATCAAAGCATTGATATGTCATCTATAGTAGACCTGTCCAGTATAATAGTAAAGAATCAATTAACTACATCAGACATTTCTTTCGGAAAACAAAGTCGAAGCAAATTACATAGACTAATTTGAAAGTATATATTACACGAATAGATACGATAAGTAACTAGCTAATTGTATATACTCAGCGCTGTCATGGCTGGAGAGGTAGTTCAGTTTAAATTTATATGCTCAGCGTTGTCATGGCGGGAGAGGTAGTTCAGTTTAATTTTATATGCTCAACGCTGTCGTGGCTGGAGAGGTAGATGTCATGGCTGGAGAGATAGTTCAGTTTAATTGTATATGATCAGCGCTGTCGTGGCTGGAGAGGTAGTTCAGTTTAATTGTATATGCTCAGCGCTGTAATGGCTGGAGAGGTAGTTCAGTTTAATGTTATATGCTCAACGCTGTCGTGGCCGGAGAGGTAGTTCAATTTAGTGTTATATGCTCGGCACTGTCGTTGCTGGAGAGGTAGTTCAGTTTAATTTTATATGCTCAACGCTGTCGTGGCCGGAGAGGTAGTTCAATTTAGTGTTATATGCTCGGCACTCTCATGGCTGGAGAGGTAGCTGTCATATCTGGAGATGTAGTTCAATTTAATTTTATATGCTCAGCGCTGTCGTGGCTGGAGGGCTAGTTGAATTTAATTTTATATACTCAACGCTGTCATGGCTGGAGAGGTAGTTCAGTTTAATTTTATATGCTCAACGCTGTCGTGGCTGGAGAGGTAGTTCAAGTTAGTGTTATATGATCAGCGCTGTAATGGCTGGAGAGGTATTTCAGTTTAATTTTATATGCTCAGCGATGTCGTGGCTGGAGAGGTAGTTCAGTTTAATTTTATATGCTCAACGCTGTCGTGGCTGGAGAGGTAGTTCAATTTAATTTTATATGCTCAGCACTGTCATGGCGGTAGAGATATTT
>MJUT01044994.1:8730-19272 GCA_002080005.1 Gigantidas platifrons | reverse complement strand
AGAAATGTTGTTCTGTATGACACAAGTGACATAGTAGAAGTTAGAGAAAAATATTGTTCTGTATGACACAAGTGACATAGTAGAAGTCAGAAAGAAATATTGCTATGTATGAAATAAGTGGCACAGTTGAAGTCAGAGAGAAATGTTGTTCTGTATGATACAAGTGGCACAGTAGAATTCAGAGAGAAATATTGTTCTGTATGACACCCGTGTCATAGTAGAAGGCAGAGAGAAATAGTGTTCTGTATGACACCAGTGGCACAGTAGAAGGAAGAAAGAAATATTGTTCTGTATGACACAAGTGTCATAGTAGAAGGCAGGGAGAAATATTGTTCTGTATGACACCAGTGTCATAGTAGAAGGCAGAGAGAAATATTGTTCTGTATGACACAAATGGCACAGTAGAAGTCAGAGAGAAATATTGTTCTGTATGACACAAGTGGCACATTAGAAGTCAGAGAGAAATATTGTTATGTATGACACCAGTGGCACAGCAGAAGTTAGAGAGAAATATTGTTCTGTATGACATAAGTGTCATAGTAGAAGGTAGAGAGAAATATTGTTCTGTATGACATAAGTGTCATAGTAGAAGGTATAGAGAAATATTGTTCTGTATGACATAAGTGGCACAATAGAAGTTAGAGAGAAATGTTGTTCTGTATAGAAATGTAAACTGCATCAATTAAAAACACTTTTTTCAGTATATAAATATAGTTTCCCATACATGTTTATTATGACACAAATAATACATTAAACGGTTGTCAATAATAAAGCAGGATCTGCAAACTCCTCTGGAGCACCCGAGTTCACCAAATATTTGTATTGGAGTTCGTGTTGCTCTATCTTTATTCTTCAGCGTAGTGCTGTATAGATCCTCTTTTCTTTTTTTTTCTTTTTTTTTCAAATAACGCCTTAGGAATACAGCTTGCATGGTGTGATATTTTGCTAAGTATGTTTCCGTTTATCTGAATTTGAGAAGCTACATAGTTGAAAGCCAACCTCGTAAAGGTCAAACACTAGCTTTGCTATACAATAGAAACTATAACATATGGCTTAGAAGCTCAACGCAAGCTGTCCTTTAATTCCCATACCTAATCTTTTAAAACAATATAATCTCATCTTGGAAACACATACACGGCAATGTTTAAGCACAAATTATAAAACTTTGCAAATAATAACGGAAAGGCAAAGTCCGCACAAAACTGTGTCAAACCTTAAAGCCCTTATGTTTTACAATTCTGAATATAGACAGCATAAACTACAGAACAATCAAGGGTTACATGTTCTGAGAGGTTGCGACCATTCCTTGAGAACATTACAACACTAGAACAGCCGTTTGTCTATTAAATCATGTGGCTAGCCTAACCTCATGAAAAATCGTATCGCTAACCTTCGCTGCTACTTTAAAGGTCACTTTCATGATCAGAATTGACGACACAAATATGAATTTATGATTCCTTATATAACCCATAACTTGGGTCATTCTATTCTCCTTTATAAGGAAAGACAGCAAGAACGAGTCCATGTGAACTGTCAATCATCACTATATTTTGCTTTGAAGCTGAAGTGCTGCTCAATTTTTCTGACCAGTTGATTGTCATCATTATTGAATGAAGTGAACACGACGAGTTTCTGGAATATTCCTCAAGATCAAAATATTGGAAAGCCAATTAGTAAAATAGTGTTTGGGAGCAAGTAAACCAAAGGTCCTAAACATGATAGGCAAACTCTGCTGAGTTACACTATGCCTGGTTAATTTTGTTCGAATACAGCGCAGTTACGCAACAATGATATAACTATGTTTAAGCAAACTATGAGTTATGCTATCTCAAAGTGTTCTCTCTAATCTTTGTTACATCAATACCCATCCGATATCGTCAAACTTGTCTAAAGCAAAAAATCCTTTACTTTGAAAGATATAAGCATGTTGATTAAAAATATTTTGTTCTGAATGAAATCAAATTGGGATGATAATGATATCGGGAAGGTCAAATAATTTCCACTGTTTGGCGAATACAATTTCTAATCTCGTTAGTTAAAATATGGTGAAACATTATCTTTTTTCCACATGGTAAAATTTAAACCATGATATCAAAAAAAATATTAACAGTAACAGATAATGATTGCCACTGGTAGAGAATGTAACAGATAAGGATTGCCACTGGTAGAGAATGTAACAGATAAAGATTGCCACTGGTAGAGAATGTAACAGATAAGGATTGCCACTGGTAGTGAATGTAACAGATAAGGATTGCCACTGGTAGTGAATGTAACAGATAATGATTGCCACTGGTAGTGAATGTAACAGATAAGGATTGCCACTAGTAGAGAATGTAACAGATAATGATTGCCACTAGTAGTGAATGTAACATATAAGGATTGCCACTAGTAGTGAATGTAACAGATAATGATTGCCACTGGTAGAGAATGTAACAGATAAGGATTGCCACTGGTAGAGAATGTAACAGATAAGGATTGCCACTGGTAGTGAATGTAACAGATAATGATTGCCACTGGTAGTGAATGTAACAGATAAGGATTGCCACTAGTAGATAATGTAACAGATAATGATTGCCACTAGTAGAGAATGTAACAGATAAGGATTGCCACTGGTAGTGAATGTGACAGATAAGAATTGCCACTGGTAGAGAATGTAATAGATAATGATTGTCACTGGTAGTGAATGTAACGGATAAGGATTGCCACTAGTAGAGAATGTAACAGATAATGATTGTCACTGGTAGAGAATGTAACAGATAATGATTGTCACTGGTAGTGAATGTAACAGATAAGGATTGCCACTAGTAGAGAATGTAACATATAATGATTGTCACTGGTAGAGAATGTAACAGATAATGATTGTCACTGGTAGTGAATGTAACGGATAAGGATTGCCACTAGTAGAGAATGTAACAGATAATGATTGTCACTGGTAGAGAATGTAACAGATATTGATTGTCACTGGTAGTGAATGTAACAGATAAGGATTGCCACTAGTAGAGAATGTAACATATAATGATTGTCACTGGTATAGCATGTAACAGATAATGATTGTCACTGGTAGTGAATGTAACAGATAAGGATTGCCACTAGTAGAGAAGGTAACATAATGATTGCCACTGGTAGAGAATGTAAGAGATAAGGATTGCCACTAGTAGAGAATGTAACGATAAGGATTGCCACTAGTAGAGAATGTAACAGATAAGGATTGCCACTAATAAGGATTGCAACAGATAATGATTGCCACTTATAGGGATTGCCATTAGTAAGGATTCTCACTAGTATGAATTTCAACAGACAGGGGTTGCCACTAGTAGGAATTGCCACTAGTATGAATTTCCACAAGTCGGAATTTCAACAGATAGAGAATGTCACTAGTAGGAATTGCCGCTAGTAAGGATTTACAGTATTATGAATTGCTACTAGTAAGGATTGAAACTATTAGGAATTGATACAGATACGGATGGCAACTGAAAGAAACTGCCACTAGTAGGGATTGTAATATATAAGGATCATCACTAGTAAGACTAGTAGGGGTTGATACAGACAAGGTTTGTCATTAGTAAGGGTTGCTACAGACAGGGTTTGTCACTAGTAGGGGTTGCTACAGACAGGGTTTGTCACTAGTAGGGGTTGCTACAGACAGGGTTTGTCACTAGTAGGGGTTGATACAGACAGGGTTTGTCACTAGTAGGGGTTGCTACAGACAGGGTTTGTCACTAGTAGGGGTTGCTACAGACAGGGTTTGTCACTAGAAGGGGTTGCTACAGACAAGGTTTGTCACTAGTAAGGATTACTAAGGACAGGACTTGCCACTTGTAAGGATTGCTATAGACAGGGCTTCCCACAAATAAAAGCCGAGATAAACAAGTTGTTTAGCAACTGGACATCATCAAAGACTCTTCACATGGTTTTTATTATGATTCCGTGAATGATATCTGTTTAGTGTCGGAGGCGGGATATAATATATCTCGTTCAGTTGTGTTTTCCTTAATAAATATCATTACGTTTCTATAGTAACCATTCGCTTAAAAACGTAGTTATTCTTCTGTTTTATGCCATTTACGTATTTTGCAATATGGAAATTATAATAAAAGTATACAATATTATTCATCAGAGAATGGTTATCTACTAAATTCTTACGAGGCAATTTGCTTATCAGTTTGTCAAAAACAAATATTCCAGGGAAATAAAATATATACCAATACAATTAATGTCATGATCTGCTGAGACAAGAACATGGCATCAATTAGTACAGCTGATTATACAAAACGTATTCAGTCATGGACTTTGTTTATGCTTAAGCCATGTAACAATTCTTAGAAAGTAATGTATGTCTAAATGGTATCATAAACATATTGTAGTGTCCCCATGGAAAAAGTATTAATCGATAGGAAATACTTGAGTAAACAAACAGGATAAACGACAATTTATACAAGTTATGACAATGTGTATATTTTATGTGTAGTGACAAGTTATGACAATGTGTATATGTTATGTGTAGTGACAAGTTATGACAATGTGTATATTTTATGCGTAGTGTTTTGTATTTCATTGTTTATCATTTGTCTTTTTATTTCGGCCATTTAATTGTTTGTTTTACTTCGATTTACGGATTCTGATTACCCTTTTGGTATCTTCAATCTGTTTTGCTTATCACTGTTATAACGTCAACAGTCGCAAGGAATTATGAAAAAAATATTATATAGATAAATCACGAATAGAGAGAGAGAGAGAGAGACTTACTGGTGGAGTTGTTAAGATCATTGATGTCTTACCACATGGGTAAGACCACTGTAGAATTCTAACAGGATCGAATGACCTTAACTTCGAATAAAGATATAATCGTTTGCACCGTGTATCTATAATATATTTTCCATTTTTCTTTTTGTAATCCCGTTGTCTTCTGCAAATGCCCATTTCAGTTCCATTTTTACCTACATGCTTTCAAATGCTAACAGGCTTTTTAATGAAAACATGGCGATTTGACAAATATGATTTAGCACATATACCTATCATGCTTTTTTTTCATGAAATGCTTAACATTTGACAAATGTACATAGAAAGTATTTTTGACGACAATGAAAAGCAAAAAATACAACACCGTCAAAACAGCTCTAATATAAAAATCAAAATATGGTAGTAACAATCTAAATATATTCATTGGTCATATGTATTACTATATTATATTCATTGGTCATATGTATTACTATATTATATTCATTGGTCATATGTATTGCTATATTATATTCATTGGTCATATGTATTGCTATATTATATTCATTGGTCATATGGATTGCTATATTATATTAATTGGTCATATGTATTACTATATTATATTCATTGGTCATATGTATTATTATATTATATTCATTGGTCATATGTATTGCTATGTTATATTCATTGGTCATATGTATTGCTATGTTATATTCTTTTGTCATATGTATTTCTATATTATATTCATTGGTCATATGTATTACTATAGTATTAATAAATGGCCATTATGACTTAACCGAGGACATATAACCGGTCCATTATGAAAACACCCATTTCTTAATACTTTTATTAACTAGTCAATTTCAATTTTAGGTAATCTTCATTCTTTTTGAAGGCCATAGTATTGACCGAAATGGTAGACTATAATTGTTTTATCATTTTTCAATATTATCATCTAAATATTAAAATTTGGAAATTTTATGAAAATTTGGAAATTTTGTGAAAATATTTAGGTAATCTTCATTCTTTTTGAAGAAGGCCATAATGCCATTATGGCTTTTACCGGTCCATTGTGGCTTTTGCCGGTCCATTATGGCCTAAAAATCCATAATAGACCGGCAAAGCATTTTGGAGCAAAATAATGTTTTTGGTATATAAATACAAACCAGTCTGTAGTATTCATAATATAACCTACTGGTTAATAATATAGTATATTCACTGGTCATATGTATTACAATATTATATTCATTGGCCATATGTATTGCTCTCTAACCTTTGTCATGTTGTATGTAATATGAGTATTTAAGAAACATCAACATCTTATAAATCGTGAACGCTCAGGATTGCCCCTGTTTATATTTACTTTATGTTTTTAATGTTGTCTTTGCGTATGGGTTGTCACGTATTGATTGTCGCTTCGGGTTTCTCTAACTCATCATTCAAGAACATGTGACTTGTTGCTGTTCGATATTTTGTTTTTTGTTTTTTTTTGCTTTGTATTTTATTATTTTTGTTGTTGTTTTTTTGTAGATCATTATTAGTACTTTTGTACTATTATATTGTCTGTCCACCGAACTACTGCTTGCTTCAGATGTCTCCTTCGTTATCCAACAAACCTTCAATAAGCCAGAAAGTTAATTGTAAAACGTTACATAAAATAGCATGTTGCACAATCATATAATGAATGTTGCTTTAATATTTATATAATGATATAATAGTTACTGATATTGCACTCCATATCAGTAACTATTGTGCTTATTGCATTGAAGACCATAATCTGACACATACAATATAAATGCATAGAAATCAGAAATCAGGATCATTGAAGGTTTCCCTGAGCGTTATCACCTTCGTTATTACCTAATTTGAATTGACTACAGCTATTGTTTGAATGGTTTTCAACTTATAATGAGAAATAAAATGAGATTATACGTAACATTGTAATTTATTAAAACGTAAACAAACACATATCCGTGTATAAACCAGTAGTACCAGTCTATACACGGTTTTTGGACAGGTCTATTTCAGCGTTCCAGTCTATATTGCGGAATAATGTAAGTCACGTGGAGAGTGTTCAGCCAATTAAATGTATTGTTTTTATTCTGATATGCAATAACACTGTTTATACAACTAGCACTGTATCGCCTACCCTTCTTTGAATTACGGTTCCTGATTACCCCTTTAGTATCATCAAACCTTTTTCAAACAATATATCTGCTAACAATGCATGACACGATTAATTCATGCTAATATTGTTGACGTAAGCATGTGTTGTTTGTTTTATAAATTATTGTTATTATAATATATCATTTATTATATATCTCTACGAAAATCAACATCAGTGAACTTTAGGAAAACTAATTAAGATGAAAATGTTCGATTAAGACCAAAGTACCACCATTTGCCTTGAAATAGACTGAACGATTTGATCAGAATTCAGATAAACCTTGATTTACGTTCTCTACTAAACCTTCTAAATTAGAATCGCTACTATATTTGGTCAATGGAATCTTGGTGAGAGAGACGTAGGTGCAATAAAACAAAACTCTCTTGTGAACTGTAGAGTGTGCAGTAAAACCAAGGTTTCGAAATAATCATGAAATACACGTTGTTAAATATGAAAAAACACATGAATATAAAATATATGAAAATTAATTGTAACAAAGCATTATAGCAGGAAACGCTATAAAATATAATATTGTCCATGGTACCATTACGTTACAGTCTGATACTACAGGGACAGTCGTGGTCGTGATGGTATGGTATTTACAACTACCTATGTAATCAGTGCCTATCACTACTAAAGTTATGAGTTACAGTCTGATACTACAGGGACAGTCGTGGTAGTGATGGTATGGTATTTACAACTACCTATGTAATCAGTGCCTATCACTACTAAAGTTATGAGTTACAGTCTGATACTACAGGGACAGTCGTGGTCGTGATGGTATGGTATTTACAACTACCTATGTAATCAGTGTCTATCACTACTAAAGTTATGAGTTACAGTCTGATACTACAGGGGCAGTCGTGGTCGTGATGGTATGGTATTTACAACTACCTATGTAATCAGTGCCTATCACTACTAAAGTTATGAGTTACAGTCAGATACTACAGGGACAGTCGTGGTCGTGATGGTATGGTATTTACAACTACCTATGTAATCAGTGCCTATCACTACTAAAGTTATGAGTTACAGTCTGATACTACAGGGACAGTCGTGGTCGTGATGGTATGGTATTTAGTTACAGTCTAATACTACAGGGACAGTCGTGGTCGTGATGGTATGGTATTTAGTTACAGTCTGATACTACAGGGACAGTCGTGGTCGTGATGGTATGGTATTTACAACTATGTAATCAGTGCCTATCACTACTAAAGTTATGGGTTCGAAACCGGTTCATAGCAAGGTGTACTCGATACAGCATTATGTCATAAAGTTTGTCATTTACATGCGACAAGTCGGTGGTTTTCTCCTGATACTCCGGTTTCCTCCACAAATAAAACTGACTGCCACGATATAACTAAAATATTGTTGACATTGGCGTTAAGCATCATACACCAAACCAAACCAAACCTGCAACTTTAAATAAAGTATGTTACCACATCTTAACACCATTAATACATTAAATGACACGCTGAAGCTTCACGGGTTTGTAACGTAATATTTTACACGATTTTAAAGGGTGATGTCGTTTAGCGCATGGTAGACCATTATCTTTAAAAGCATATCTCAGATTTAATGGTTTCCTAATTGACATTTAATTGCGTCAGTCTTCAGCAATTTCCGTCTCAATAAACACATCAATTCGGTAATAATGTGTTTTTTTAAGGTTATGAAAGTTCTAATTTTATAATGCTGCAGTGATACGAACTTGATGAATGAATTAACTGTTTTAAATATAACAGATTTGATTTGATTTGATTTTTGGTGTTTAACGCCACTTTCAACAATATTTCAGCTATATCATGGCGACCAGTTTTAGTGGTGAAGGAAGCCGGAGTACCCGGAGAGAACCACCGACCATGGGAAAGCAACTGGTAAACTTTATCACTTGCGGTTGCGAGTCGAGTGCACCTTTTTTTGTAATTTACAAAGCCGGGCGCGAACCCACGCCGTATTGGTGATAGGCTTGTATGAGTTGTTAGATCCAGCGACCTAACTCATTGAGCCACCCGGGTCCCTTTAAATATAGCATAAAATATATTAACACAATACCAGTAAATGTTAGTGTTACAGACAAAGTTGTTCACCACTGGTACTGGGTAATATTAATATTATGGCATATCGTTATTATGTCAAAAACTTTAAAACTACAATAAATGAAACGATTTGCTGCCATAGAAGGACAGTTTAAATGAAACGATTTGCTGCCATAGAAGGACAGCTTAAATGAAACGATTTGCTGCCATAGAAGGACAGTGTAAATGAAACGATTTGCTGCCATAGAAGGACAGTTTAAATGAAACGATTTGCTGCCATAGAAGGACAGTTTAAATGGTGAAAAATTCAACAAAACGACCTTTTAACGATAAAATTGTACACAAAGAAGAGTTTGAAGATACCAAAGGGAGGTAATCAGAATCTGTAAATCGAAGAATAATGGACAACACAATGGCGAAAAATAAAAGGACAAAATGAAAAACAACGATCTACAAATCATACACATAAAATTAAAGATCGAGTAACACGAACCCCACTAAAAACCGGGGGTGACATCAGGTGCTCCGGAAGGGTAAGCAGTTCATGCTCCACTAGTGGCGCCCGTCGTGTTAATCTAGTTACAAACCCGGTGATAAGTCATGAATTAGGAAAGGTCATTGAAATGCTTACGACAAACAACGGAACGACATTTTAATGTAAATCTAGGTATTGACATGAAACAGGTCTTACACCGGGATCTCATTACACATACAATTAACTGATCAGTTTAACTTATGTCCGAGGGACTATTATAGTGCTTTCTTTCGCTTTTACAATGGACAAAATAACACATATGAAACACATGAAAAGGATATATGACCCACATGATAGCCTGGAAGGTATGCTAAAGTATATATGGACCAGAACATATCACGGAACATACGATAAAGTATATAGCGTAACATCATATCACGGAACATATGATTAAGTATACATGGGCCCAGGCATAACACGGAACATATGATTGAGTATACATGGGCCAAGGCATAACACGTAACATATGATTAAGTTTATATGGGACCAAGACATAGCACGGAACATATAAGAGCATAAAACGGAACATATGATTGAGTATACATGGGCCAAGGCATAACACGTAACATATGATTGAGTATATATGGGCCAAGACATAACACGTAACATATGATTAAGCATACATGGGCCAAGACATAGCACGAAACATATCAAGGCATAACACGGAACATATGATTAAGTATATATGGGCCAAGACATAGCACGGAGCATATAAGAGCATAAAACGGAACATAGGATTAAGTATACATGGGCAACATCATTGTACGGATTATAAGATAAGGTATATAAAGGCAACGACATATCACGGAACATCCGATGAGTCATATCATGGAACATACGATAAAATATATAATTACCATGTCATAGCACGGCTAAAGGAAAAAGGAAGCATTCAATTTATTCGGTTAATCATTTGCATTTAAAAGAATGGAAAATGAGGAAAATCACATAGAAACAACTTTGCTTAAATTCAAAAGACATTCTAGATCGTACTGTTTGCTTTCTAAATATGGATACAGAATAAAACATTAACTAATATGATACGACACAAGCTTGTGTGCTAAATTAACAATGCTATCACTGGGAGC
>MJUT01044986.1:82821-98187 GCA_002080005.1 Gigantidas platifrons | reverse complement strand
TATTTTTATTATTTTAGCAAACGACGAAATCCACTGTGTTGCTGCATTGTTGCATTTAAATGGAACGTCATCCCTCGTTTCAAAGTTATGTACAGAAGAGCTACGCTCACTTTGCATTGATAGTGGACATAAGATAAGTAAGTGAGTTCAAGAAGAGGCTTAGTTGAATTTGCAATTTCTATTTCTATACGTAATATATACTCACTTTCCTGGCTTGGTATTGGCACTTCTATGAAAAGGGGTGGGGTTAAACTATATTAATGGACTCAAACCTACCCTCTTAGTGAAATAATGCGGCCATGCGAGTGCTTTCCACATGTGAGTAAAAAACAAACCCTCACATATAACCAGGCGAACGACATCATTATAAAGAACGCTATAATCCTGAACATTATACATAGCATATCTAACGATACAAGGCCATCGTATGGCATAATAGTGAAACAAAAATCAACTTTGACCCAGATTCTAATTACCAATTAATAGAAATCATTGTATATGATCTTATTCTTTATTCATTATTTATTTTAGGCTTGTTACTGCTCGCCGTCATTGTTGGTTGATGTTGTAGTGGTATCTTATGCTTGATTGTTGTATCATTTCTCTTTGCCAAATGTAATCGGTGAGTTTTATTCCCATGAAAAAAAAATTATCATTACCTTCATGTTGTTTTGTTAATTATTTTTTTCTCTCTCCATTAATATGTTTTTGATGAACTAATATTGTAGTATTGAATATTAAGAATTTCTTTAACTTTGTGATGTGAGATCTGTTTAATATATTAAAGAAACTGTTCGTGTCTGAAAAGACTTAAATTTGAAGTTTTCTAATTTTGCGCATGCTATTATTTATGACATCGTTACTCTTCGTAGCAAATTATCTAAGAATGCGAAACAACAGCATGATACTATGCGTTATATGGGTTGTCCTTACATTAAATAATAATAATAAAGGAACAAGCATGAAACGTGGTATCACAGTGGTCGTATAAATATAAATATTACATTTACGGAAAATGTAAAAATGGCTCAAAGCGTTCTTTTCATTGTTTCATTTTGTATTAAGAAAGGTAGCTATGCCACAAGTGGAGCAGGAGATACTTTCCCTTCCGGAGCACCTGAGTCTACCCTCGGAGGTTCCTGTTCCTAAATCGTTAGTTTTCTATGTAGTGTTTTGTTGACCATAATTTGTCTTTTCGTTTGATTTCATCTGACTGTCTTGAAGATATCAAAGGGATAATCAGAATCTGTAAATCGAAGAAGAACAGACAACACAATGGCCAAAAGAAAAAAGGACAAAAGGACAATCAACGATCTACAAAACATACACATAAAACTAAAGATCGAGTAACACGAACCACGCTAAAACCCAGGTGTGAACTAATGTGCTCCGGAATGGTAAGTAGTTCCTGCTCCACTAGTGGCACCCGTCGTGTTAATCTAGTTACAAACCCGTTGATAAGTCAATCTGTTCGTGTAAGGCGTACAGTGATGAAGAACATTTAACGAACAACACAGTTTTTAGCACAATGAAATCTCCATATTTACTGATGCATGTGGAAGACAAAGTCAATACAGAAATACGGGACGCCATTACATGTTATCAACAGTCACAGCTACGAAGAACCAGATAATGACGAAGCATACTGTTACATAGATTAAGACATATCAAAGATGACGTATTAGAAATGACATTAAGGACCATCGTGACCGTGATCGTATGGTAGATGGATTTACAACTGCCTATACAATCAGTGCCTATCACTACTAATGTTGTGAGTTCGAATCTCGATCAGGGCGAGGTGTACAACATTATGTGATAAAGTTTGTAAGTGACATGCGACAGGTCGGTGGTTTTCTCCGGGTTCTTCGGTTCCCTCCACCAATAAAACTGACAAACAAACAAATGACATTAATAAAATATGCCATTCTATTATACTGATTATACTGATTTAGTTTTAATACATTCATACATCTTCTGACTATGTTCCCCTTACTGGTAGATTTAAGAGCCTGTTATTTATGTAAAAACTGTTACGAAATACGCTCAGATATAGCAGCAGGACAGCACTAACTATTTTTTGTAAGCAGAACCGTGTAGTGTGTATCTTGTCACAATATATTTTGTATCTTTATCAAGTAACACTGTATATTTCAAGCCCGAGTACTCTCTATTCCCCGTGTAATAGTATTAAAATGGTTGATTTCTCCACCCTTTACAGATGTACAATATTCTCCACCCTGAACTTAAAGACAAATTAAAATTATTAGTTCAACTCTGTTTCATAAAAAGGTTGGCCAACGTAGATATAGACATCTTGTTTTAGTAAGTTTGTAAAACAAAATCCACTGTGATTCTAATAAAAAGTTCTCTGAAACTAACTTGAACATCAATTTGCTCTAGTTTTTAATTGACAGCATATTTGATATGTTTGTTGGAAGCGTTTTTTAACAGACAGTCGGTATAGTACCAATGAGCATATATCCGACTTGTTTCTTTATTCGAATACAACATAATTGATTTTAGGAAAAAATGAAGTAAAGCTAGACTGTCTGCTATTAAAAATCCCGTCCTTTCACTAAATAATTCCATTCCATGCATGGTTACTATAATGATCACAACACGATTCGAAACCACATCGCGGTGCAGATTCTCTTAGCATAATGACAAACCATTTAGCTACATCGGCTAAGTCCTCTATATTAAAATATAGAGGCATTTACAGAGATATAACCGCCAATATACTTGTGTTAAAATGCGTTGTCATTTTGCGATACATGAGTATTGCTTATTAATTTGACATCAATCAAATTCGCCATTTTAAATTATACACTGTATACGAATACGTATGATACAGTCGCATATAATAAATATTACAATCTTCTCAAGCAAGGGACACTATGCAGCGTATCTATTCTACTCGATCCCAAAATGGTACCAGGTTGTGTTAAATAGTTTTATATAAACGTCTTAACACGCAACCCGACAGTGCTAGTTAAATATTTTAAATAACAAATGTTGTTACTGTTTTGGGGTGGAGCAAAATGTTTATCTGCAAATTATTATTTTAGTGAGATAGCAATATAAAAAATGCAATTCGTGGTGATGATCTAGTGTTACTCAGTGAAAAGGAAATTGTTTTTCGCCATGAGATATTCTAAATAGTGGTCAGTATTTAGTAGAAGTAGAACAACCCGAGATAAAATATTACTCTTGTTAACGACTCTCCGTATTTGGTAAAAGTAGAATAACTAGAACAATCTTTGACTTTTAAACATTGAAGGCAGCCAGTATTTAATTGTCTAAGTAAAACAACCCGCAACATAATTTTCAACATATTGATGGTTGTAAGTTTTTGATTAAAGACATCTGACATAATGTTCAACCTGTCCGCTGATGGTCAGTAGAATTATACCAACTTTGACGTAATCTTCAACCTGCCCGTCAATAGTCGGTAGAACTCAGACAACTTCTGACATGATCTTCAACATGTTGAATGCAGTCAGTAAAAGAAGATGCTAAATTGTGTTTAGCTTAAAAACGAACCACATGATAATCAGATTGACATCTATCTTTCTAATGAGTTCATCTCCCGTTAGTAACGTGGTTAATAGATACAGCTTGATATAAAGTTTGACAGATTCTTGTCTAAATTCCTTAAAATGCCAGATATAACCATAACATGTAAAGAAGTTGTTAATTTACTATTGAATTTAAATTCATCGAAAGTAGCAGGATCAGATGAGCTAAAACATTGACTCAAAGAGCTTACAAATGAAATTCCACATTTTCTGACAATAATTTGACAAAAATCTCTAGATACTGGATTGGAAAACAATACATCTTGTGGACATATAGAAAAAGGCCCTAAGTACATTTCTGAAATTCATAAACCGATTCCTTTGACCTGAATTTGCTGTAAACTACTAGATAACATTGTAATGACACATGCGGATACATATAGCAACCATTATCACTGATTATCGTAAATTAGATCGCGCGAAATCCAATAGATAGAGTTTAACGAAGTAGTCTAAAAAAGAGAAGATGGTTAGGATTAGGGTTATGGTGTTGAACGCCACTTTCAATAATATTTCAGTTATATCGTGGAGGTCAGTTTTATTGGTGGAGGAAACCGGAGTATCCGGAGAAAACCAGAATTCGAACTCACATCTTAAGTGGTGAAAGAAAAGGCATTGATTGCACAAGTAGTTGTAAATCCAACTACCATACGACCACGACGGCCCCTAGAAGAAGATGGTAAATGGACATACATCGTAATAATGGACTATTTCTAAGAGATATGATAAGGTTAGCCATTCTCTACTTCTTCATAAATATAAAAAAGTACGAGATTGGGTGTAATGTGATAATTTACGGTGACTATAAATTCCACAATCGATGCATAATGTTTGCTACAAGGTCTTGCAATGTGGGAAGGAAAAGTGGAAAATGGCTTATCTTCCGAACAAATGTAACGTCAATCGAAATAGAAATCCGATCAAATTTAACGACACTCTTCATGGCCATCCACTCGATTCATAAGAAGAAGTCAAATATCCTGGACTTTCTTACAATCAGACAAGATTTAAAATGCAACTAAAACACTGGACTTTCTTGGTAGAAACTTGTTATCGTTTCGACCTCCGTAGAGGAACAAGCTTATTAATCTCTAATTAGGCAATTATTGAGTATGCCTATGACTCCTACAATAAAATCTCAGGACTGCCAGATACATCAAAAACAGACAGCGAAACACATCTAGTGTTTGTGACATGTTACAAAGCTTGAATTGATACAGTACTGAAGACAGGTGTAAAGATGATAGACGTATCATGCATGGTACATGTATATAAAATAGCAAACGAAAAAGTAGCTAACATGTATTACTAAAAAAGCAATCACGGCACACGCATTCTTTCATTTTCCCTCCTTGTAAGACTCAATAAAGACAAATATTGTTTCCCTCGTACGATATCTGACTGGAACCGGCTGCTACAGGCCAAAGTTTTGAGTTGCATTGTTCAATAAAAAATTGGATAAGACACACGTTTCACAACTTAGAAACGTTTTCTCCTCTTCTTTCCAATTCTAATTGATTAAACCTGTTAACAGTTTTAACTTTTTCAAATTATCATGTGCAACCTCTGACACAATGTTCAGCATGTGGAAGGCAGTCAGTATTTGGTAGAAGTAGAAGTAGAAGTTGAAGGATGTTGGGGTTTTGTTTACCAGAGTACTGTGATTTCATCCAACAAGAAATCTGACCAGCCATGTTAGTTTAAAGAATAACATGTGCTGAAATACATTGAGGTAGAATGAACTCAATGAGTTGTCCAGCATTTTTATTGTCGTTTGCTAGGAAGATTAGACATAACCTGGCCTCCTTGTATCACAGACTATTACTAATGCTACAGTGTTTTATATTTTGAGAGTTCGATTGAATTGTAATACACAAATGTATATCGCAAATTCATGTAATTTGAACGATTCATGAGAGTTAGCCTTTTACCCACAAGTGGAAAATATTTGCATGACCGCACGTGCATGAGGATTTAGGTCCCTAAAATTAGTTTAATCCCACTACTTGTCTATTTATGTACCTGCACCAAGGCAGGAAAGTGACTGGTCATGTATATGTTGACAGGGATATCAATTTGCCATTTCTCTATTGGATTTTGAAACTGTTTTGCTTGTGAGGTATTTTTTGTTTGTTTTACATTTTATTGATATATATTTTGAGGTACTTTCAAATTGTCATTAATATCAAATTAAAAACTGAAATGTTTAAGTACAACCCTTTCCTGTGATTGACAATTTCATTTTTTTTTCAATAGAATATTTGTTTATTAGTCATTATACATAAAGTATTGTGACAGAATGGGAAAATATATTTTCTTTTTGTTTTTAGTTGACTTTCGGATACATGGAATATACTCAAAAGAGTTAAAAGGTTTGACCTATAGATATTGTAACATATTTTAATATATTTGCACAGAAACGACTACCATATTAGATAATTGCGCAATAATTTCTTGAAATATAAATATTGATTTTCAGCTACAACATAACGACAGGGTTTAAATAATAATGAAAATATGAATACCTTTTGAAAGCCAGAAGTTGTCAGCAGATAGCTCGTAACCATGTCATTTTACACCTCAACGTACTGCAATTTACTGCAACAAATTTTACTGCATAAAATTGTACCAATTACACATCACCTGTCTTGTTTGTAATTGCACAATTTGAATGAATGAATGAAGACAGGTTTTATGACATCAAAGGGGTAATCAGAATCCGTAAGCCGAAGAAGAGACAACGACATACAAAACATAACACAGAAAACCCAGGTGCTCCGGAAGTGTTAGCAGTTCCTGCTCCGCATGTGACACCCGTCGTGTCACTGGTAAACGACACGAACATCATCTGATTCAAGAAATAATTCGCCCATGTCATGTTTAATGCTCATTTTAACATAGGGAGACATTATATTTGTAGATATTTTACACCAAGTTGAAGCTAGGTGTAAAATTTAGACAAATACAATGCTTAACCATGTTATAATGAGCCTAACAAGAAGAATCGCTATGCTTACAGATCAAGATATAGTTATTACAAACACCACCAGCACTTATCAAGATATACCTCAGGATTGTAAACTGGTTGGTGCAGAACTTAATAAAGATTATCAACCAGACAGTATTCATGTAAACATTACAGACGATGGACTTTTTTGGATTGGTGCAACACTAGGATTTAAAAGGAATATCAACCCTATTGGTAATGTAGATGACATATTAACGATTATCTTATATATAATTATCCAACTATTTGTGGCTGTTTTCCCTTATCTGTCGTACGCGATGTGATGTATGATTACATAAACAAATGAAAAAGGTTAGGAATGCTGATTAGGGGAAACAGACGTAAAAGAGAATAGAAAAACAATTATTATCATTATATTATATTATAATAAGTTGTAAATACATTAAATATCATATCTGCTCAACCGCATCGGTGGTGTAATGGTTAGCGTGCTCGCCTGAGTGTGGTAGATCGTGGGTTCGAGCCTCGGTCCGGTCAAACCAAAGACTATAAAATTGTTGTCTGATGCTTCTTCGCTAAGTACGCAGCATTAAGGAGAAAGAGAAAAGACAGGCTGGCTCGGAATCAGAATAATGTGTCCGAGTGAAGCGACATGTCTACTCGCGGACTGTTGCTTCAGAGCTACGATTATAAAAATCCAACTCAGCGTGTTGGTCTAAGCGGACTTCATCACTATCTCATTGAAATTGAATTGGTTCTCGCCGTGATATAGCTGAAGAAATAGTCGTTAAATAACAACCACTCCGTCATATCTCCTCTGCTATTTTTACAAACTGTCAAAGAATACTAAATTGCAAAACGACTTCATATGGTATGATCAGGTGACTCTTTCCTTAAACGAATGAAATATGTTATATTATTGCACGTATCGAAATAGTGCCTAGAAAGAAAATTAATGTTGTTTTAATTATGACACCAGACCTATGATAAAAAAGGTATTCTAACATGACCTCACTCTTTCCCTTCGTTAAAAAAACCAGAATTATTTCGTCGTATTAGCGAGCATCGCAAGATGCGAGCTAAGCAGCAACATGCGTGTAAGGAGATGAATCAATATACTAACAATACCAACCGGAAGTGGTTTTTAAGTTTCAGCATAGAATGGACAATCGGAGAGAATGACCGGAAATAACCTATTAATTAGAATAAAAAATGAGTATCCAGTTTAAAAATAACAAACAAAAAATAGGAATCCGTACAGCTTCTTTTAACATGAAACGATTAATTTATTTAAAAAAATGACAATCGCTATAGTTTACGTCACACAAGTATTGTTACGTCACGTCATTCATTTCCTGATCACTGACACTGTTTAGAGTAAACAATCATTGCCCTGCGTTTCTCAAGTTGGTGGCGATTTACAGTTGGTTGCCGAATAATAGTTTATGTATTGAACGGTGCAGTTCCCAGCAATGTGAAAAGAATGTCTTTATATTTAAAATTAGTAAGATAAATCTCGAGTACGTTGAGATTTTCCTGACGGAGATTCCGCAATGTTTACCAAGACGTCACTGGGGTTTCCCCACATTCCTAACCTACGACGTCACGAAAGTTAGTACCGACTAAAGTACATCTTGTACATATATATGCCATTTTCTATCACATAGGTTGTATCTATTAGCAAAATAGATGTATTTCTATAGAATACATACTTAATGTTTGATAAATGATCATTACAGAGTGAAGTACAGGAAACAGCCTTTTAATTTGAATAAAAAATAAATTTCCAGTTTAAAAATAATCCCTCCAAAAAATAGAAAGGAAACGTACATGAAACGATTAATTTATTTAAAAAATGGACAATCGTTAGACCTTCTTGTTTCGCCCCTAAAGCTGTCGTCACACGATTTCGTTGATCATGTCGCTCATAGTTTCAAAATAAAGAAAAAAAGTGTCAAGCAATTGCCGTAGGAGTATAAAGACGATTAAAAAAATATATATTGATTCAGTTGCCAACCCTTAAAACTATTTACACTTGTTGGCGTGGCTAACTTATTGTTGGAGGTTAGCCCTGAACTCCTCTATGGAGCTGGTCCCAACAGTAGTGTCTGGTAGGTGGTTCCATTCTTGTGCTGTTCTTTGGAAGGAGTTTCTGAGAGTGTCACAATTGGACCTTTCCTTGAAGAACCTATGTTGACCTCTGGTTCTGCTGTCACCAGGTCTGAGGTATATGTCTCGGTCGATGTCCACGAGTCGAGTGGATCTTATACATCATAACGAGTCTGCTTATCCTCCTCCGTTGTTCCAAAGTCTGCCTCTCAAGTGATGTTAACATGCTTGTCACGCATCCTTGTGGTCTGCTGGTGTAATCATTTATGACGAAGCGGGCAGCTCTTTTTTGTACATTTTCGAATGTCTGTATCAGGGTCTTGGTGGTGGGATCACAAACCATTGCTGCATATTCCAGGGTTGGTCGTAGGATCGTGAGGTAGCTGGTTTCTCTTACTTGTTTCATTTTGATCAACTGCGACTGGTCCGATCAAAATTGTTTGTTGACAACAAGAAAAGTGGATCAGCGGCGGTAAGACATTCGATATTTTATGCCTTTTCTGTCGAAGTTATGAATTGATTTGTGCGTGAAAAGGATGATTATATATTTCTTTATGAAAGCTATTATTTGTTTTCCTATATCATTGACATTTCGGTGGACTTTGAACCACATTTTTACAAATAACCATGTCAAAATTTAACGCTATGAACTTTCATCATTTGTTTTACAAAACATGTACATAAACACATACGAGCAACACGACCCACAGGGGTTTGTTACGATTTTGTTTTATCCCTCGACTACTCTCATGTGTCTCATGTGTACAAAAATGTATTTCTTAGAGTAGTCAAGAGATGAAAAAAATCGTAGCAAGCTCCTGTGCACGACCCCCGGATGAAAAGGATACTTTTGTTTAAATGATAGACGTTTGACTCATCACAGTCACTTGAAGTTTCAAAAACTAAGGGGCCCGGGTGGCTCAATGAGTTAGGTCGCTGGATCTAACAACTCATACAAGCCTATCACCAATACGGCGTGGGTTCGCGCCCGGCTTTGTAAATTACAAAAAAGGGTGCACTCGACTCGCAACAGCAAGTGATAAAGTTTACCAGTTGTTTGCCCATGGTCGGTGGTTCTCTCCGGGTACTCCGGCTTCCTCCACCACTAAAACTGGTTGCCATGATATAACTGAAATATTGTTGAAAGTGACGTTAAACACCAAAAATCAAATCAATCAAATCATTTTTAAAACTAAAAAACAAATAAGAAAAAAAAATTTTTCTAATGTTTTTTTATTTTTGGAACTTCAAGAGACTGTGGACTCATAATCATAGACTGGTAAAATGCATGTACATGTCTATGCGTAGATGCGATGCTCGCCTGTAGACTGTGCATAATCCATATTATCTCATTAGCACATGTGCCGATGAATGTGACTGACGTTTCCATTGGCAGCATAAATTGTGATCCGAATAATGCCGATAGAGGGCGCAGTATTATTCGAGTTACATAAATTGTGTGCGACATTTTCCGCAAGCGTATGTATAAATTACAGTCTTCCAATCAAACTATACTACCGTATTTGTACTCTTAGACATATCAGAATCGAAATAAATCATGGAAGCCAGAATGTGTTTGAGTTTTAACATGGATTGACGGATATTAGTAAATTGTATCCCTCGCTTCTGGCAGGAATACAATAGGTCTTTCTTAATTATTTTCCTTTCCATCAAAGTTTTAAAATTCCACACCCTTTTTTATTTTCTCTATATAATGATCGCCAATGTAACTAGTTCAATATTTATATTAATATTTTGGTAAAGGTACTAAACAGGAATGTCCAACAAATAAAGATGACATTAGTCTGGATGAGTGTACCCATCAATGTCGGAGTTATATATATTTCAACCAAGGAGTAAGTTATATATTGAAATTTTATAAACTTTAGTTCTTAAAGGGGCATTATCTGCCAAATCGTAAATTTTTGTTACCCATAAAAACTATCAGATATGATTGATGCCTTAATAAAACGTGTTTCTGTTACTTATAAATGTTATGAAATGTACGCACATCGGGGAAAAAACGTGCAACTGCTAGTGTTTTGAGATCGATGAAGGAATGGACGCCATCTGATTAATTATGGACATTGTTTACGGAGTTTGTCGAATCGTCATTAAATCAGTACAACAATGTACTTATTTCCTATTTTTTGTGAATCTGCTTTTAGTCGGTGTTAATTACGGACAAAGAACCATGCAAGTTGGCAGTTAATAAGCGAGAACATACAAATTATTCGTTTTTACCTGTCACTATTAAGGTCAATTGCATACGGAAAAAGCGAGGTCAAATTATTTGCTTGCAAGCAAATAAGTAATCGATGGTAATTTTCGTTCTCAAAAGGAAGAAAGTTGTTGATAAGCTGTTTAATGTGAAATATTTACCTTTATTTCATCATTTTCCAGCTATTTATCAATTTCCAAAATATATAAATTTTTTGGTCAAAATCATAGCTAATGCCCATTTAATGAAATTAAATAAGGCATCTTAAATGTCAAGATCTAATGTATGACCTGCCTACGAATCTTGTTACCTCGATGTCGGATAAGTTGGTTTTTTGTGTGTGGAAAATTCCAACTAAATATACGTCCAGTTGCACTAGAATAACTTACAAGAGGAAACTCGAATAGTCCGCTAACTGGAAATACAATTATGGGTATGTTCGAGCTCCTAAAATCCTAGGCGTGTTAGATATCATAATATCCTAGGTATGTTCGACATCATTAAATGCTAGGTGTGTTCGACGTAATAAAATCCTAGGTGTGTTCGACATCATGGGTGCGTTTCGGCATAGAGAGACTGATATTTGACTATACACACTTGAATGAAAATAAGTTTCTTTCGTTATTAAATATTTATTAAATAATCTGATTCAGTAAATTTGTCCGTTAATATTTTTCTACGATCTTTTCTAGATTATAAGTTTACTTTATTCAATTTCTTCAGAAGACGTCATGTAATTGTGACAATGCCAATCAAACAGTCCAGTCGTTACTCTATACAGAAAACTGTGACAAATATAATAAGGTTATCTGTCGACCAGAAGTATGTGTTGTTTACCGTAGAGGTAAGTCAAATATACGTTATCAGTCTCGAGATGTTATATATCCCGTTTTAAAGGGCAGTGGTTTTGTTAAACGGTGAGGCTTCAGCCGAACCTTTAAAAAAAACACTGTCCTTTAAAACGGGATATATAACATCTCGAGACTGATAACATTTTTATCTGAATGCTCCAACATTAATAAGTATGTCCTTATTATAAGAAAAACATAAATTACGTGTATCTTTACTAAATACACAACATGCGATTATTGATTTTTCTGTGCCGTATGAAATACACAGAACAGGCAATAGGTGAGAGACGTCATCTGTTGTGCACAATGTAATTAGACAGCACATCGGTGAGAGAGATTATTGATTTTCTGTCACCGCACTGCTTCCCAGAAGTTTTGGAAGTACCTTGTTAGCCAATCAAAATTCTACTTACCACGAGAACATCAGATAATAGAAATTAAATCCAGCCTTGGCCACCAAGGAAAGTAGACACAACCTCTGCATGAAAGTTTTTTCCTTTTAATTTGTATTACAGTGAATGATGTTTATTTGCTGTTGCGGTTTTCCATTAAACCTGAATATTAATTGTATATGTGTATGTTATTGTGTTTTGTTGTATGTCATCAACACATTTGGTGTAAATCCAATGCAGAAAATAGGCATAAAGTAACCAATAGATTTATTTATTCGAGAACGGATTCTACTTTATAACTGTGGTATTTTTGAACGCAGCGCTCCCTAATGATTCTTCGGCCACATGAAATATTATGATTGCAGAAAATTGTACATCTACACTAGCCACTTTTGTCAAGCTGGTGCTCTTTGTTTATAATTCTAGTATTTCATGAAGAAGATTATCTATGTGGTACGTACAGATATGTCTTTCTTGAACATGTTGGGAATGTTTGGTTGTATGAACTGAAAAGTTGCTTTGAGAAAAGAAATTTCAGCTTTATCTGTGCTAGAGGTATTTTTTTGTTATTCATATTATATACTGAATATGTTGTTCTCCATTCATCTTTCGGCGTAAGAGTTCTATATTCACAAAGTGGTCCATGGTGCACTTCAATGAAGTATTCACAATACAAAAGTTGCATAAAAATGCTATGGACCAAATTCTACAATTCAATTAAAATGAGGTTCAACAGACGGACGTCATTGTTCATATTTTATAAGCATTACATTTTGTTGAATTTTGGAAAAGGGATCAATAAACGTAAAGGGACAATCCAGAGACACATGCAACGACACAAAACACAAAACGAAGACAAAAACAAACATAGAAAACTGAAAATATACACGGAACCATCAACACGAAAAAAAAAATATAATAAAACGGGGTGAACCCTAGGTGACCGAGAAGGGTAAGCAGTTCCTGCTTCTGATAAGACCCACTGTACACTTTGATTACGTTTGAAATGCTAATAATTTCAATGATAGTTTTATTGCTACCTTCAGTTGTATGCTTGTTCAGAAATGTTGTGGCTATTCTTATTGGTGTCTATCTTTACTGTTAGCAATTTATCGTCCAGCAAGGTCTAGACATTTACAACGAAGACACCGCTGATACCCGCGGGACTTGGGATGGGCATTAAGAGCGACTATCATTATTCGTACACCCTGACCACTTCATATAAGTAGACCTAATACAAATATATAATATTTCATAGCATTTGAGTTCGAAACCCACTGATGGCGAAGTGTATTCGATACAACATTATGTGATAAAGTTTGTCAGTGACTTGCGACAGGTCTTTCGTCTTCTCCGGGTGGTCCTCCGATTTTATCCACCAATAAAACTTACCAAGATGGTTTCATTTCAGCTATTCAATGATGCATATAATTACTAATTATACTTAATTAAGATGAAGAGTCTTATCTGAGATGTCTCTGATAGTATTTATCTTTCATTTTCAATTAATTTTACCGCGTCTGAGAAATAAAATTGCATACGACAAACAACAAACACCAGAACCGACAAAGGTGCCAAGATGTAGAGTTTATCGACATACGTAAACAGTACCACTCAAATGCAGACTAGGGACAATTTCACACTCATTGTATGGTATTAGCTCTGTTCATTGTTGAAGAATTTACTGTGACTGTGACATGTTTATTTACATCCATATCCTTTCTTACATTCTGTTAATTGTTTTTGATGTATTTCGTGAACAATGCCTACCTTTGCTATCACCAAAGAAGCATATAGTCAGCATTTATTTCGAATACGCCTTTTTCTCACAATTGTAAATGAAAAATATAAATGCATGTTCTGCTTTGTAAATTTGAATGACTTTTGTATGGAGAATAATTTCAAAATATTTATTTTATAACTATGTTATCTATCTATTAATAGAATAATTTCACTATTACAGCTGAAAAGGGAAATACATTTAATAACATCATTGATGTTCCAAGAAATTGATCATATCAAATTTCCTTATTTATCCATACTTATATTTCAATGGATATTGGTTACAAAGTACATCGAGACATATTAGGAGACAGATTTATAAAAGCAATACTTGCTTGTTTCTGAATCCTGTGTGTAATTACTATGCTTGATGTACTGTATTATCTTATTATTTTCGAAATAGATATTGCTTAAATTAAAAAGTACATCGACTTTTGTAATGTAAAATATTTTATCATTGTTATATATTATATAATAAATATATTCGGTTAGCTTTTGTATACTTTCAAGCGATACCTAACAAACTATATGGTTATATATCAAGAGAACACACGATAATTCATGCCTCCATATTTACCGGTGGTTTCCACGTTCTTCGATAGGTCTACGCAATTCTTACCACTTGGCATTGTCATTGCAGCGGGAACACAAGCATGTAAGAAGTTTGCGCTCATAGCCATTTGATCACATGTATCTTCGTGATTTCGGATTTAGTAGTGGTCTATATAGAACCATAAGCTATAACAATGTCTCATTTCTGTCACGAGAGACATAATTCTAGAAGAACATTTATCCAGTTTAACTCCGCTACATTATTGTGCCTGTTTATTACAAGCCATAAACTGAATTTCATATTCATGGTCTGATTTA
Source organism: Gigantidas platifrons (assembly GCA_002080005.1). Taxonomy (NCBI): domain Eukaryota; kingdom Metazoa; phylum Mollusca; class Bivalvia; order Mytilida; family Modiolidae; genus Gigantidas; species Gigantidas platifrons. The sequence continues at coordinate 83,413 of MJUT01044986.1, read as the reverse complement.
TGTACAATGATTTGAGGTGAGAGATGATTGTTCATTGTGTTGCCATTGGTGAAATTAATGACCATCCCTGTTTAAACTTTTCTTTATAATTTGGCATCATTCACTAATTTTCTTCTGTTATCTCCCATTGACATTTTGTAGGTAGCACCACAATGAGTTACAATAGCAGTATTTTATCATGGCATGAAGCATATCAAAGATGTAAGGACGATGGACAAGACTTACTACAAAACGCCAATGAAAAATATGTCGAGAAATATAAAGATGGAAGAACGTATTGGGTTTCTTTTTTCAGAAGAACACGAATTTATTGGAGTACAGGTAAATTCATGATATAATTTTAAAAGATTAAAGTAAGAATGCTTCATGTTATTGTGATGAAAGATACAATGGTGTCTTATAAGAAACAGGAACTGTTTATCCTTCTTGAGGACCTGTGACAATGGTGTCATATAAGAAACAGGAACTGTTTATCCTTCGTGAGGACTTGTGACAATGATGTCTTATAAGAAACAGGAACTGTTTATCTTTCGTGAGGACCTGTGACAATGATGTCTTATAAGAAACAGGAACTGTTTATCCTTCGTGAGGA
>MJUT01044986.1:43132-58439 GCA_002080005.1 Gigantidas platifrons | reverse complement strand
TATGATAAGGTTCGCCATTCTCTACTTCTTCATAAATAAAAAAAAAAGTACGAGATTGGGTGTAATGTGATAATTGACGGTGACAAAATCAAGGTTCCAATTGAATCTGGAGTGTTCCAAGGGTAGGTCTTATGACCATTTCTATATGTGTAGTATACAAACGACATTCCAGTAGGTCTAAACTCCACCATGCGATTATTTGGAGACAATATTATTCAACATTATTGAACTATAAATTCCACAATCGATGCATAACATTTGCAACAAGATCTCGCAATGAGGGAAGGAAAAGTGGAAAATGGCTTATCATCCGAACAAATTTAACGTCAGTCGAAATAGAAATCCGATTAAATTTAACGACACTCTTCATGGCCATCCATTCGATTCATACGAAGAAGACAAATATCTTGGTCTTACAATCAGACAAGATTTAAAATGCAACTATAACACAGGACTTTCTTGGTAGAAACTTGTTATCAGTTCGACCTCCGTAAAGGAACAAGCCTATTAATCTATAATTAGGCAATTATTGAGTATGCCTATGACTCCTACAATAAAGGCGCAGGACTGCCAGATACATCAGTCAGCGAAACGCATCTAGCGTTTATGACATGTTACAAAACTTGAACTGATACAGTATTGAATACAGGTATAAAGATGATAGACGTATCATGCATAGTACATGTATATAAAATAGCAAACGAAAAAGTAGCTAATATGTATTACTTAATAAGGCAATTACGGCACATGCATTATTTCATTTTCCCTCCTTGTCAGACTCAATAAATACAAAAATTGTTTCCCTCGTACAATATCTGACTGGAACCGGCTGCCACAGGCTATATTTTTGAGTTGTTTGGTTGAAACATTTAAGACTTTTACTTTAAGCATATTGTATTGTTCAATAAACAATTGGATAAGACACACGTTTCACAACTTAGAAACGTTTTCTCTAATATATACATTTAAGACTGTCGCCTCTTCTTTCCAATTCTAAATGATTAAACCTGTTAACAGTTTTACCTTTTTCCAGTTATCATGTGCAACCTCTGACACAATGTTCAGCATGTTGAAGGCAGTCAGTATTTGGTAGAAGTAGAAGTTGAAGGATGTTGGGGTTTTGTTTATCAGAGTACTATGATTTCATCCAACAAGGAATCCGACCAGCCATGTTAGCTTGAAGAATAACATGTGCTGAAATATATTGAGAGAGGATGAACTCAGTGAGATGTCAAACATTTTCATTGTCGTTTGCTAGGAAAGTTAGACATAGGTTCCCCTCCTTGTATCACAGACTATTACTAATGCTACAGTGTTTTATATTTTGAGAGTTTGATTGAATTGTAATACACAAATGTATATCGCAAATTCATGTAATTTGAATGATTCATGAGAGTTGGCATTTTACCCACAAGTGGAAAATATTTGGCCCCTAAAATTAGTTTAATCCCACTACTTGTCTATTTAAGTACCTGCACCAAGCCAGGAAAGTGACTGGTCATGTATATGTTTACAGGGATATCAATTTTCCCTTTCTCTTTTGGATTTTGAAACTGCTTCGCTTGTGAGGTATTTTTTGTTTTTTGTTTTTCATTAAATTGATATTTATTTTGAGGTACTTTCAAATTGTCATTAATATCAAATTAAAACCTGAAATGTTTAAGTACAAGCCTTTCCTGTGATATAGATCAAGTGGTTTATGACAAATATTTGCTTATTAGTCATTATACATAAAAAAGTATTGTAACAGAATGGGAAAATGTATCTTCTTTTTGTTTTTAGTTGACTTTGGGATACATGGAATATACTCAAAAGAGTTAAAAGGTTTGACTTATATATATTGTAACATATTTTACTATTTTTGCACAGAAACGACTACCATATTAGATCATTGCGCAATAATTTCTTGAAATATAAATACAAATATTGATTTTCAGCTACAACATAACGTCAGGGTTTAAACTTTAAATAAAAATGAAAATATGAATACCTTTTGAAAGCCAGAAGTTGTCAGCAGATAGCTCGTAGCCTTGTCATTTCACACTTTGACGAGCTGCAATTTACTACAACAAATCATACTGCATAAAATTGTACCAATTACACATCGCCTGTCTTGTGCGTGATTGGAGGATTCGAATGAATGAAGAAAGGTTTTATGACATCAAAGGGGTAATCAGAATCCGTAAACCAAAGAAGGAAAGACAACGACATACAAAACATAACACAGAAAACCCACTAAATACCAGGGTGAACTCAAGTGCTCCGGAAGTGTTACCAGCTCCTGCTCCGCACGTGACATTCGTTGTGTTACTGGTAAGCGACACTAACATCATCTGATTTAAGAAATATTCTCCCATGTCATGTTTTATGGCCATTTTAACATGGAGAGACATTATATTTGTAGATATTTTACACCGAGTTAGAGCGAGGTTTAAAATTTAGAAAAATACAATGCCTAACTATACCTATCCATTAAAGCCTAGATAATAAAAATTCGCCCACCAATAACCAAGTTCTTCTTCATTTCTAGTTTTACGTGATTTTCACTAAAAAACACATATTTCACCCCAAAATACCCTTTTGCGCAAATTATATTTATGTGTATTTTCAGTATGTTGTTAATACAAGTCCATATTCTAATTTGCACAAACAAAAAGCTTGTGTTGCAATTAGTTGCAGGTCGATCAATTTTTTTGGGCTAAATTGACTAGACGTGCATGTTATAATGAGCATAAAAAGAAGAATTACTATGTTTACAGATCAAGATATATTTATTACAAACACCACCAGCACTTATCAAGATATACCTCAGGATTGTAAACTGGTTGGTGCAGAATTTAATCAAGATTATCAACCAGACAGTATTCATCTAAACATTACAAACGATGGACTTTTTTGGATTTGTGCAACAATAGAATTTAAAAGGAATATCAACCCTATTGGTAATGTATATGACATATTAACGATTATCTTATATATAATTATCCAACTATGAGTGACTGTTTCCCCTTATCTGTCATACGCGATGTGATATATGATTACATAAACAAATGAAAAAGGTTAGGAATGCTGAATAGGTGAAACAGACGTAAAAGAGACTAGAAAAAGACTTATTATCATTATATTATATGCATAATAAGTTGTAAATACATTAAATGTCATATCTGCTCAACCGCATCGGTGGTGTAATGGTTAGCGTGCTCGCCTGAATGTGGTAGATCGTGGGTTCGGGCCTCGGTTGGGTCAAATCAAAGACTATAAAATTGTTGTCTGTTGCTTCTTCGCTAAGTACGCAGCATTAAGGAGAAAGAGAAAAGACAGGCTGGCTCGGAATCAGAATAATTTGTCCGAGTGAAGCGACATGTCTACCCGCGGACTGTTGCTTCAGAGCTACCATTATAAAAATCCAACTCAGCGTGTTGGTCTAAGCGGACATCGTCATTATCTCATTGAAATTGAATTGGTTATCGCCGTGATATAGCTGAAGAAATAGTCGTTAAATAACAACCACTCCGTCATATTTTCTCTGCTATTTTTACAAACTGTCAAAGAATACTAAATTGCAAAACGACTTCATATCGTATGATCAGGTGACTCTTTCCTTAAGCGAATGAAATATGTTATATTATTGCACGTATCGAAATAGTGCATAAAACGAAAATTAATGTTGTTTTAATTATGACACCAGAACTATAATAAAAGAGGTATTCTAACATGACCTCACTCTTTCCCTTTGTTAAAAAAAACAGAATTATTTCTTCGCATTATCTCATTAGCACATGTGCCGATGAATGTGACTGACGTTTCAATTGGCAGCATAAATTGAGACCCGAATAATTCCGATAGAGGGCGCAGTATTATTCGAGTTACATAAATTGTGTGCGACATTTTCCGCAAGCGTATGTATAAATTACTGTCTTCCAATCAAACTATACTACCGTATTTGTACTCTTAGACATATCAGAATCGAAATAAATCATGGCAGCCAGAATGTGTTTTGAGTTTTAACATGGATTGACGGATATTAGTATATTTTATCCCTCGCTTCTGGCACGGGATACAATACTTCTTTCTTAATTATTTTCCTTTCTATCAAAATTTTAAAATTCCACACCCTTTTTTATTTTCTCTATATAATGATCGCCAATGTAACTAGTTCAATATTTATATTAATATTTTGGTAAAGGTACTAAACAGAAATGTCCAACAAATAAAGATGACATTAGTCTGGATGATTGCAACCATCAATGTCGGAGTTCTAGATATTTCAACCAAGGAGTAAGTTATGTATTGAAATTTTATAAACTTTAGTCCTTAAAGGGGCATTATCTACCAAATCATAAATTTTAGTTACCCATAAAAACTATTAGATATGATTGATGCCTTAATAAAACGTGTTCTGTTACTTATAAATGTTATGAAATGTAAGCGCATTGGGAAAAAAACGTGCAACTACTCGTGTTTTGAGATCGATCAAGAATGGACGCCATCTGATTAATTATCGACATTGTTTACGAAGTTTGTCGAATCGTCATTAAATCAGTACAACAATGCACTTATTTCTTATTTTTTGTGAATCTGCTTTTAGTCGGTGTTAATTACGGACAAAGAACCATGCAAGTTGGCAGTTAATAAGCGACAAAATACAAATTATTCGTTTTTACCTGTCACTAGTAAGGTCAATTGCATACGGGAAAAGAGAGGTCAAATTATTTTCTTGCAAGCAAATAAGTAATCGATGGTAATTTTCGTTCTCAAAAGGCAGAAAGTTGTTGATAAGCTGTTTAATGTGAAATATTTACCTTTATTTCATCATTTTACAGCTATTTATCAATTTCCAAAGCATATAAATTTTTTGGTCAAAATCGTAGATAATGCCCATTTAATTAAATTAAATAAGGCATCTTAAATATCAAGATCTAATGTATGACCTTGCCTACGAATCTTGTTACCTCGATGTCGGATAAGTTGGTTTTTTGTGTGTGGAAAAGTCCAACTAAATATACGTCCAGTTGCACTAGAATAACTTACAAGAGGAAACTCGAATAGTCCGCTAACTGGAAATAAAAGTATGGGTATGTTCGAGCTCCTAAAATCCTAGGTGTGTTAGACATCATAATATCCTAGGTATGTTCGACATCATTAAATTCTAGGTGTGTTCGACGTCATAAAATCCTAGGTGTGTTCGACATCATAAACTCATGGGTGCGTTTCGGCATAGAGAGACTAATATTTGACTATACACACTTTAATGAAAATAAGTTTCTTTCGTATTAAATATTTATTAAATAATCTGATTTAGTAAATTTGTCCGTTAATATTTTTCTACGATCTTTTCTACATTTTAAGTTTACTTTATTCAATTTCTTCAGAAGGCGTCATGTAATTGTGACAATACCAATCAAACAGTCCAGTCGTTACTCTATACAGAAAACTGTGACAAATATAATAATAAGGTTCTCTGTCGACCAGAAGTATGTGTTGTTTACCGCAGAGGTAAGTCAAATATACGTTATCAGTCTCGAGATGTTATATATCCCGTTTTAAAGGGCAGTGGTTTTGTTAAACGGTGAGGCTTCAGCAGAACCTTTTAAAAAAAAAACACTGCCCTTTAAAACGGAATATATAACATCTCGAGACTGATAACATTTTTATCTGAATGTTCCAACATTAATAAGTATGTCCTTATTATAGGAAAAACATAAATTACGTGTATCTTTACTAAATACACAACATGCAATTATTGATTTTTCTGTGCCGTATGAAATACACAGCACAGGCAATAGGTGAGAAACGTCATCTGCTGTGCACAATGCAATTAGACAGCACATCGGTGAGAGAGATTATTGATTTTCTGTCACCTCACTGCTTCCCTGAAGTTTTGGAAGTACCTTGGTAGCCAATCAAAATTCTATTTGCCACGAGAACATCAGATAATAGAAATTAAATCCAGCCTTGGCCACCAAGGAAAGTAGACACAACCTCTGCATGAAAGTTTTTTCATTTTAATTTATATTACAGTGAATGATGTTTATTTGCTGTTGCCTTTTCCACTAAACCTGAATATTAATTGTATATGTGTATTTTATTGTGTTTTGTTGTATGTCATCAACACATTTGGGGTAAATCCAATGCAAAAAATTGGCATAGAGTAAACAATAGATTTATTTATTCGAGAACGGATTCCACTTTATAACTGCGGTATTTTTGAACGCAGCGCTCCCTAATGATTCTTCGGCCACATGAATTATCTGATTGCAAAAAATTGTACATCTTCACTAGCCACTTTTGTCAAGCTGGTGCTCTTTGTTTATAATTCCAGTATTTCATGAAGAAGATTATTTATGTGGTACGTACAGATATGTCTTTCTTGAATATGTTGGGCATGTTTGGTTGTATGAACTGGAAAGTTGCTTTGAGAAAAGAAATTTCAGCTTTATCTGTGCTAGTGGTATGTTTTGTGTTATTCATATTATATACTGAATATGTCGCTCTCCATTCATCTTTCGGCGTAAGAGTTCTATAAATTTTGTTGAATTTTGGAAAAGCGATCAATAAACGTAAAGGAACAATCCAGAGACACATGGAACGACACAAGACACAAATCAAAGACAAATAAAATGAAAAACAAACATAGAAAACAAAAAATATACACAGACCCAACAACACGAAAAAAAACTAATAAAACGGGTATGAACCCTAGGTGACCGAGAAGGGTAAGCAGTTCCTGCTTCTCATAAGACCCACTGTACACTTTAATTACGTTTGAAATGCTAATAATTTCAATGATAGTTTTATTGCTACCTTCAGTTGTATGCCTGGTCAGAAATGTTGTGGCTATACTTATTGTTGTCTATCATTACTGTTAGCAATTTATTGACTATGATATGATGCTATGACGACGAGATTATCATCCAGCAAGGTCTAAACATTTACAACGAAGGCACCGCTGATACCCCCGGGACTTAGGATGGGCATTAAGAGCGACCATCATTACTCGTACGCTCTGACCACTTCATATATATAGACCTAATACAAATATATAATATTTCATAACATTTGAGTTCGAACCTCACTGATGGCGATGTGTATTCGATACAACATTATGTTATAAAGTTTGTCAGTGACTTGCGACAGGTCTTTGGTTTTCTCCGGATACTCCGATTTATCCCCCAATAAAACTTACCAACACGATATAACTGAAGTATTGTTGTATGTAGAGCTAAACAACATAGCTATATCTCTCACACATTTGATTTGACAGTATAATTAATGTGGGGTTGTGAAAGTAAATGCCACTCATATATATTTGTTTCTTAGATATTACATAACAAGTGACGGTTTGAACAGCCTACCCTTCCAGTGTTTACTGGGTTCGTCTTGCTCAATTTTTTTAAGCAGTGTATTGTAGATTATTGTTTGGGGTTTCTCAAGGGAGTTGTTGCTTAAGATGTATATTTTAACTGGTTGCAATTTCCGAGATGATCGCCCTTTTTCATTTGGCCATTGTATTGTCTGTAATTTATGGCTTTGGTATCTACAAACGTTTTCTTAGTAAAAGTTGCCCTCATAATTCGACGGTATTGTGTACAGGCAATAGTAATGATAAAACTCTGAACTGAACTGCCAGTGATGTAAGAATTGCTATCCATTCATTGGAGCGTTGGCTACATAGAGTTCACCCCTGGGTTTTAGTGGGGTTCGAGTTACTCGATCTTTAGTTTGATGTATAATGCTTTGTAGGATGTTGTTTGTCCCTTTGTCCTTTTTCTTCTGGCCATTGTATTGTCTGTCCTTCTATTTACGGATTTCGATTACCCCTTTGGCATCTTCAAACTCTTTTTTGTAGACGCATAACCCTTTTATCGGGAAGATGGTTTCATTTCAGCTATTCAGTGATGAATATACTAATTCTACTTAATTAAGATGAAGAGCTATATCTGAGATGTCTCTGATAGTATTTATATTTCATTTTCAATTAATTTTACTGCGTCTGAGAAATAAAATTTTATACGACAAACAACAAACACCAGAACCGACAAAGGTGCCAAGATGTATAATTTATCGACATACGTTAACAGTACCGCTCAAATGCAGACTAGGGACCATTTCACACTCACTGTATGGTATTAGCTCTGCTCATTATTGAAGAATTTACTGTGACTGTGAAATGTAGAACAGCAATAAAAGCACTGTCCCTGTACCTTAATTTATGTCTAGGTGTAAAGTTTTGATCGTTTTTCATGTTTATTTACATCCATATCCTTTCTTACATTCTGTGATTTGTTTTTGATGTATTTCGTGAACAATGCCTACCTTTGTTATCACCAAAGAAGCATATAGTCAGCATTTATTTCGCATACCCCTTTTTCTCACAATTGTAAATGGAAAATATAAATTCATGTTCTGCTTTGTAAATTTGCATTATTTTTGTATGGAGAATAATGTCAATATTTATATTATAACTATGTTATCTTTCTATTAATAGAATTATTTCAACATAACAGCTGAAAAGGGAAATACATTTTAGAAAATCATTGTACAGGAAATTTATAATTGTAAACTCAGATTCATATCATATTTCCTTATTTATGTCATTATCAATACTTATATTTCAATGGGTACTGTACAAAGCACTTTGACTTTTGTAATGCACATTTGTGTATCCTTGTTTTCATATAATAAATTCATTCGAGTAGTTGTTGTAGACTTTCAATCATAATTAATAAACTATATCATAATATATATCAAGAGAATACACCTAATAGTATGTCCCTCATATTTAGCAGTGGTCCCATGGTCTTGGAAAAGTCTCTGCAATTATTAACACTTGAGATGAGTATTACAGCGGGAACTCACGCATATAAGAAGTCTGTCTCTTAATCACTTGATCCCATGAATCTTGGTGATTTCGGATTTAGTAGTGGTCTATATAGAAACATAAGCAGTTACAATGTCTCATTTCTGTCACAAGAGACAGTATTCTAAAAGAACATTTAACCAGTTTAATTCCGCTACATTTTTTGTGCCTGTCTATTACAAGCCATAAACTGAATGTCAAACGTCATATTCATGGTCTGATTTATGTACAATGATTTTGAGGTAAAAGATGATTATTCATTGTGTTGATATTGATGGAATGGTTGGCCATCACTGTTTAAACTTTCTTTCCATAATTTTTGCATCATTCACAAATGGATATGTGATATTTTATAATGACTGGATATGCTTCAGTTATCTTATATTGACATTTTGTAGGTAACACCACAATGAGCTACTCTATCAGTAGTTTGTCATGGCATGAAGCATATCAAAGATGTAAAGACGATGGACAAGACTTACTACAAAACGCCAAAAATGTTGGGAAATATAAAGATGGAAGAACGTATTGGGTTTCTTTATTCAGAAGAACACGAATTTCCTGGGGTACAGGTAAATAAGGAAAAAAACATTAATAGCTCTTAATAATTCATGGCATAATCTTAAAAGATTAAAGTAAAAATGTTTCATGATATTTTGATGAAAGATACAATGGTGTCTTATAAGAAACAGAAACTGTGTATCCTTTGTGAGGACCTGTGACAATGATGTCTTATAAGAAACAGGAACTGTTTATCCTTCGTAAGGACCTGTGACAATGTTGTCTTATAAGAAACAGGAACTGTTTATCCTTCGTGAGGACCTGTAACAATGATGTCTTATAAGAAACAGGAACTGTTTATCCTTCGCGAGCACCGTTGTTATCGTGGGTCTCTGTTGTTCACAGTTTTAGTTTTCTGTGTTCCCGTTGTTATCGTGGGTCTGTGTTGCTCACAGTTTTAATTTTCTGTGTTCCCGTTGTTATCGTGGGTCTGTGTTCCTCACATTTTTAGTTTTCTGTGTTCCCGTGGTTATCGTGGGTCTGTGTTACTCACATTTTTAGTTTTATGTGCTCCCGTTTTTATCGTGGGTCTGTGTTGCTCGCAGTTTTAGTTTTCTGTGTTCCCGTTGTTTTCGTGGATCTGTGTGGCTCACAGTTTTAGTTTTCTGTGTTCCCATTGTTTTCGTGGATCTGTGTTGCTCACAGTTTTAGTTTTCTGTGTTCCCGTTGTTATCGTGGATCTGTGTTGCTCACAGTTTTAGTTTTCTGTGTTCCCGTTGTTTTCGTGGGTCTGTGTTGCTCACAGTTTTAGTTTTCTGTGTTCCCGTTGTTTTCGTGTGTCTGTGTTGCTCACAATAGTTGTTTTCTGTGTTCCCGTTGTTTTCGTGGGTCTGTGTTGCTCACAGTTTTAGTTTTCTGTGTTCCCGTTGTTTTCGTGGATCTGTGTTGCTCACAGTTTTAGTTTTCTGTGTTCCCATTGTTTTCGTGGATCTGTGTTGCTCACAGTTTTAGTTTACTGTGTTCCCGTTGTTATCGTGGATCTGTGTTTCTCACAGTTTTAGTTTTCTGTGTTCCCGTTGTTTTCGTGGGTCTGTGTTGCTCACAGTTTTAGTTTTCTGTGTTCCCGTTTGTTGCTTTGTTTATCTTCGTTCTGTTTCTTTGTGCCAGGCTTTGTCAGTGTCTCTGAATTGTCATTCTTGATTACCCTTCGGTTTTCTCTAACGTTTGTCCAACTACATACAAATATGAACTAACTTTACACTATGATTGTTCAATGAATTCATTTTGCCAAACTCGGTTAACAGAAGTTAAACATAGCAATAAAACATTCCATATATTAAATAAACGTTAGAGAATAGCGAAGGTGCAATCAAAAATGGACAATCTATAGAAACTGGCAACATAGGGCACACAAGACGAAGAAAAAAGAAGCAAAAACACAACACAATATGCGTTGGACACCGCTATACGAAAACAAACACAAACAACACAAGCTAGACACGAGCCCAGCTACAAACAACTGAATGTAAAGACGAACCGATCATCGTTTTTATGAGGAAATCAGTAACGAACATCACAACACAGAAGTCAGAACGTAAATACACATAATATGACAACACACACACAAATGTAAAGTGGGTCTATTTTGTTTTAATGATTCGCTCTACATTGATTTAGGTTGAATATCCATAACGATTTTGCCATTTCTCCCATAACCTCGGTTGTATGTGGGGTTCGTGTTGCTCAATCTTTAGTGCTCTGTTTAGTATCTTACAGAGCATTGCTTGTCTTTTTCGTTCTTTTTCATTTATTCATTATATTGCTCTTCAATTTACGTCTTTTGATTACCTCTTTCGTATTCTGCAATCGTTTTCTTGTGGTATCATAAAATACCAAACAGTAACATTGCTAACGAACAATATATTTTTAAGGATTTTTTTGCTTATGTTTGAAAATGAGGTAACAAAGGGTAACATTCGCGATATAAAAAGGTTTGCATTAATAGAAATTTGGATGGCAATTTACAATAAAGTCTCTCTGTCTAGTACTGGTCTGATTATATACATTTCGTTCCAATACAGCAGCTATATATTGCAATTATATTGTAAAGGATTACCATTAATCAAATAAATAAATCCTACACTTCTTTATTTATTTATCCATACTATCTTATACAGCCATCTGCTAGTTATTTCCAGCAGGTACAGAACGAACGTCATTTCAACGTTAAAATAACGTTTGAAACAACGTTCCGGTGATGTATACAAACTTTTTTGACGTTGAAATGACGTTGTGTATATGTTGAGTTATCTACTTACTCTGAATGCCGACTGATTACTATTACATCGCACTACTTTAATATTCCACGTTGAAGTTCTCACCGACTATATACATTGTATATATCACGTATGTTATGTATGTATTTATATTTTAGCGCACGGCAAATCACTCTGTGTAGCTGCTTTTGTTTCCAATGGGACACTATCACTTGTATCGAAGTTCTGTTCAGAAGATCTACCGGCGCTATGTTATAGTAATCAAAATGATGGCGGCAAGACAAGTAAGTTCTCACATCAAGCTTAAGGGAGATAATCAAGACATAATATAAACATACATACATATTTGCTGGCTAACTAATTAATGATATACTTTCTTTGCAAATATGATCACATTTTTAACCGGGAAAAAGAGTCTCAGCACCATTATTTAGTGCAACTACGGATAGGTTCCACTGTCGTAAACACTTCCCGGTCATTTCCCCGTTCATGATTTATCACCGGGTTTGTAACTAGAGTAGCACAACGGTGTCACTGGTGGAAGAGGAACTGCTTACCCTTCCGGAGCACTTGAGTTCATCCCCGGTTTTAGTGGGGTTCGTGTCACTCGATCTTTAGTTTTGTTTTCTTTGTAGTGTTTTGTAGATCGTTGTTTGTTTTTTTTCTTTTTTCAATTACTTCTTAACCCGGCAACGTTTTATGGAATGCCTGTATCATCCGAGATAGTGAAACAGGTCATGTATAGATGTGTTAGAGGTATCAATTTTGAAATTATTTCTACGGTTTTCGATCAGACTTTGGAACTCTTCAGACAAAGCGATATGTTGTGTGTTTCATTTTATTTTACATACCCTTTTGTCATTATCATTGTGAGAAAGTCTACATATTTTGGCCTCGCTCCGATGCGTTCTACTCGGTACAAGAGGGAATTTCTCAAAATCTCAAAATGGTGAACTCGTATAATTTCGTATTCGTTTAATATGGTAGATAGCTATACAATATATCCAGATACCAAAAAGGGGATTCTATTTTTATAGATTTATTTTTACAAATGACCGTAGTTAACAGGATATGACAAATATATTCCACTGTACAGCGAATGTTAAATATTAAATTGCATGTTTTTATTTTTCATATACATTTCAACACTGTTTTAGTGATCATAGTGGTAAGTTTTTTCGGCCACATGAAACAGGAAAACCTTCATTACCTCTAGTAATCTTTAGAATACATGTAGCAAATGAAGGTGTAATGTAATATAACTGGTAATTTCTTCTGTGTGAAATTTCTGTAATTTTGAACTAAAAAAAGACATTTATTTTCTGCTGATTTTTTTCCCCGCGGTTTGAAAATTGATTGTGTCACAGGGTGCAAATGAAATTGTTTTTCCAACATATAATATTCTGCTATTCTAATTTCTGCGGTCAGTTGTTGACCGCAGAATACGGCAGAAATTAGATAGCCGCAGAAAATACCGGTTATACGGTAGTTATACATTGTAGTATATGTTGATGTGTACTTCTAAATTACTGGAGAAAAGTAATTTTCTCGGTTTTATGCTGTAGTATTGAATATGCATAACTATTTACTGCTGTACATACAGTAATTAACAATCAATCGATTGATTTCCTATTGTTATATATTATTTTACAGCATTAGCACAGATGTATGTTGTTGTTATTGTTGGTGTGGGTTGTGGTGTGGTGTGGTCTTGGTTGCTGTAGTGGCATTTGTCTGTGTCAAAGGCAAACGGTGAGTCATCATTTCAATAGCTCTTGTCTCTTTGACATGAAATGAAACCTTTGCTAAGTTAAAAAATATATATATATACAATATACGTACATTGTCGGTAAATATAAAATTTATTTGTACGAGCTTTAGAAACAGGCAGAATAGCGAGCCTTCGGCGAGCTTTTCAGGCCTGTATCGCAGCGAGTACAAATGAATTTTATATTTAACGACAATGTACGTATTTTGTGTTTATCCTGAAACGTAAAAAAAAACTCGGAAAACTTGTCAGATTTAAACAAAAGGACAGAAACAAGCGTCATTCCACGCCTTTCATAAATGTTGTCAAGGGTGTTTTCTTCGTGGTCCGCGTTGCATTCGTACCAGTTTCATACTTGTCTGCATAGCTATAGGGTACCAGGAAAGTTTATTCGTAGGCTGAAAAGTGTATTCGTATAGTACGATAAGTTTATTCGTCTAGTACGAATAAAGCAAAAATGTATTCGTATAGCATATTTGTACAGCAAATGTACTGATTGCAGGATAAATACACGAATTCGTTAGTCATGTTAATAAAAACATATTTCTTAGATTGTGCATATGAAGAGGATGCCAAAGGTGTAATCAGAATCAGTAAATCGAGGAAGGACAGACTACACAATGGACAAAAGAAAAAGGAAAAGGGACAAACAACTATCTACAAAACATACACATGAAACCAAAGATCGAGTAACATGATCTTCACTCAAAACAGGGGATGAACTTCAGAAGGGGAAGGAGCTCCTGCTCCTTTAGTGACATATCCTCCTTTTAGAGCTATATCATATGTACATCATTTTTCTACTTAAGTCATAATTTACTATATAAAGAAATACGTGTAAGTTTGAATATCACCATGAAACCTAGAAGCGTTCAAATGTTAGACTAGAAATTCTAAAATATTCAGTTTCTAGCTGATATATTGAGTTTCATGTGAAAATTGCAACTTGTAAAATATAATTAAATAAAGATATTGATAGATTTCTGTCAAATTTTATCAGTATTGGGGCTATCTGGTTTAATCTTGGTAGATCAATAAGATCACAGTGTATCCAAATAAGGAATACTAATTTTATTAAAGAAAAAAAAAAGTCACGCGGACATTATATCAGCTGGAGTCAATATTTGGAATAGGATAGGATAGAAACGAATTAAGTTCATGTCCACGATTGGGACAGGAACAAAATGGATTCAGGTCCTGACGAGGCCAGGAATCAAATGAATCTAGGTGCTGAAACCAAATATTTGGTGCGGGTTAAAGATGTTGATGAAACCGGTTGTGTCCCATATCCTTCGAGTTTGATATCATGATTTCGACTGCATGGATTCGCCTCAAGACTATTGTAGAAGTCGACGTGTATGATAACGGAATAAGTCAGTGCTCTGAGTTAACTGTTTCTTATCTTGGAATATACAACCCGTTTAAGCCAAAATGTAGTACTTTATATTCAATTTGGAACTTGTATAACAATTAAAAAGAGCTTAACTATACCAAAAATTACGAATAAAAAAAAAACACATTTTAATTATTTTTCTTTCCAATATTTTGCCAGATGAGGGTTATAATACCATTGTTTGACTGATGAGGGTTATAATAACATTGTTTGACTGATGAGGGTTATAATACCATTGTTTGACTGATGAGGGTTATAATACCATTGTTTGACTGATGAGGGTTATAATACCATTGCTTGACTGACGAGGGTTATAATACCATTGTTTGACTGATGAGGGTTATAATACCATTGTTTGACTGATGAGGGTTATAATACCATTGTTTGACTGATGAGTGTTATAATACCCTTGTTTGACTGATGAGGATTATAACACCATTGTTTGACTGATGAGGGTTATAATACCATTGTTTGACTGATGAGGGTTATAATACCATTGTTTGACTGAT
>MJUT01044986.1:19476-43039 GCA_002080005.1 Gigantidas platifrons | reverse complement strand
TGTTTGACTGATGAGGGTTATAATACCATTGTTTGACTGATGAGGGTTATAATACCATTGTTTGAGTAAGTGGTACCCATTGTTTTAACATTGTGTTTAATTCCTAATCTTGATTCTATTTTTATTGTCAATTTATCCAGCTACCTGTATACCATTTACCTGTAGAAACTTGTGGTGTGACCATTCCTACAGATTTTATTTTCTTCTCTGATCCTTTTGTGTGTTTTTGGGTTGTTGTGGTATCCTTGGATACTTTACTTTTAATGCTGCCTGATGCTACTTGTATATTTTGGTTTTGTATGTTATCTGATGGGGTGATGTTTTGATTGATGAGGGTTATTCCAGAAACACATCGTGGGCACTAAATGTTATATCCCCATATTTATTACCATATAATAATCCATTCATCTGGGCTCATTTGTTTTGTTTTGTTTTTAATATATTATTTTACTGTTTCAGGTGTGTTGTTTCTAAATTGTGATTTTGTTTTTCTTGTTTTCTTCATTGAATATTACATACTACCATGGTAAAATGAAATAAGGTTGCTGACATGCCTGTGTATATTTCAGATATTTAAAAAAATAACTACTTTATTTTTTTACAGGAAAACGTAACTAACATTATGGGTACAAGATCAACCGAAACGTACGGAATGCCATCCATTACATCACATCTATTTTTATCTTGTCCATTTTTCAGTAATTGGTTCGTTTCGTCGCTTTTTCTTACAACATTCAACACATTCATTTATTCTAATTGTTTTTAAAGTGTGAGAAAGCTGAATAAAATTGAAGACATAATCAGGAAACAACACGAATTTGATAAAAAGAAGAGTACCGTTGAACCTATGAAGGAAAACGAGGCTGCTGTGGCACGTGGATGTTCTGCATATTCATTAGCAGGAACTTACTCTGATCCAATAAACAACGAACCAATTGGAAAAGAGAACGAAGGAGAAGGATATGATCAAGTGACCTACCAGCAACAACATACAGATGACAAAGAAAACATATATGACCACATATCTAATCTCATTTAATAATACTAACCCATACGCATGAGAATTTTGCACACAAAAACCTCATAAAAATCTACATATTTTCGACTCTATAGATTTATTAATTAGGTTTGGTTTATGGTGCCGAACGCCACTTTCAACAATATTTCAGTTATATCGTGGTGGTCAGTTTTATTGAGGAGAGACCGGAGTACCCGGAGAAAACCACCGACCTGTCACAAGTCATTGACAAACTGTGTCACATATTGTTGTATCGAGTACACCTCCACATGAACGGGTTCGAACTCACAATTTTAGTGGTGAAAGTCGCCATTTTATTGCTATAATTGACATAGTACAAGGATCTATATTAGGCCCCTTATTATTTTTATTATAAGTAAACGATCTACCCCTCTACTTACATGAAACTATTTCAGAGCTATATGCTGATGATACTATTATGCATACATCAAATGAATCTGTACATATAATTAACAACAAATTTCAAAATGACCTAGTACAGGTTAAAAATTGATGTAAAAATAATGATATGGCTTTAAATGCCAAGAGAACAAAAACTCTTTTAATGAGGTCCTCCCGCAAACTATCTTTACTTCATTATGAATTACAACTCTACTTTGATGACGAGTGTATAAATAATGTAGATACATATAAACTTCTGGGAGTGCACCTTGATAAAATTCTAAATTGGACTTCCCAGCTGGTAGACAAAATATGTTTAGTTTTCTCACCTAGAATTGCCCTGCTAAATAGCCTCAAAACTTACCGGCCAATAGAAGGACTAAAGCTGCATTGTATATTATAATGGATATTTACTTCTACTAATAGACTATTACAGTGTCGTATGGGGAAATACAAATAAAGTAAACTCCTAAAAAAAATCCTAAAACTTCAAAAGAGAGCTGGAAGAATTATACTGTCAGCTGATTTTAATATCCCGTCAAAAATGTTATTTGAAAAGCTAGAATGGCTCACAGTCTATAATAGGATTAATTACCATAAAGCAACCCTTATGTTTAAATGTATTAATAACTTAGCTCCTGAATACTCATGTTCAATGCTTAATAGTATTAATGAAAATTATCCTTCTGGCTTAAGTTCTGCAACATCAAATAATTTGCAAGTTCCACGTCCAAAAAGTGAATATATTATTAAAAGAACTTTTCTATACCCTGGCACAAATATATGAAATTCTCTCCCATCCAACATTAAAAGTTTAAACAGTGAAATATGTTCCAAAACCAAAGTCTAAAGATTATCTGTGAAGATTTCAAGTTGAGAATGCCTAACTTCCAAGATCTCCTGTACCGTAATATCTGTATATGTGCCAATGAACTTTTCAGTATTATGTTTTGTTGTTGTAATAGTAGCTTTTTTTTTAGTAATTAGCATTTAATATTATTTTCTAGTCAATTCGGTTCATCACCATATTCTTCATTTTTCTTGTATTGATTGTTTTTGCATGATATTTATATGTTATATACATTGTAGTTTTAGTTTCAGAAGGCCTCAGGTGAGATTATCATCTCTTTGCTAACTGAGTTACCCTGAAGAATTTATTATTACATGTATTGATATTATAGTAAAGATAATTTGAAGCTCCACAAAAAACGATGTACACCATATGAGTGGTACCATATATGGAGCAATGTTTTATTCTGTTTGGATTCTCTGTGTTTGTTTTTGGAATTTTAAATTAGTAAAAATCGGGATTCATCAGTGTTTTACATTAGTTTTTAGTTTTTGGAAATGCCCTGCTAAATAGGCTCAAAACGTATTTGCCAATAGAAGGACTAAAGCTATATTATAATGTATATCTACTTCCACTAATAGACTATTGTAGTATTGTATGGGGAAATACTAATAAAGTAAACTTATGAAAAATCCTAAAACTTTAAAAGAGTGCTGCAAGAATTATACTGAGAGCTGATTTTAATACCCCGTGAAAAACGTTATTTGAAAAACTAGAATGGCTCACTGTCTATAATAGGATTAATTACCATAAAGCAAGCCTTATGTTTAAATGTATTAATAACTTAGCTCCTGAATACTCATGTTCAATGTTTAATAGTATTAATGAAAATTGTCATTATGGCTTAAGATCTGCAAAATCAAATAATTTGCAAGTTCCACGTCCAAAAAGTGAATATTTTATTAAAAGAACTTTTCTATACTCTGGCACAAATCTATGGAATTCTCTCCCATCCAACATTAAAAGTTTAAACAGTGAAATATGTTTCAAAACCAAAGTCTAAAGATTATCTGTGAAGATTTGAAGTTGAAAATGCCTAATTTCCAAGATCTCCTGTACTGTAATATCTGTATATGTGCCAAAGTATTATTTTTTTGTTATTGTAAATAGTAGCTATTTCTTTTTTAGTAATTAGCATGTAATATTATTTTCTAGTCAATTGTTCATCACCATATTTTTAATTTTTCTTATATTGATTGTTTTTGCATGACATTTATATGTTACATATACATTGTAGTTTTAGTTTCAGAAGGCCTCAGGTGAGATTAGCATCTCTTTGCTAACTGGGTTACCCTCTTTAAATAACGATTTTAAGCTCACATGACGTGAGCTATTGCCATCACTTGGCGTCCGTCGTCTGTCCGTAAACATTTCAATCTTCTAGAGAACCACCGAAGCAAATGGGACCAAACGTGACAGGAATGTTCATTTGCATGGTCTAACCAAGTGTTGTTACTTTCGTTACGATCGGTTATCCAACATGGTTGCCAGGGGCCATAAAAGCCTCTAATTGGCTGAAATTTTTAATGATCTTCTTCTCCGATACTACATGGAGGATGGAATTGAAAATTGTCATGAATGATCATTGCAAGCTGCTAACCAAGTGTTGTTACTTCTTGGACCGATTGAAAATCCAAGATGGCCGCCAGCGTGGGACATAATTTAGCATAGCGACCCTATGGGAAATATGTAAAACAAACTTCTTCTCAAGAATCACTGGATGGATTGGAACCATACTTGGCAGAAATGTTCCTGACAAGGTTCTGATCAATCATTGTTACTTTTTGTTCCGATCGATTATCCAATATGGCTGCCAGGGGCCATAATAGCCTCTAATTGGCTGAAATTTCAAAGATCTTCTCCGATACTACATGGAAGATGGAATTGAAAATTGCCATGAATGATAATTGCAAGCTGCTAACCAAGTGTTGTTACTTTTTGTTGTTACCGATTGAAAATCCAAGATGGCCACCAGCAGGGGACATAATTTAACATAGCGACCCTATGGGAAATATGTAAAACAAACTTCTTCTCAAGAACCACTGGATGGATTGGAACCATACTTGACAGAAATGTTCCATGCAAGGTCCTTATCAAGTGTTGTTACTTTTAGTTCCTACCACCCCCCGTTCAAGATGGCTGCTGTTACTAAAAATAGAAATTTCTTCAATTGTCCATTGTTGCTTTAGTATAAGTCAAAATGAGCTCAAATTTTAACTGCACTACATGGCAAGGAGTAGTTTAACATATATACCGGGTTTTTCTGTGAATTTTTTCTTTCAGCCGATTTATACGCAAATAAGGCATATTTTGTTAAAAGATCACATTTTAATCTACTCCTCAGAAACCGCTGAAACAAATTAAACCAAACCTGGTAGGGATGGTCCCTGGGTGGGTCCCTTTCAAAATTGTGTCCGACAGCCCCACCCTCCATTCAAGATGGCTGCTGTTACTAAATAGAAATTTCTTCAATTGTCCATTGCTGCTTTAGTATAAGTCAAAATGAGATACAAGATCAGCGGTAAAATGGAACAATAACATTTCTAAAGAATTTCCAATGTTTCAAGGCGTAAAACAAGGAGGACTTCTTAGCGCAGACTTATATAAAATATATATTGAAGATCTATTACATCTTTTCGAAGAAACAGACAAGGGATGCAAAATTGGCAACATAAATGTGAACTCTGTGGCCTGCGCAGATAACATTGCTCTGTTTAGTGACAACTGGTACGATTTGCAATTATTGTTGAACTTTTCTGCAAACAATAGCTCTATGCATCATTACACTCTACAACCACAGAAGATTGTTATTATTCCGGTAAACCAGAAATTTAAAGACAAACAAAAATCTCCAGTATTTAAATTAAATTCAACTACCATGCCAATAGCAGAAAAATCTTCTCACCTTGGAATAATTCGATCAACGTCAAAATCAAAAACTGATAATTCCACCATTGAACAAAACATTACGAAAGCAAGAAGGATTTCATACAGTTTAATGAATGTAGGACTCCGTGGTAACAACGGCCTTGACCCAGTTACATCAACAGCCATAATAAAATACTATGTCCTGCCAGTACTGACATACGGCAATTAAATCCTACAACCAACAAAAACCAATATGAATAAACTTGAGCAATTTCTGAAGTCACTGTTGAAGAAAATACTTTCATTACCTATAAATGCTCCAGATCCAGCTTTATATATTATTACTGGCATACTACCCGTAGAAGCCCAAGTTGACTTAACATGTTTAACATTATTCAATAATATCTGTCGTCAAGACCAAGAATCATTAGAAAAAGCTATTGCGGTTCGTCAGCTACAAGCAAAAGATCAGAACAGTTCAAGCTGGTTCATAGAAATCAAAAGAACACTCATGAAATATGGGCTTAAACATCCCCTAGAATTGTTACAATATCCTCCGTCAAAAATAGATTGGAAAAGAACCATCAAAGAATGTGTATTTAAATACTGGAAAACTCGTTTGCTAGACGATTGCACAATGTACAAGAACTTAAAATATCTAAATTACTCCAGTTTCACTCCAAACACTAGTCACGGGATGACCCATGTGGATAAATCTTCTGACCCATCCAGAGAAGCAATATTTATTGCAATCAAAATAAAAATCGTCACAGGCTCATATATCCTACAAATAGATTACAAAATTTAACACCATTGAGAACACACAATGTAAGCTGTGCGACCAAGAACCAGAAGATTTAATTCATTTTATATTGAAATGTAAGACACTAGATTCAATAAGAACTCCATACTTAGAGGAAATGAACAAAATCACCCAAGTTATTACTAAGAACTCATTTTATAGATACGACCATACAACTCAACTACAAATCATTTTGGATTGTACCAAAATAGAAAATGAAATTCTCTCGAACCAAAAGAAGAGGATACTTGAAATTACAGCTGATATTGAGTATATTTCCAGGAGGTTATGCTTTGCATTACATTCTACAAGATACAGATCGCTGAATATTAAGAAAGAAAAATACTGATTGATATATATGGTGAATGCTACAGTGCAATTAATATTTGATCATGGAGATGAACTTTTACTTTTTTGTGCAAATATGCAGAGATGGTTAGCCAACGTTCATTAAACAGAATGGACTTTTAGATTTTAACATTGGATTTAATTTAATTTTATAAGTCATCACTGTATATATGGCACGAATTGTAATGTATGCACGGATATATGTGGTGGTAGGGAATGTATATATTCTGGATGGTGGAGGACATTACATCACACGACACAACATAACGCAAGAAAACAGCACACCACACACTCTACCCACTAGATGGGGTTGCCCGTAAAGGGCGGAAGAAGAGTTGGCGGTAAGGTAAGGTAAGGATTCGATAGATAAAGTTAGCAGATTTTCCTTTTGGAGAAGGTGTACTCAATAGCGTAGAAACTAAGGCCAATCTTTATACCCTTTTAATTTAATATGTATTGTTATTATACAGTTATAATCTAAAACTAATGAGAAACGTTCATTTATGGCATATTTTCAGTATTGTACATCCGAAAGTCGTATTATTTTCATATATTGTACAGCTGCTATCAGGGACATAACTCGTGCTTTCTTTTGTCTTCTGCTAACGCAAATGTTCAAGTTGTTTACAATCTTAAATGAAGATGAACACTATGAAGCTGTTCCAATCGATAATCCTAATATGGATTAGGCACAGCCTACAGGCGAGTATCGCATCTACGCATAGATATGTACATGTACAAATAGTAGTTTTGGGTTCTTTTCTTCATTATTCTTGATTATTTTTCTTTGTTCTTCAATTCGACTTACCCAGTTAATTATATTGCAAATGAGATTTTTTGGGCCGAGATATATCGGGGACGACTTTTTTTCTTTAGGGTCGATCTCTTTAGGGGCGAAACAAGAAGGTCTAACGATTATCCATTTTTTAAATAAATTAATCGTTTTATGTAAAGAAGAGGCTGTACGGTTTCCTTTCTAATTTTGTTGTTGTTGTTATTTTTAAACTGGATAGTTATTTTTTATTCAAATTAAAAGGTTATTTCCTGTACTTCACTCCGATTGTCCATTCTATGCCGAATCCATTTCCGGTTGGTATTGTTCATATATTTATTCATCTCCTTACACACATGTTGCTGTTTAGCTCGTGATCTTGCGATGCTCACTATTAGAAAAGGAAATGAGCCACCAGTCCCAAACAATGGATACATCGTAATACTCAACTGCACCTCTGGATTCCAAGTGGTTTTTTTACACAAAAAATTGGGTTTTTTGTATTAATATATTTTTGTAATTTAATGTAGCATATTATATATTTGTATTATTTATACTGTATATTTATATTTTTTATTTGCATGTATTTTAAAACACCACTTTATTTAATTCTGATTTTATGCTTTTAATCTTTTTTTTTCTTTTATTTAAAGACATTTCAAAATAACATATTTATTTGTGTATATTATAAAATACCATTTTAATTTGTATATATTTACTAAAATACTAAAATACCATTTATTTACCATTGTATATTATATAAATGTTATTGCTGTTGTGTGTTATATTTAGCCAAAGATATACCTGATTTTACTATGATAAAATGAAAACACAAACAAAAATACCACACTGTCTGAGCAATTTAATTTTTTTTCTTTTTTTCAAAATCGTAGAAAGAACCAAATCGACACCCTAACATACAAATACATGACCGCTCACTTTCCTGTTTTGGTACAGGTACTTCGACAAAAAAGTGGCGGGATCAAGCTAGCTCTGTGTGTCCATGCGTACCCTCTTATGATGCGCTCATAAATATTAAAAATGAAATTAATAACATAGCAAAAAGATTGGACAACACGAACTTCCACAAAAATCCAAGAGTGAGACCAAGTGCCACGGAATAGAAGCATATCCTGTCTCATTAATGACACCACTGTGAAATTCATATTCAAAATAAAAACAAGCAATAGAAACAGAGATGTTCAGGAACATACTGGAAAGAGAGAAATTCTTAACAATAATGGAAACATGTCTAACTAATTGAAACACTAGACTTTTATATTGATTAACCTTTCAATATGATGACCGCAGAATTTCTCAAGCTTTGATTTCTCGTAACCTTCATGTCTTATGTCCCTTTTCAAACATTCCCCATAACAACAACATGATATACAGTATCATAGGAATGTTGCTTTCAACAAAGGAAGGTTTACTATCGTTAAATACAAGTCATTATGTTTATCATAATTTGATCATTGTATGCACGCATGCACAATTTCCAACAGACATCAAATTGTAATTTGCATGTTCTCAACCAAAAATTATAAGTAGAAGAGTTTGAAGATAACAAAGGGTAATCAGAATCCGTAAATCGAAGAAGGAATGAGAACACAACGGCCAAAAGAAAAAGTACAAATGGACATACAACGATCTACAAAACATTACACATTAAACCAAAGATCGAGTAACACGAACTCCACAAAGAACCGAGGATGAACTCGGGTGCTCCGGAAAGGTAAGCAGTTCCTGCTCCATTAGTGGCACCCGTCGTGGAAATTAACTCATCATATAACCCCTCTAAGTCAAGAAGTGACATGGTTTGACTGTAGTTTACTGATGGTACTTAACATATCATTATTATTGATATAATATTACCCTTCAGGTCACAATTAATCCTTAGTATTTTTCACAGAATACCACAAGCTGTCAGAAGAAAGATGTATAGTGTTTACTTTTGTTGCTTATCATATTAGTAAATCTTATCTGCGTAAGCAACATGCATTTAAGCTTTAATTCGCATGCTTCGCAAATTATGATTTTTAATTAATTGGTCAAAGTAGTTAATCCTATTACTATACTGAGGTAGAAAAGAAGCACGGGGTTGTGACTATGACAATCTGAACATATCCGTTGACATTATAATGCCTATCTCGGCTTGCGCCTTGATCTTAATTACGAAGAACGAAATGATCATGTTCTGTAGTTTTCTGTGTTGTGTTTTTGTTTTATTTGTCTTAGTCTTGAGTGTCCAGTGTTGTCTGTTTTTCTGGATTGTTCATTCTTGATTGCACATTCGGTTTTCTCTAAGGTTTATTAACTTACAAATACTAAATTGTTGTGTTTTTGTTTTATTTGTTTTAGTCTTGAGTGTCCAGTGTTGCCGGTTTCTCTGGATTGTTCATTCTTGAGTACACATTCGGTTTTCTCTAAGGTTTATTAACTTACAAATACTAAATTGTTGTGTTTTTGTTTTATTTGTCTTAGTCTTGTGTGGCCAGTGGGTGTCGGTTTTTCTGGATTGTTCATTCTTGATTACACATTCGGTTTTCTCTAAGGTTTATTAACTTACAAATACTAAATTGTTGTGTTTTTGTTTTATTTGTCTTAGTCTTGTGTGTCCAGTGGGTGTCGGTTTCTCTAGATTGTTCATTCTTGATTACACATTCGGTTTTCTCTGGATTGTTCATTCTTGATTATACATTCGGTTTTCTCTAAGGTTTATTAACTTACAAATACTAAATTTACTTTTTTTAATTGATTTTTTTTATCTTGCATTGAATACAAATGTATTCTTCATCCCATGTATAAATGTATATGCTCTAGGATTTGGATTATATCCAATAAAATCAAGTTACCTGATTGGTCAAGAACACTTTACTATGTTATAAATTTAAATAATAGTTAACCTTTTTACAAATGAGATATATACACCGGATTTGGCTTTGTCAAAATTATACGATATCTGCAAATTGTCCAACAATTTCCATCTTCTCCATATGTGGAAATTTCACTTCTTGGTATGCAATCTCAAACGGTATTTACTCTACAATGTTAGCAATTAGGCCATTCAACACAAGACCACCTTCTGATAAACATTACACAAAGTTAACGATGAATAAGAACGCTAAGCACTTCCACAAAACGAACTGACTGGCTGTGGATGTTTGTAAAAAGCCTCAGGAATCTAAATAAGGTCAAATATGTCTTAAAGGGTACATCTATATAAAAATCACTGTCTATAAAGGGCACTTTCATTTTCCCCATTAATGAATCGTGCATATAGTGGCAACCTGTAAATAAAGGGAAACTGCTAATAAAGGCCACTTTTTCAGGCTCCCTTGATCATGAGTGGCCTTTATATACAGGTTTGACTGTACATAATTCAATCTAATCAACACAAAAATTGCCCTTCCATTATGCTGCGAACTGTATACTAATGAGTTCATCGTTTATGTAAACAGCATTTATATGCTATGGAAATTAAATCAGGCAGCAACAAAAAAATATTACAATGCTTGTAATATCATAACCATTCTATGAACAAACAAATGACAAGCTACAGGTTTAGACTATATTATCCATATTTAATCCTTGTCACTATTAGTAGCGTAGATGATGACTGAAACGATGCATATATTCGGAGTTTAATGTACCGAAATAACATATGGATAAAACTATGCTCATTCGATAGAAAAATGTCGATATTTTCAAATTAAGCGGGTCGCAAAAAAATCGTAAGACAACTTTTCTTGGAAATTTTGGTTTTCCGAAGGTACCCAACTCACACTGTGTAAACGCTGTACTCGATGAAATGATATTTCGTGTTGCGGTGTACTGATATTTCGCTGTTGTCTGTCTACTGACATGGGACCGTCAAAAGAAGTATGTTTTAGGTGAGGTTTTGTTATATTATACCCCATAGCAATTCAAACAATTATTAGGAACTATTTAATGTGTTTATATATGCTTTAAATTTCAAACTTAATTTATTATGAACATAGAAAATTAGGTAATAGTAAACAGTGAATTAAAAATATTATTAAAATGTAAAGAAAATAATTCATTACAGGTTATTTCATAAATTTATGAATTAAACACAAGCTAAATTTTACCCCTCCTTAATATTTGATCGTCTGAATTCGTTGTAGTAGAGACATGAAGTTTTAAACGCTTGATTTATATTCACCATACAGCGATGAACTGTACTGTTATCTTATGTTCATATATTTTGAGTGTACTGTTTCTTCGTGTATACAACGACAAAAACTGTACTGTTATTTCAGGTTTCTTTAACTTTATAATTATAATTTTTTACTAACCATCTGATTTTCTACTTTCCAGATAACTGTAATGGACCACTACCGTTGTTACTACTGCAATGCTGTGTTAATGTCCCCAGAACAGACCAAACCAATGTGATAAATTCAACACCAGACCGAAGAATTCCCATTGAAAGACCCCATTACAAACGATTAACGTGCAACAAAAAAGAGACAGCGACAAACAAAGAGTTTGACGAAAATTCCTGACCTTTCACATAAGATATTAAATGATCAGTGCCTAAAAAGCGTCCATTGTTTCATTCAACAATAAAAAATCAACATAATGAAGATTCATTTTTATTCAAATAGTAAGAGATTAATATTTAAATACTTTGCAAGATATTTAAAGTTTTTATACAATAATAATCAGTAGTCCTCTACTGGATACAAGTGGCAAAATAATGATTTGATTTGATTTTTAGTGTTTTAAAGCCACTTTCAACAATATTTCCGCTATATCATGGCGACCAGTTTTAGTGGTGGAGGAAGCCGGAGAACCCGGAGAGAACCACCGACCATGGGCAAAATAATAACAAAATATTAACACCGAAAGCACCTCTTCCGTTTTTCAAACAGTTATTTATTTCCTTCGGGTAAATAACTCACTAATGAGGTGTATGCCACACTTGTTCCTGGGACAATGTAGCAATAGGTGGAGTGGATCTTTTTTTTAGCACATCTAGCATCATGTTGGGCTTTTGATGACCACCATCTGAAACATTTCACACAATAACTACAACGGTGTGGTTTCTGGTTTTGGTGCAGTGCTCTTACGTGATCGTAAAGCAAACTACTACAATCTTTACATTCATAACTTTTACTGCTAGAATTCTGTCCGCATTCCTTTGCATGTCTTTGCAAAGAAAAGAGGTGTGCATATTTTGATCCACATTTATTGCATTTATGTTTGATACCTGCATGTTTGTCAATGTGCCCTTTGTAGGCTACCGTAGATGTATACCCTTTAGAACAAATTTGGCATTTATATGGCGCGTCACCATTGCCATGCTTAATGAGACAATGTAGTCTTAGTCCTCTTTTTGTTGTAAAGTGGCGACAACATTGATCACATATATAGTCCCCTTTTGTATCTTTCTTTCCATTATTGATGTTCCCGTCTCCGTGTTTAGTAATGATATGACGCTTCAGACTTGATTTATACTTTGTTGTAAATGTACAGTGACGACATGTTACAAGTGATATTTTTCTTTTCTGTTTTACATTTGACGGCTTTTGATGGACCTGCTGCACTAGATTTATCAGTTGGAGTATCGATTGTGATTGAGGTGAAGGATTCTTCTAAAGGATTAATCTCCATATCACTATCCATTTTGTCTGTAAATAAATATACATGTATGAATAAGAAATTTAATTAAAATAAACAAGAAATTGTGTCTTTGCGACAATGATGCCCCGCTCCGCACATATTTGTCGGAACACCCTAATCTTCAAATATTTATTAGTTCACATCATGATGTATAAGCATACCAAGTTTCATGATGATGTGAATTCATCTTCATGGAAAACTAACATCAATGTGTAGGTTAACCCGAGACGGACGAACGGACAGACCCGAGCACAGATATATATATGCCCCCTACTTTCGTAGGCGGGGCATACAAATAGTTCATCATGACGTTATATGTTGCGACTGTGCGAGATCCGTGAGGATAGTCAAGGTCGTTAAACACTCCCAAAACAAACACACAAAGCTGACCGCCATTTTGCAATATATGGAACGACAGACCGCCACAAAATAGTATACAGACTGAAGCGAAGCTGAGGCCCATATATTGATTTTTTGAGTGATCTGGTTAGAGCATTATTTGCAAACTTAGTACATAAAAACGACTAGCAGATTTAAAAACATTACGCAATAGAAAAAGAACGAATAAGGGGAAATGCCATATATGCACCAGGATATAACTAATTAAAACTATAAAGACACAGGCCTGGGGAGACAGGAATATGTGGTTTGGAAGAAAAACATCCCATTTGAAACATTAAATAACAGTACAAGTTTAACAGAGGTAACAGTACAGTTTAATTTCTATTAACAGACACGCACGGGAAATATCAGTACACTAAGGATTTTCCTAGTTATAAATTTCGGGTTGTTCCGTACATATAACACAAAAATAGTGCTTTCTTATGTAACACAATATAACATAAGGATATTTTAAGAGATATTTCATTCAGAAATTCTATCTTGTAAGTTTTTATTTATGAGAAATATCATTTGTTACATACATTTTCAAGGTATCATTCCATTCACAACGGTATTATAGGGATTTACATGGACATTTTTCTATAAAACTTATTTTGGACATTCATGATATACACACACATTATATATTAGCAAGTAAATTTGGTTCTGAGGGCTCCAAGTAAACAAAAATACATATCAATCTGCGTTCTCTGATACATCGGCGTCAACATGTAAAACAACAGCGAAATATCAGTACACCGCAACACGAAATATCATTTCATCGAGTACAGCGTTTACACAGTGTGCAACTGATACTTGGGTGAAAATAAAATTTCATATCTATAACACGTGCTCGTTTATGGATCAAAAAAAGATATATTACACAATTAAATAGACATTTAATTGTATCAATAGATGAAAAAGACATAGAAAATAAGACATTTTTTTCTCTTTTAGCAAATTTATTTTGTGTTTTCCGTACATTTTTAGTATTGATAAAGTAACGTTACATTAGTCCGAAAATTCATGCCAAATTTCATATCATAGATACTTACAGTTACGCAGAAAAATGCAATTGTTTCCTCTCTCATTTAATGCCTTTTATACGCGGAAATTTGACACGCCGTTTCCGATTCTATAAATATAGTTCGACTGATCTTCGAGTCATTAAATAACACGTTGTCTCCTTTGAATGAAATGGCTTAATTTCTGATTTATTTCATTGTTAAGTGTTCGGCTTTTCCACACTGTTTACCGAGGTTTTTAGACTTCATTTGGCGTTATTTTTGTCGTTTGTTTGTCGATGATTAGTGTATTTTTTTTATTAGTAATTAGGTTATTGTAGTACCAGAATTTAATCGGACAGACACGTTCATATTCCGTATGATGGCATCGTTCGGTAGTCCTTTGAAACTTTCTCCTTCTAGTCCGAAAAGGAGAAAAGAAATGTTGAACTGGGAGCAATGCATTATATGTCAATGTTCCAATGCAGAACCTGTGATTTGTATGCGAGATGTAGGCAAAGATAGTTTTGTAAGAGCGATAGACTTTTTAGAAGAGATGAGGTGTATTCTCGTATTTTGCAGGAAATGTCCACAATGTCAATGGACAATTTTATATCACTTAAAATTAAAGTTGTTTACCGCCGTAATTGCTATAGAAAATATACAAGTAAACAAAACTGCAGTGTTTTCAAAGCAGATCAGAGAAATTTTACAAGCACTGAACAAGTTTCACTACGTCACAAACAAGTGTTGTAACACGCTCCCAGTAATCATGATAGTCTGGTTCACGTGTTGAATTGTGACAATTTTGTTCTGAAAGGAGTTTATCACAACGCGTGCATGACTAAATATTTGTTAAAGAGTTCCCCGAAAAACGAACAGAAACAGATACCTACTCATCTACCAAGTCACAAGACATGCTAGTTAAACATTATGCTGGTTTTATAGTTATACATACTCAGCGGGGCCAAGGAATGTCAAATCTTGTCTTCAGACTTCCTGCAGGATCTCGTGTGCAGTTGCAAAGGCAAATCAATTTGTTCCAGTAGCTGTGTTTTTTTTAACAGAATCTGTCATGCACAGATCTTTGTCCTTGTTACGGTAGCGACATGTGTAAAAACGCCATAACAAAGAATGTTACCTTACTGGAAGACGATGGTCATGATGTCTGAAATTAAGTAGATTTTTACAAGGCTTTGTTGTGGACAAAATTATCTGCCATGTAATGTCGTGACAAGTCCACAATAGTCATTTTGTAGTTAGATAGCGATGTTGTTCTGTCATTTGGTTTTAACTAGGATAGTGTTGCTATCGACTTATATGCTTATTTTGGTGCTTTAGGACCTCTTTGGGTTATACAGTATTCGTTGTAACGAACGAGGAGCAAAACATTGATAAGAATACCACACAGTCATATCAGTGACAGGAACAAAAACAATGATGTTTATGTACTAGTGAAGGACGCCCACCCCCGTTTTCCTATACGCCAGAGAATTTTTAATTTGTGAAATAGAAGTTAAATATCGTTGTAAAAAATAGTATCAATGTTATCATATTACAATTATTAAATAATTGGAGTTTCTCACGAATCTTATCTATCATACTTGTTACTGGCTTCAGCCTTTTCCCAGGCTACAGTTACCAGATGGCTGTGATGTAATACTGTGTATTACATTTCGGTTTGTGTGCTACGTCGCCAGTCAAATTATTTGTTGCATACGCTGCAGACTTATAGTAATTTTGTTGATTCAAACTTTGTCCATCTAGGAAAGTGGTTTTATGACACTTGGCCGAAAGAATTGCCCGACATTTCTGATAAAACTTTGTCAATGGCCTTTTTGGAGTTATACCCCATTGTGGTGGCAGCTGTGTTGTGGGGAAAAGACTGGTCTGGGAAAAGAATTTTATTCCACTGTGTTAATTTAGCAGCTGTTCAAATTTTAACAAAAGGCCGATCTATAGAGCCCATTATCATGAAGTTAATGAGACGACTTGTAATGTGTGCAGCAACTTATAATTTTGCCATTTATAGTGAACATTTGCCGGGCAAACTAAATTTTTTAGCTAACTCTCTCTCTCGCTTTCAGATAGAGAAATTTCGACAGTTGGCCCCAGCTTCAGAAGCAACAGCTACACCATGTCCCAGACTAGAGGAGATAATCTGGACACCGCCATAGACAGTTTAAAAAGTTATGCCGTTGCGGATTCAACAAAAGCCTTATACAGTGTTGGATTTGAACTGTATGTGAAGTTCCTTCAGCTGCAAGGACAAAACTGGTCTCAAGAGCAGCTACCGCCAATTTCAGAATACTTGTTAATGCGGTTTATAGCCTTTTGTGAAACTCAAAAGCATCTGAGATATTCTACCATCAAATCCTATTTATGTAGCATACGTTTTTTCTACTTTCAAAAAGAGGGTTTCAACCCATTAGAAAACATTTTTGGTAAACTCTTACCAAATCTTAGAATTGTATTGATGGGTCTCGAGAAAAAACATTCCGATTTTCCTAAAAGAGTACGTTTACCTATAACATTTGATATCTTGAATAAAATGTGTACCTTGCTCCGCAAAGGAGTCTTCAACCTATTTATTGATTCATTGTTAAAAGCTGCTCGTGTTGTTGCATTTTTTGGTTTTCTTAGATGTGGAGAATTTACTGTGTTAGATCAATTTGATTCTGACACCAATTTATGTTATAATGATGTTCAAGTTACAAATGAATGTATTTTTCTTTTGCTTAAGAAATCAAAGACTAATACTTTCAGATATGGCATAACAATTCCGCTTTTTAGAAATTGTTCAGATATCTGTCCTGTTACCTCAGTACAGAATTATATTAAATTTAGAAATAGCATGTGCATTGCTACAGAATCCTTTTTTGTGACAGATGAGGGCTTACCCTTGTCTAGAAGATTTTTCATTTCTCATGTTAAGCATATCTTATATAAACTAGGATTGTCTAGTGAAAAGTATAATGGTCACTCTTTTCGTAGTGGTGCAGCCACTTCAGCCCATAAGGCGCGACTTGAAGATCATCTCATTCAAACCTTAGGAAGATGGTCCTCCGATTGCTATACGAGGTATATTCATACTTCCCCAGAAGTATTGCAGCAAGCTCAGGCTCAAATTGTTGCCACATTTGCAGAATAACTGCATTGTTGCCTTGTTTGATTTGTACTGACAGCTTGGAGTAGTGGTATTACTTTAGTGTATATATTTTCCTCCTTCTCTTTAACTTTCAACTTGGGGCTACAGCTGCAAGCATCTGTATTTGGCTATTTCGATACAAAATTTGGTAAATTTGAAAGAATTTGTTCTCTCATTCCCAAGTTTTCAAGAATTAATTGAGTAGTCTCCCTTTGTATGGAAATGATTCTTTGTTTTCATTTAGGTTTACTATGCAGTTGTATAAGTCCCCAGTTGCCATGTTGTACATAACTAGTTTAGTATGATTTTAATAAGCATGTGTTTTTTCAGTACTTAGTATTTATGTCTTCCCTAACTTCTACCTATTCAATATTTGGCACTCATATGATATGGCCCTGTCGTCAAATTATTTAAACCTTTCCTTAGCAGACACTTACTGAATTGGATAATTACGAATTGCTGATCTTCATCATCTTACATGCATACTCAACTTAAATATATAAGTGAGTTATAAAATTACAATTATTAAATAATTGGAGTTTATCACGAATCTTATCTATCATACTTGTTACTGGCTTCAGCCTTTTCCCAGGCTACAGTTACCAGATGGCTGTGATGTAATACTGTGTATTACATTTCGGTTTGTGTGCAACGTCATCAGTCAAATTCTTTGTTGCATACGCTGCAGACGTATAGTAATTTTGTTGATTCAAACTTTGCCACCACCTCCCCACCACTCTCCTTGTTGTCAGTGCCATATGGGGACTTAGTCAACAGTTAGGTTTTGTTTTTAATATTTGTACATGTATACATAGTTGACATGTAGTAGAGATGTACTGTAGGTTTACTTTATATTTAGTTTTGTATTTTTATATTGTGTAGTAACTATATTGAATTGTTACATTTTTACCTTTTGATACATGTCATTTAATACTATGCTTACGCATAGTTTTATTTCCATTTTGATACCATGCTGACGTATGGTTTAATTAGCCTTTCATTTACCACCATGCTTACGCATGGTTTTATTACCCTTTTATTTGACACCATGCTGACGTATGGTTTAATTAACCTTTCACTTGACACCATGCTGACGTATGGTTTAATATTCTTTTTTGAGATTTTGTGTTTGTGTATAGTTAATTTACTATATTTTATGCCATGCTAACGTATGGTTTAATTTTCAAGTTTTGACACCATGCTTACGCATGGTTGATTTAGCCTTCATTTGACTCCATGCTGACGTATGGTTTAATTTTCCCCCATTTTGACACCATGCTGACGTATGGTTTAATTTGCCCCTTTTTGACACCATGCTGACGTATGGTTTAATCTGCCCCTTTTTGACACCATGCTGGCGTATTGTTTAATTTGCCCATTTTTTACACCATGCTAACGCATGGTTTAATTTGCTACTTTTTGACACCATGCTGACGTATGGCTTAATTTGCCTCTTTTTGACACCATGCTGACGTATGGTTAATTGTGCCTTTATATTTCATTTGACACCATGCCGACGTATGGTTGAATTTGTCTGTCATTTAACACCATGCTGACGTATGTTTGAATTTGTCTATCATTTAACACCATGCTGACGTATAGTTTATTTTTGATACCATGCTTACGTATGGTCTAATTTGCTTGATATTTGACACCATGCTTACGTATGGTCTAATTTGCTTTTCTATGATACTATTCTGACATATGGTCAATTATATTTCTGTTTTTCTTTTATACTATACTTAAATTATCAATTTATCCTTCAATTAATGGTTTGGCTATTTCGATACAAAATTTGGTAAATTTGAAAGAATTTTTTCTCTCATTCCCAAGTTTTCAAGAATTAATTGAGTAGTCTCCCTTTGTATGGAGATGATTCTTTGTTTTCATTTAGGTTTACTATGCAGTTGTATAAGTCCCCAGTTGTCATGTTGTATATAACTAGTTTAGTATGATTTTAATAAGCATGTGTTTTTTCAGTACTTAGTATTTGTGTCTTCCCTAACTTGTACCTATTCAATATTTGGCACTCATATGGTATGGCGCTGTCGTCAAATTATTTAAACCTTTCCTTAGCAAACACTTACTGAATTGGATAATTACGAATTGCTGATCTTCATCATCTTACATGCATACTCAACTTAAATATATAAGTGAGTTATAAACAACTAATTAAAGCACATTCAGTTCAAGACGTTTCCATACAAAGGTCAAGATCAGGTCCCTATTGGCGACATTAAAAATGGGAAGGAAACTGACTATGTCGTCAAAACTGACAAAAATACACATTTATTTCAGAGATAAACCTTAAAGTATATATGAAAGACTTAATAGTGTATACAAAATTTTGCAAAAGCGATAAGTTCATCCCTTTGTGGGAACTGAATTCAAGGGGAGCAACCCAAAAGTTATAACTCATATATTTTCTTAAAATTTTGGGTAGAACGATTATCTCCCTTTTTTAGGAAATGCAACCAGTTCCCGTTTTTACGACCCGACTATCTGGATAGAGTATGAATTCTTCTTTCCAATGATATATAATTTAGGTATATGTTCGGTGGGTACATTAAAGTCAAAAATTTCTGTCACCGTCTACTACACTATATGTTAAGGTAATAATTTATGCAAACCAAAATGATAAAAATAAATGCCGACATTTATTATTTCGGTATTGTTGAATTTGTAATTATTAAATATTTCCTGGAAAGAAATAGAATGTATCCATCATGGTACTCGATCACTTCCGTCCACGTAAGTGATAAATATCCTTCCGGTTAATCAGTAATTAAACTCAAAGACCAATATCTATACTTTTTGTACACACAATTAACAGAATGGACAAAGTAATATTATTTATGTTTTTATTAAGTGAAAAGATACAGGGGACTTTCTCTTCAAATTTTCAAGGTTAGCCTTTTCTTTATATAAACAGTTGTAGTGTGAATATAAATTTGTTTCCCAATATAAATTAATCTGACGGACCATTTCTTGGACGGATGAGAGAAGATGGGATTGGCTGTGCTCTTCTCAATTAATTTGAAATTCTAACATTCATTGAGTTATCATTATTTATTTTGATTGATTGGTGTTTTATGCCAACATTATCAATATTTCAGCTATATCGTGAAACTAACAAATTATATATATTCAATTATACAAGACTTTTCATTATGATTTAAATATAATTAATAATAAATATACAATACTTGTGCACTGTCGAAGCATATCGGTAATATGTGTATGAGGCTTAGAAACGGTGGAAAAGGCGAGGCTTCGCCGAGCCTTTTCCCGCGTTTCGCGCCGATTACACATTTTTACCTATATGCTTCAAGTACAGTGCACATGTATTGTATTTATCCTGCAATTTTAAATCGTAAATAAACGTTTACTGGACGATGATAAAAGTATTTGAAATAATTTTGTGTATGTATTTGAAAACAATATCCCCCGATGTTCCCCGATAAATTTGCCAATATCAAATTGTATTCTATTTATAACTGACCAATATCAAACAAAAATATTGGGCAGGCTATATTGGTCGGTAAATGCTCTCATTGCAGGATAAAATATAATACATCTGAAGAAAGAAGTGGTTATTGTAATTTTTATGAACAAATAAGCATCACTACATTGTACACTTTTGATTTAAAACATCTGAATAAAAACATAATTTTACATAAAAACATATATAATAATAGTTAACACTGCCCGATATCCTTTCGGGATCTTTCGGGGTAGATACTCCAAAATATATTTCTTAGACGTTATCTCAGCTGTAATTTTAACACACGAGTGGTCGGATCAAACTAAAGACTATAAATTGGTAATTGTTACTTATGCACGCAGAAATAAGGAGTAAGAGCAAAGGTTGATTGGCTAGGATTAAGAAGAAGGTGTCGGGGTGGAGCGACATGTCTACCTGCTTACTGTTGTTTCAGTGAGCTAGCACTATAAAACTTCTAATAAGCTTGTTCGTCTATCAGACGTATTTTGTTCTCGACATGACATAACTGAAAATGCTCATTTGGCGTTAAACAACAATCACTTACTCACTATGGCATCTAGACTGTAACCAGGTTTGTTTTATATAGGATATGGATTAGTAAAAAAAACGTAGATATCAAATTTAGTGCGCACGACGCGTTTCTGGAATAATCTTCATCAGGTACTCTCAAGATCGAAATACTGGAATGCCAAATAATTTAAAGTTTTGAGAGCAAAGGACCTAAACAGGATAGCCAAAATCAGCTAAGGTCACCTATGCCTGAGGGAGGAGAACCTTAGTTTTATTAATAATTACAATATAGAAATATTTGTTTGTTAGAAATAATTTTAGTGTTGTGTTTCATATATGTAACTATTAAGCATAAAGTACATACCTCAGAATGACAATGTTTACAGATCAAGATACATTTATAACTTTTATCAAGATATACCTAAGGATTGTAAACTGGTTGGTGCAGAATTTGATCATCTAGACAGTATTCATCTAAAACTTACAGATGGCGGACCTTTCTGGGTTGGTGCGCCTAAAGGATCCAAAAGAAATATCAGCTCTTTTGGTGAGCTCTTAATTATACACACTATTGGCATCTCATGTGTTATTACATGTTTATTGTTATGTTATTATATAAAATACAAAATGTACATGTAAATTGCCAATTACGCTCTAGTCTGCTATTGTCAACTTTCGGCAGGAATCCTATATCTTCGATATTTGATTGTGCCTATAAGGTGGAACCTTAGCTGCGCTCAGCTGTAGGATTGAACCTCTAAAACTCTCATGAATATATTAGCTGCGTTTATCTGTACATTTATACCCTTTGCCGTGTTTGACTGTACGGGTATATCTCACAGGTAAGTATGCTCTTTGATGTGTTTAACTGTACGGGTATATCTCACAGGTAAGTATGCTCTTTGATGTGTTTAACTGTACGGGTATATCTCACAGATAAGTATGCTCTTTGATGTGTTTGACTGTACGGGTATCTCTCACAGGTAAGTATGCTCTTTGATGTGTTTGACTGTACGGGTATATCTCACAGGTAAGTATGCTCTTTGATGTGTTTGACAGTACGGATATATCTCACAGGTAAGTATGCTCTTTGCCGTGTTTGACTGTACGGGTATATCTCACAGGTAAGTATGCTCTTTGATGTGTTTGACTGTACGGGTATATCTCACAGGTAAGTATGCTCTTTGATGTGTTTGACAGTACCGGTATATCTCACAGGTAAGTATGCTCTTTGATGTGTTTGACTGTACGGGTATATCTCACAGCTAAGTATGCTCTTTGATGTGTTTGACTGTACGGGTATATCTCATAGGTAAGTATGCTCTTTGATGTGTTTGACTGTACGGGTATATCTCACAGGTAAGTATGCTCTTTGATGTGTTTGACAGTACGGGTATATCTCACAGGTAAGTATGCTCTTTGATGTGTTTGATTGTACGGGTATATCTCACAGGTAAGTATGCTCTTTGATGTGTTTGACTGTACGGGTATATCTCACAGGTAAATATGCTCTTTGATGTGTTTGACTGTACGGTATATCTCACAGGTAAGTATGCTCTTTGATGTGTTTGACTGTACGGGTATATCTCACAGGTAAGTATGCTCTTTGATGTGTTTGACTGTACGGGTATATCTCACAGGTAAGTATGCACTTTGATGTGTTTGACTGTACGGGTATATCTCACAGGTAAGTATGCTCTTTGATGTGTTTGACAGTACGGGTATATCTCACAGGTAAGTATGCTCTTTGCCGTGTTTGACTGTACGGGTATATCTTACAGGTAAGTATGCTCTTTGATGTGTTTGACTGTACGGGTATATCTCACAGGTAAGTATGCTCTTTGATGTGTTTGACTGTACGGGTATATCTCACAGGTAAATATGCTCTTTGATGTGTTTGACAGTACGGGTATATCTCACAGGTAAGTATGCTCTTTGATGTGTTTGACTGTACGGATATATCTCACAGGTAAGTATGCTCTTTGATGTGTTTGACTGTATGGGTATATCTCACAGATAAGTATGCTCTTTGATGTGTTTAACTGTACGGGTATATCTCACAGGTAAGTATGCTCTTTGGTGTGTTTGACTGTACGGGTATATCTCACAGGTAAGTATGCTCTTTGGTGTGTTTGACTGTACGGGTATATCTCACAGGTAAGTATGCTCTTTGATGTGTTTTACTGTACGGGTATATCTCACAGGTAAGTATGCTCTTTGATGTGTTTGACTGTACGGATATATCTCACAGGTAAGTATGCTCTTTGATGTGTTTGACTGTACGGGTATATCTCACAGGTAAGTAT
>MJUT01044986.1:0-19301 GCA_002080005.1 Gigantidas platifrons | reverse complement strand
ACGGGTATATCTCACAGGTAAGTATGCTCTTTGATATGTTTGACAGTACGGGTATATCTCACAGGTAAGTATGCTCTTTGATGTGTTTGACTGTACGGTTATATCTCACAGGTAAGTATGCTCTTTGATGTGTTTGACTGTACGGGTATATCTCACAGGTAAGTATGCTCTTTGATGTGTTTGGTTATACTTTAATATCCTTTATATATGTCCAAGAAAAGTTTGATGATACCATATGATACCAAAGGGGTAATCAGAAGTCGTAAAAACCTTATCTACGTTGTCAGTTGAGTTGTACGTTTCTACAATGCAGACTACTTCCCGCTCTTTAATGTTTTCTAACAGTAGTAATATAGTAAAACTTAAATACATATCTTCATTTGATGCATTTTTGTATATATTTCAGTTTGTTGACCATTTCTAATCTCTTGTTCTTAATAATTCTATTTTTATTATTTTAGCAAACGACGAAATCCATTGTGTTGCTGCATTGTTGCATTTAAATGGAACGTCATCCCTCGTTTCAAAGTTATGTACAGAAGAGCTACGCTCACTTTGCATTGATAGTGGACATAAGATAAGTAAGTGATTGCAAGAAGAGGTTTAAATGTATTTGAAAATTATATTTCAATACGTAATATATGAAAATAAAATTATCGTTGATTGGTTTTGCGAGATTGGATTTCCTAAAAAATAATACCGCATCGAAGGCGAAGCCTCCCATGTAATGAGAAGTCCATTTCGAGGAAAACGATAGTACGTTTATCGAGGTTTGACAAGGGCAACATCAGAATAGCATAGCAAAATTACACATTGAAATCAACGATAATATTTCATATCGCGGTTGTTGTTTGAAAATATATATTATAGTACACTCGATTTATTTGAACAGTCAAATTCCATTGACTGCATAAAGTTTGCTATATATAGACAATGATCAAAATATCTCTGTTCTGGTTCATGATTCATGTAGAGCGAACGGTAAGAAACGATAACAGTATATGCGCATACGTGATAGAAGACACCCTTGAAATCAATTGGAACGACGTTTACGTCTGCATTTTTTTCAAAAAATTTTGCAATTGTTTTGGACATTTTGACAGTGGAGTATACACACAATATACATTCAATGTCAGTAAAACTCATCTGTATCTTTATTCACTACAAAACATGTCATACCATGAGATTGTTTAATCCAATACTAAAGATATATAAATCAACCGATTACTATCCGACTCCAAAAAAATCCGGTTTCTTCCACCGATATCAAACTTACCACCACGAAATAACTGACATATTGTTCATCATGTCGCCCTATTTCCGGTGCCGATTTACGACCACCCTGTGAATAGTGAATATTGATAATTTTTTCTATTCTGATAATAATGACTTTTGATATTTATTTTTATATATAACTGCTACATTCCGGAATCTATTTAATTGTTGGTATTGAATAATTCATATTTTGGTATTAAAACCGAAAATACCACATTGTCGGAACAATAATAAAATCGTAGAAAAAGGCAAAATCGAGACCTTAACACACAAATACATACATACTCAATTTCCTGGCTTGGTACAGACACTTCTATAAAAAGTGGTGGGGTTAAACTAGATTAATGGACTCAAACCTACCCTCTTAGTGAAATGATTCGGTCATGCAAGTGCTTTCCACATGTGATTAAAACACCAACCCTCACATAAAACCAGCCGAACGACATCATTATAAAGAACGCTATAATCCTGAACATTAGATTCTATACATAACATATCTAACGATTGGGATACAATAAAGGAAGATTTATTTGAAGTATTACTAGAAATTTTTGATAAATTTGAAATATGTGATTCCCAGTGTCGAGGAACGTTGACATTACTTCATAAAGGGGGGGATAGAGATAACATACGTAACTGGCGTCCAATAACATGATTAAATAGTGATTATAATATCATATCAACACTTTTAGCAAATCGCATGAAGCCAGTATTAAACAAAATTATTCATACGGATCAAAAAGGATTCGTAGAAGGGAGAAATATAAGTGAAAATAATCGTATAATTGATGATATTATAGAATTTGTAGATAATGAAGATGAGGAAGGTGTAATTATTTTTGTTGATCAGCAAAAAGCATTCGATAGGATGGAATGGGGGTGGTTAAATTATGTTATGGAATGTTTTAATTTTGGACTAAAATTTCGTGAATGGGTTTATATGTTATTTAAAAGGGGAAAAACCTGTATAAAAACAAATGGTTTCATATCAAAATATTTCGCAATATCGCGTTCAGCCAGACAAGGATGTCCTGCTGCACCGATATTGTACATTATTCAGGCAGAGCCGATGGCTTGTACTATCCGAAGCACTCCGGCAATACATGGTATCAAACTACCCAACTGTGAGGGGCAGCCCGTAAAAGAAGCAAAAATATGCATGTTTGCAGATGACACGCAACTCTTAAATAAAAACGAGGAATCTGTGGAACAATCCTTTTTAATTCTTTCGAAATTTGAAAAGGCATCCGGCTCTAAGATAAATTATGAAAAAACAAAGGATTATTTATTGGTAGATTAAGGGGAAAACGACCCAGATTAACTAACATATCATGGATTTCAGATAATATAAAAACGTTAGGAGTTTTTCACGGGTACAATATAGACACCGATAACATTTGGAAAAAAAATGTAAATAAAATGAAAAGCTGCACTCCAGAAAACCAGAAATTTAACCTTTAAGGGAAAAACTTTAATCGATAAAAATTTTCTGTTAGCTCAAATGGAATTTGAAACTGAAATGAAGGGGATACCAGACAAATATAAAAAAGAGGTGAATGATTTGATTTGGAAATTTCTGTGGGACAATAAACCAAACCAAATAGAAAGAAACGTATGTTCCTTAAATATTAATGAAGGGGGGATGGGAATGATTAACATAGACAATTTTGTCAAAAGTAAACAGATAAATTTTATATACAAAATAATCAACAGTGAGATGGACTCATGGAATGCGATAGGTAAATACTGGTTACAGAAATACGATAATAAATTTGGAGTTTATTTTTTTCTTTGTAAATGCTCCGATATTAAAGGTTTAGATATTGCATCCATTCCAAAATACTATTAAGACGCTATACAAGCATGGAACACATTTTTTTAGTCATGCTCTACGGAGTCTAAAAATGATATTTTAGATAAAAACATATTTGGTAACTCTGATATCAAATTTAACAGAAATCCATTTTTTTTCAATCGTTTTTGAGAAATAATATATTTAAAATAAACGATATATGGGACAAAAACAATAATACCTTTGTTGATAATCAGACTATATTTAATAGACTGGATGATAAAAGGAACTGGATATCAGAATGGGCAAAAATAAAAAAAATCAATACCAGAAAAGTTTGTTAAGAAATTAAAATCAGAGGATAACGAAAAGATAAAAAATATCATTAGGTTTAAAAATAGATAGTAATTTGAATATTAGAAATCATAATAATAAAATAATTGTTCCAAAAGAGCTGAAACTGAAGAATATCCAGAAAGAAATACGTAAACCAATCACGCCAAAATGTCAATTAAAATGGGATACATTGTATGAAAAGAAATTTAACTGGATATCTATTTGGTATATACTGAACAAGATTAAATGTAAACAAAGCATTATCCAGTTCCAATGAAAATGCTTGCATAACATTGTCTATTCAGAATATAGATTACAAAAATGGGAAAATCAAATGGTCAATGTCATTTTTGTAAAAATGAAAAAGAGTCCCTTATGCATTTGTTTTACAGGTGTCATAAAATTAAACATGTCTTAGATGAACTAAAACACATTTTTAATAAATATTTTGAAAAGAACATAGTACTTGTTGAGAAAAACTTAATCATTGGGGTGTATGAGGGAGAAATAACTGAAGATCTACTTTTAGTGAATTTGGTAATTTGTATATTAAAATGGGAAATTTTGGAAAGCAAGAAATTATATAAAATATACAGGGAAGCAATAATTATCACAAATCTAAAAAATGAACTTAGAAGTAACATACAAATGATGATTTAAAACCCAGAAGTTCGAAACTTATATAATATTAGGAAATTACAGTTATTATTGGATACATTATGAATTTAGTTGTATTAATTATTCCTTTCATTGTTTACTGTATAAAACTGTATGTTTATAAATTGAATATGAGAGATAACATATGATTTATTTGCTGATGGTATTGTATTCTTACTACCAGTATTTATCATTAAATTATATTGTTCATTGTAAATATTTGTAAACCTCTGAGGTTTCCTGGCACCCAGAGGTAAATTGTCCACAGGTGTAATATAGATATAATAAAAATAAAAACATATCTAACGATACAAGGCCATCGTATGGCATAATAGTGAAACAATAATCAACTTTGAACCAGAATCTAATTACCAATTAATAGAAATCATTGTATATGATCTTATTCTTTATTCATTATTTATTGTAGGCTTGTTACTGCTCGCCGTCATTGTTGGTTTATGTTGTAGTGGTATCTTATGTTTGATTGTTGTATCATTTCTCTTTGCCAAATGTAATCGGTGAGTTTTATTGCCATGAAAAAAAAATAATCATTACCTTCATGTTGTTTTGTTAATTATTTTTTTCTCTCTCCATTAATATGTTTTTGATGAACTAATATTGTAGTGTTGAATATTAAGAATTTCCTTAACTTTGTGATGTGAGATCTGTTTAATATATTAAAGAAACTGTTCGTGTCTGAAAAGACCTAAATTTGAAGTGTTTTAATTTTGCGCATGCTATTATTTATGACATCGTTACTCTTCGTAGCAAATTATCTAAGAATGCGAAACAACAGCATGAGACTATGTGTTATATGGGTTGTCCTTACATTAAATAATAATAATAAAGGAACAACCATGAAACGTGGTATCACAGTGGTCGTATAAATAGAAATATTACATTTACGGAAAATGTAAAAATGGATCAAAGCGCTCTTTTTATTGTTTCATTTTGTATTAAGAAAGGTACCTATGCAGCAAGTGGAGCAGGAGCTACTTGCCCTTC
The DNA here is from genome assembly GCA_002080005.1 of Gigantidas platifrons. Classification (NCBI taxonomy): domain Eukaryota; kingdom Metazoa; phylum Mollusca; class Bivalvia; order Mytilida; family Modiolidae; genus Gigantidas; species Gigantidas platifrons. The sequence goes on along the minus strand of MJUT01044986.1, from coordinate 14,236 downwards.
CGGGGCACCTGAGTCTATCATCGGAGGTTCCTGTTGCTAAATCGTTAGTTTTCTATGTAGTGTTTTGTTGACCATAATTTGTCTTTTCGTTTGATTTCTTCTGACTGTCTTGAAAATATCAAAGGGATAATCAGAATCCGTAAATCAAATCGAAGAAGAGTAGACAACACAATGGCCAAAAGAAAAAGGAACAAAAGGACAAACAACGATCTACAGAACATACACATAAAACTACAGATCGAGTAACACGAACCACGCTAAAAACCGTATGTGATCTAATGTGCTCCGGAATGGTAGTAGTTCATGCTCCACTAGTGGCACCCGTCGTGTTAATCTAGTTACAAACCCGTTGATAAGTCAATCTGTTCTTGTAAGGCGTAGAAGATGATGAAGAACATTTAACGAACCACACAGTTTTTAGCACAATGAAATCTCCATATTTACTGATGCATGTGGAAAAAAAGTGTTTGTGTAAAGTCCACTTACCTGGATTATTTGTATATTTGTAGAAAGAAGACAAAGTCAATACAGATATACGAGACGCCATTAAATGTTATCAACAGTCACAGCTACGAAGAACCAGATAATGACGAAGCATACTATTACATAGATTAAGACATATCAAAGATGACGTATTATAAATGACATTAAGGACCATCGTGGCCGTGATCGTATGGTAGTTGGATTTACAACTGCCTATGCAATCAGTGCCTATCACTACTAATGTTGTGTGTTCGAATCTCGATCAGGGGGAGGTGCACAACATCATGTGATAAAGTTTGTCGTTGACATGCGACAGGTCGGTGGTTTTCTCCGGGTCCTTCGGTTCCCTCCACCAATAAAACTGACAAACAAATGACATTAATAAAATATGCCATTCTATTATACTGATATTTTGTTTTAATACATTCATACATCTTCTGACTTTGGGACTCTATGTTTCCCTTATTGGTAGATTTAAGAGCCTGTGATTTATGTAAAAACTGTTACGAAATACGCTCAGATATAGCAACAGGACAGCACTACTTTTCTTAAGCAGAAGCGTGTAGTGTGTATTTTGTCACAATATATTTTGTGTCTTTATCAAATAGCACTGTATATTTCAAAGCCGCAGTACTCTCTATTCTTCGTGTAATAGTATTAAAATGGTTGATTTCTCCACCCTTTACAGGTGTACAATATTCTCCACCCTGAACTTAAAGACAGATTAAAATCATTAGTTCTTAGTTCAACTCTGTTTCATAAAAAGGTTGGCCAACGTAGATATAGACATCTTAATTTAGTAAGGATCTTAATCTTACTTTGTAAAGAATATTCCACTGTGATTCTAATAAAAAGTTCTCTGAAACTAACTTGAACATCAAATTGCTCTAGTTTTTGACAGCATATTTAGTATGTTTGTTAGAAGCGTTTTCGAACAGACAGTCGATATACCTATGAGCATATATCCGACTTGTTCCTTTAAAAAGAATTGATTTTAGGATAATATTAAGTAAACTAAATAATTCCATTCCATGCATGGTTACTATGATGATCACAACACGATTCGAAACCACACCGCGGTGCAGATTCTCTTAGCATAATGACGAACCATTTAGCTACATCGGCTAAGTCCTCTATATTAAAATATAGAAGCATTTACAGAGATATAACCGCCAATATACTTGTGTTAAAATGCGTTGTCATTTTGCGATACATGAGTATTGCTTATTAATTTGACATCAATCAAATTCGTCATTTTAAATTATACACTGTATACGAATACGTATGATACAGTCACATACAATAAATATTACAATCTTCTCAAGCAAGGGACACCATGCAGCGTATCTATTCTACTCGATCCCAAAATGGTACCAGGTTGTGTTAAATAGTTTTATATAAACGTCTGAACACGCAACCCGACAGTGCTAGTTAAATATTTTAAATAACAAATTTTGTTACTATTTTGGTGTGGAGCAAAATGTGTATTTGCATATTATTATTTTAATGAGATAGCAATATAAAAATGCAACTTATGGTGATGATCTAGTGTAACTCAGTGAAAAGTAAAATTGTTTTCGCCATGAAATATTCTAAATAGTGGTCAGTATTTAGTAGAAGTAGAACAACCCGAGACAAAATATTACTCTTGTTAACGACTCCCCGTATTTGGTAAAATTAGAATAACTAAAACAATCTTTGACTTCTAAACACTGAAGGAAGTCAGTACTTAATAGAAGTAAAACAACCCGCAACACAATTTTCTACATATTGATGGTTGTAAGTTTTTGATTAAAGACATCTGACATAATGTTCAACCTGTCCGCTGATGGTCAGTAGAATTATATCAACTTTGACGTAATCTTCAACCTGCCCGTCGATAGTCGGTAGAACTCAGACAACTTCTGACATGATCTTCAACATGTTGAATGCAGTCAGTAAAAGAAGATGCTAAATTGTGTTTAGCTTAAAAACGAACCACATGATAATCAGATTGACATCTATCTTTCTAATGAGTTCATCACCCGTTAGTAACGTGGTTAATAGATACAGCTTGATATAAAGTTTGACAGATTCTTGTCTAAATTCTTTAAAATGCCAGATATAACTATAACATGTAAAGAAGTTGTTAATTTACTATTGAATTTAAATTCCTCGAAAGTAGCAGGATCAGATGAGCTAAAACATTGACTCAAAGAGCTTACAAATGAAATTCCACCTTTTCTGACTATAATTTGACAAAAATCTCTGAATATTGCAGCTATAACCAACGATTGGAAAACAACACATCTTGTGGCCATATACTAAAAAGGCCCTAAGTACATTTCTGAAAATCATAGACCGATTCCTCTCACCTGAATTTGCTGTAAACTACTAGATCACATTGTCGTCAGTAGTATAATGGCACAAGCGGATACATATAGCATCCATTATCACTGATTATCGTAAATTAGATCATGCGAAATCCAATAGATATAATTTATCGAAGTTGTCTCAAAAAAGAGAAGATGGTTAGTATTAGGGTTATGGTGTTAAACGCCACTTTCAATAATATTTCAGTTATATCGTGGAGGTCAGTTTTATTGGTGGCGGAAACCGGAGTTTCCGGAGAAAACCAGAATTCGAACTCACAACTTAAGTGGTGAAAGGCAAGACATTGATTGCACAAGTAGTTGTAAATCCAACTACCATACGACCAGGACGGCCCCGAGAAGAAGATGGTAAATGCACATACATCGTAATAATGGACTATTTCTAAGACATATGATAAGGTTCGCCATTCTCTACTTCTTCATAAATAAAAACAAAAGTACGAGATTGGGTGTAATGTGATAATTGACGGTGACAAAATCAATGTTCCAATTGAATCTGGAGTATTCCAAGGGTAAGTCTTAGGACCATTTCTATATTTGTAGTATATAAACGACATTCCAGTAGGTCTAAATTCCACCATGCGATTATTTGCAGACAACATTATTCAACATTATTGGTCTATAAATTCCACAATCGATGCATAACATTTGCAACAAGATCTCGCAATGTGGGAAGGAAAAGTGGAAAATGGCTTATCATCCGAACAAATGTAACGTCAATTGAAATAGAAATCCGATCAAATGTAACGACACTCTTCATGGCCATCCATTCGATATATAAAAAGAAGTCAAATATCTTGGTCTTACAATCAGACAAGATTTAAAATGCAACTAAAACACTGGACTTTCTTGGTAGAAATTTGTTAGCGGTTCGACCTCCGTAGAGGAACAAGCCTATTAATCTATAATTGGGCAATTATTGAGTATACCTATGACTCCTACAATAAAGGCTCAGGACTGCCAGATACATCAGTCAGCGAAACGCATCTAGTGTTTGTGACATGTTACAAAACTTGTATTGAAGACGGGTATAAAGATAATAGACGTATCATGCATGGTACATGTATATGAAATAGCAAACGAAAAAGTAACTAACATGTATTACTAAAAAAGCAATCACGGCACATGCATTCTTTCATTTTCCCTCCTTGTAAGACTCAATAAAGACAAAATTTGTTTCCCTCGTACGATATCTGACTGGAACCGGCTGTCACATGCCATAGTTTTGAGTTGTTTGAATGAAACATATAAAAATGTTTACTTTAAACATATTGCATTGCTCAAAACACACGTTTCACAACTTCGAAACGTTTTCTCTAATATCTACATTTAAGACTGTCGCCTCTTCTTTCTAGTTCTAATTGATTAAACCTGTTAACAGTTTTAACTTTTTTCAATAGTCATGTGAAACCTCTGACACAATGTTCAGCATGTGGAAGGCAGTATTTAGTAGAAGTAGAAGTTGAAGGATGTTGGGGTTTTCTTTATCAGAGTACTGTGATTTCATCCAACAAGGAATCCGACCAGCCATGTTAGTTTGAAGAATAACATGTGGTCAAATATATTGAGGTAGAATGAACTCAGTGAGTTGTCCAGCATTTTCATTTTCGCTTGCTAGGAAAATTAGACATAAGTTCCCCTCCTTGTATCACAGACTATTACTAATGGTACAATGTTTTATATTTTGAGAGTTTGATTGAATTGTAATACACAAATGTATATCGCAAATTCATGTAATTTGAACGATTCATGAGAGTTGGCATTTTACCCACAAGTGGAAAATATTTGCATGACCGCACGTGCATGAGGATTTAGACCCCTAAAATTAGTTTAATCCCACTACTTGTCTATTTAAGTACCTGCATCAAGCCAGGAAAGTGACTGGTCATGTATATGTTTGTAGGGATATCAATTTGCCCTTTTTCTTTTGGATTTTGAAACTGTTTCGCTTGTGAGGTATTTTTTTTGTTTGTTTTTTATCAAATTGATATTTATTTTGAGGTACTTTCAAATCGTCATTAATATCCAATAAAAAACTGAAATGAAATTTTAAGTACAACCCTTTCCTGTGATTTTTTCAATAGATCGCGTGGTTTATGACAAATATTTGTTTATTAGTCATTATACATAAATACAGTATTGTGACAGAATGGGAAAATGTATTTTCTTTTTGTTTGTAGTTGACTTTGGGATACATGGAATATACTCAAAAGAGTTAAAAGGTTTGACCTATATATATTGTAACATATTTTAATATTTTTGCACAGAAACGACTACCATATTAGATAATTGCGCAATAATTTCTTGAAATATAAATATAAATATTGATTTTCAGCTACAACATAACGACAGGGTTTAAACTTTAAATAAAAATGAAAATATGAATACCTTTTGAAAGCCAGAAGTTGTCAGCAGATAGCTTGTAACCTTGTCAATTCACACCTTGACGTACTGCAATTTACTGCAACAAATTTTACTGCATAAAATTGTACCAATTACACGTCGCCTGTCTTGTGCGTGATTGGAGGATTCGAATGAATGAAGAAAGGTTTTATGACATCAAAGGGGTAATCAGAATCCGTAAACCGAAGAAGGACAGACAACGACATACAAAACATAACACAGAAAACCCACTAAACACCGGGGTGAACTCAAGTGTTCCGGAAGTGTTACCAGCTCCTGCTCCGCACGTGACATTCGTCGTGTTACTGGTAAGCGACACTAACATCATCTGATTTAAGAAATATTCTCCCATGTCATGTTTTATGGTCATTTTAACATGGAGAGACATTATATTTGTAGATATTTTACACCGAGTTAGAGCGAGGTTTAAAATTTAGAAAAATACAATGCCTAGCTATACTTAACCATTAAAGCCTAGATTATAAAAATTCGCCCACCAATAACCAAGTTCTTCTTCATTTCTAGTTTTACGTGATTTTCACTAAAAAAACACATATTTCACCCCAAAATACCCTTTTGCGCAAATTATATTTATGTGTATTTTCAGTATGTTGTTATTACAAGTCCATATTCTAATTTGCACAAACAAAAAGCTTGTGTTGCAATTAGTTGCAAGTTGATTAATTTTTTTCGGGTTAAACTGACTAGTCGTGCATGTTATAATGAGCCTAACAAGAAGAATTACTATGCTTACAGATCAAGATATATTTATTACAAACACCACCAGCACTTATCAAGATATACCTCAGGATTGTAAACTGGTTGGTGCAGAATTTAATCAAGATTATCAACCAGACAGCATTCATCTAAACATTACAGACGATGGACTGTTTTGGATTGGTGCAACACTAGGATTTAAAAGGAATATCAACCCTATTGGTAATGTAGATGACATATTAACGATTATCTTATATATAATTATCCAACTATGTGTAGCTGTTTCCCCTTATCTGTCATACGCGATGTGATATATGATTACATAAACAAATGAAAAAGGTTAGGAATGCTGAATAGGGGAAACAGACGTAAAAGAGACTAGACAAAGAATTATTATCATTATATTATATGTATAATAAGTTGTAAATACATTAAATGTCATATCTGCTCAACCGCATCGGTGGTGTAATGGTTAGCGTGCTCGCCTGAGTGTGGTAGATCGTGGGTTCGGGCCTCGGTTGGGTCAAATCAAAGACTATAAAATTGTTGTCTGTTGCTTCTTCGCTAAATACGCAGCATTAAGGAGAAAGAGAAAAGACAGGCTGGCTCGGAATCAGAATAACGTGTCCGAGTGAAGCGACATGTCTACCCGCGGACTGTTGCTTCAGAGCTACAATTATAAAAATCCAACTCAGCGTGTTGGTCTAAGCGGACTTCGTCATTATCTCATTGAAATTGAATTGGTTCTCGCCGTGATATAGCTGAAGAAATAGTCATTAAATAACAATCACTCCGTCATATCTCCTCTGCTATTTTTACAAACTGTCAAAGAATACTAAATTGCAAAACGACTTCATATCGTATGAACAGGTGACTCTTTCCTTAAACGAATGAAATATGTTATATTATTGCACGTATCGAAATAGTGCATAAAACGAAAATTAATGTTGGTTTAATTATGACACCAGACCCATAATAAAAGAGGTATTCTAACATGACCTCACTCTTTCCCTTTGTTAAAAAAAAAACAGAATTATTTCTTCGTATTATCTCATTAGCACATGTGCCGATGAATGTGACTGACGTTTCCATTGGCAGCATAAATTGTGACCCGAATAATTCCGATAGAGGGCGCAGTATTATTCGAGTTACATAAATTGTGTGCGACATTTTCAGCAAGCGTATGTATAAATTACAGTCTTCCAATCAAACTATACTACCGTATTTGTACTCTTAGACATATCAGAATCGAAATAAATCATGAAAGCCAGAATGTGTTTTGAGTTTTAACATGGATTGGGATATTAGTAAATTGTATCCCTCGCTTCTGGCACGGGATACAATACTTCTTTCTTAATTATTTTCCTTTCTATCAAAATTTTAAAATTTCACACCCTTTTTTATTTTCTCTATATAATGATCGCCAATGTAACTAGTTCAATATTTATATTAATATTTTGGTAAAGGTATTAAACAGGAATGTCCAACAAATAATGGTAACATTAGTCTGGATGAGTGCAACCATCAATGTCGGAGTTCTAGATATTTCAACCAAGGAGTAAGTTATGTATTGAAATTTTATAAACTTTAGTTCTTAAAGGGGCATTATCTGCCAAATCAAAAAATGTTGTTACCCATAAAAACTATTAGATATGATTGATGCCTTAATAAAACGTGTTTCTGTTACTTATAAATGTTATGAAATGTACGCGCATCGGGGAAAAAACGTGCAACTGCTCGTGTTTTGAGATCAATCAGGAATGGACGCCATCTGATTAATTATCGACATTGTTTACGGAGTTTGTCGAATCGTCATTAAATCAGTACAACAATGCACTTATTTCTTATTTTTTGTGAATCTGCTTTTAGTCGGTGTTAATTACGGACAAAGAACCATACAAGTTGGCAGTTAATAAGCGACAAAATACAAATTATTCGTTTTTACCTGTCACTAGTAAGGTCAATTGCATACGGAAAAAGCGAGGTCAAATTATTTGCTTGCAAGCAAGTAAGTAATCGATGGTAATTTTCGTTCTCAAAAGGCAGAAAGTTGTTGATAAGCTGTTTAATGTGAAATATTTACCTTTATTTCATCATTTTACAGCTATTTATCAATTTCCAAAGCATATAAATTTTTGGTCAAAATCGTAGCTAATGCCCATTTAATTAAATTAAATAAGGCATCTTAAATATCAAGATCTAATGTATGACCTGCCTACGAATCTTGTTACCTCGGTGTCGGATAAGTTGGTTTTTTGTGTGTGGAAAAGTCCAACTAAATATACGTCCAGTTGCACTAGAATAACTTACAAGAGGAAACTCGAATAGTCCGCTAACTGGAAATAAAAGTATGGGTATTTTCGAGCTCCTAAAATCCTAGGCGTGTTAGACATCATAATATCCTAGGTATGTTCGACATAATTAAATTATAGGTGTGTTCGACGTCATAAAATCATAGGTGTGTTCGACATCATAAACTCATGGGTGCGTTTCGGCATAGAGAGACTGATATTTGACTATACACACTTTAATGAAAATAAGTTTCTTTCGTTATTAAATATTTATTAAATAATCTGATTCAGTAAATTTGTCCGTTAATATTTTTCTACGATCTTTTCTACATTTTAAGTTTACTTTATTCAATTTCTTCAGAAGACGTCATGTAATTGTGACAATACCAATCAAACAGACCAGTCGTTACTCTATACAGAAAACTGTGACAAATATAATAAGGTTCTCTGTCGACCAAAAGTATGTGTTGTTTACCGTAGAGGTAAGTCAAATATACGTTATCAGTCTCGAGATGTTATATATCCCGTTTTAAAGGGCAGTGGTTTTGCTAAACGGTGAGGCTTCAGCCGAACCTTTTAAAGAAAACCTACTGCCCTTTAAGACGGGATATATAACATCTCGAGACTGATAACATTTTAATCTGAATGTTCCAATAAGTATGTCCTTATTATAGGAAAAACATAAATTACGTGTATCTTTACTAAATACACAACATGCGATTATTGATTTTTCTGTGCCGTATGAAATACACAGCACAGGCAATAGGTGAGAAACGTCATCTGCTGTGCACAATGCAATTAGACAGCACATCGGTGAGAGAGATTATTGATTTTCTGTCACCTCACTGCTTCCCTGAAGTTTTGGAAGTACCTTGGTAGCCAATCAAAATTATATTTGCCACGAGAACATCAGATAATAGAAATTAAATCCAGCCTTGGACACCAAGGAAAGTAGACACAACCTCTGCATGAAAGTTTTTTCATTTTAATTTATATTACAGTGAATGATGTTTATTTGCTGTTGCCTTTTCCACTAAACCTGAATATTAATTGTATATGTGTATTTTATTGTGTTTTGTTGTATGTCATCAACAGATTTGGGGTAAATCCAATGCAAATAATTGGCATAGAGTAAACAATAGATTTATTTATTCGAGAACGGATTCCACTTTATAACTGCGGTATTTTTGAACGCAGCGCTCCCTAATGATTCTTCGGCCACATGAAATATTATGATTGCAGAAAATTGTACATCTACACTAGCCACTTTTGTCAAGCTGGTGCTCTTTGTTTATAATTCCAGTATTTCATGAAGAAGATTATTTATGTGGTACGTACAGATATGCCTTTCTTAAACATGTTGGGCATGCTTGGTTGTATCAAGTGGAAAGTTGCTTTGAGAACAGAAATTTCAGCTTTATCTGTGCTAGCGGTATGTTTTGTGTTATTCATATTATATACTGAATATGTCGCTCTCCATTCATCTTTCGGCGTAAGAGTTATATATTCACAAAATGGTCCATGGTACACTTCAATGAAGTATTCACAATACAAAAGTTCCATCAAAATGCTATGGACCAAATTATACAATTAAATTAAAATGAGATTCAACAGACGGACGTCATTGTTCATATTTTATAATTATTACATTTTGTTGAATTTTGGAAAAGCGAAAAATAAACGTAAAGGGACAAACCAGAGACACATACAACGACACAAGACACAGAACAAAGACAAAGAAAATGAAAAACAAACATAGAAAACTAAAAATATATACAGAACCAACACGAAAAAAAATAAATAAAACGGGTATGAACCCTAGGTGACTGAGAATGGTAAGCAGTTCATGCTTCTCATAAGACACACTGTACACTTTAATTACGTTTGAAATGCTAATAATTTCAATGATAGTTTTATTACTATCTTCAGTTGTATGCCTGGTCAGAAATGTTGTGGCTATGCTTATTATTGTCTATCATTACTGTTAGCAATTTATCGACTATGCTATGATGCTATGACGACGAGATTATCATCCAGTAAGGTCTAAACATTTACAACGAAGGCACCGCTGATACCCCAGGGACTTGGGATGGGCATTAAGAGCGACCATCATTACTCGTCCACTCTGACCACTTCATATATGTAGACCTAATACAAATATATAATATTTCATAACATTTGAGTTCGAACCTCACTGATGGCGAAGAGTATTCGATACAACATTACGTGATAAAGTTTGTCAGTGACTTGCGACAGGTCTTTGGTTTTTTCCAGGTGCTCCGATTTTATCCCCCAATAAAACTTACCAACACGATATAACTGAAGTATTGTTGTATGTAGCGCTAAACAACATAACTATATCCCTCATACATTTGATTTGACAGTATAATTAATGTGGACTTTTGAAAGTAAATGCCACTCATATATATTTCTTTCTTAGATATTACATAACAAGTGACGGTTTGAACAGCCTACCCTTCCAGTGTTCACTGGGTTCGTCTTGCTCAATTTTTTTAAGCAGTGTATTGTAGATTATTGTTTGGGGTTTCTCAAGGGAGTTGTTGCTTAAGATGTATATTTTTACTGGTTGCAATTTCCGAGATGATTGCCCTTTTCATTTGGCCATTGTATTGTCTATCGTTTTATTTATGGCTTTGGTATCTACAAACGTTTTTTAGTAAAAGTTGCCCTCATAATTCTACGGTAATGTGTACAGGCAGTAGTAATGATAAAACTCTGAACTGTCTGTGATGTAAGAATTGTTATCCGTTCATTGGAGCGTTGGCTACATAGAGTTCAACCCTGAGTTTTAGTGGGGTTCGAGTTACTCGATCTTTAGTTTTATGTGTAATGCTTTGTAGATAGTTGTTTATCCCTTTGTCCTTTTTCTTTTGGCCATTGTATTATCTGTCCTTCTATTTACGGATTTCGATTACCTCTTTGGCATCTTCAAACTCTTTTTTGTAGACGCATAACCCTTTTATCGGGAAGATGGTTTCATTTCAGCTATTCAGTGATGCATATACTAATTCTACTTAATTAAGATGAAGAGTTATATCTGAGATGTCTCTGATAGTATTTATCTTTCATTTTCAATTAATTTTACCGCATCTGAGAAATAAAATTGTATACGACAAACAACAAACACCAGAATCGACAAATGTGCCAAGATGTAGAATTTGTCGACATACGTAAACAGTATCACTCAAATGCAGGCTAGGGGCCATTTAACACTCATTGTATGGTATTAGCTCTGCTCATTATTGAAGAATTTACTGTGACTGTGAAATGTAGAACAGCAATAACAACACTGTCCCTGTACCTTAATTTGTGTCTAGGTGTAAAGTTTTGATAGTTTTTCATGTTTATTTACATCCATATCCTTTCTTACATTCTGTGATTTGTTTTTGATGTATTTCGTGAACAATGCCTACCTTTGTTATCACCAAAGAAGCATATAGTCTGCATTTATTTCGCATACCCCTTTTTCTCACAATTTTAAATGAAAAATATAAATGCATGTTCTTCTTTGTAAATTTGCATTACTTTTGTATGGAGAATAATGTCAAAATATTTATATTATAACTATGTTATCTTTCTATTAATAGAATGATTTCACCATTACAGCTGAAAGGGAAATACATTTTAGAACATAATTGATGATACAGGAAATTTATAATTGTAAACTCAGTTTCATATCATATTTCCTTGTATATGACATTATCAATACGTATATTTCAATGGCTATCGTTTACAGAGCACTTTGACTTTTGTAATGCAAATTTCATTATCATTGTTATTTTTATAATAAATATATTCGATTAATGTGTGTATACTTTCAAGCATAACTAATAAACTATATGATAGTATAGCAAGGGAACACACTATAAATCGTACTCCCATATATAGCGATGGTTCTCATGGTCTTGGATATGTCTCGGCAATTCTTAACACTTGGGATGGGTTTTACAGCGTGAACTCAAGCATGTAAGCAGTCAACGCTCTTAACCCTTGATCATCCAGGTATCTTGGTGATTTCGGACTTAGTAGTGGTCTATGTAGAAACAAAAGCTATTACAATGTCTCATTTCTGTCAAGAAAGACGGTATTCTAAAAGAACAGTTAACCAGTTTAACTCCGTTACATTATTGTGCCTGTCTATTACAAGCCACGACCTGAATGGCAAACGTTAAATGTCGTGGTCTGTTTTTTTTCAATAATTTGAGGTGAGAGGTGGTTGTTTGTTTTGTTGATATTGATGAAATTGTTGACCATCACTGTTTAAACTTTTCATTATAATTTTGCATCATTCACCAATGCTATTTTATAAAAACTGAATTTCCTTCTACTATCTACTTCTACCATTGCAATTTTGCAGGTAACACCACAATGAACTACAACAGCAGTACTTTATCATGGTATGAAGCATATCAAAGATGTAAAGACGATGGACAAAACTTACTACAAAACGTCAATGAAAAATATGTCGAGAAATATAAAGATGGAAGAACGTATTGGGTTTCTTTATTCAGAAGAACACGAATTTCTTGGGGTACAGGTAAATAAGGAAAAAACATTAATAGCTCTTAATAATTCATGGCATAATCTTAAAAGATTAAAGTAAAAATGTTTCATGATATTATGATGAAAGATACAATGGTGTCTTATAAGACACAGAAACTGTTTATCCTTCGCGAGAGCCTGGGTTCACTTCCGTTATTATCGTGGGTCTGTGTTGCTCACATTTCTAGTTTTCTGTGTTCCCGTTTTTTGCTTTGTTTATCTTCGTTCTGTTTCTTTGTGCCAGGCGTTGTCATTCTTGATTACCCTTCGGTTTTCTCTAACGTTAGTCTAACTACATACAAATGTGAACTAACTTTACACTATGATTGTTCAATGAATTCATTTTGCCAAACTCGGTTAACAGAAGTTAAACATAGTAATAAAAAATTCCATATATTACATAAACGTTAGAAAATAGCGAAGGTACAATCAAAAATGGACAATCTAGAGAAACTGGCAACAGAGGGCACACAAGACGAAGAAAAACGAAGCAAAAACACAACACAATATGCGTTGGACGCCGCTATCCGCTAATAAACACAAACATCACAAGCTAGACATGAGCCCAGCTACAAACAACTGAATGTTAAGACGAACCGAACATCGTTTTTATGAGGAAATCAGTAACGGACATCACAACACAGAACTCAGAACGTAAATACACATAATATGGCAACACACACAAATAAAATGTAAAGTGGGTCTATTTTGTTCTAATGCTTCGCTCTACATTGATTTAGGTTGAACATCCATAAAGATTTTGTCATTTCTCCCATAACCTCGGTTGTATATGGGGTTCATGTTGCTCAATCTTTAGTGCTCTGTTTAGTATCTTACAGAGCATTGCTTGTTTTTTTTATTCTTTTTCATTTATTCATTATATTGCCCTTCAATTTACGTCTTTTGATTACCTCTTTCATATTCTGCAATCGTTTTCTTGTGGTATCATAAAATATCAAACAGGAACATTGCTAACTAACATAATATTTTTTTGGATTTTTTTTTGCTTATGTTTGAAAATGAAGTAACTAACGGTAACATTCGCGATATAAAAAGGTTTGCATTAATAGAAATTGTGGATGGCAATTTACAAACAAGTCTCTCTGTCTAGTACTGGTCTGATTATATGCATTTCTTTCCAATACAGCAGCTATATATTGCAGTTATATTGTAAAGGATTACCATTAATCAAATAAATAAATCCTACAATTCTTTATTTATTTATCTATACTATCTTATACAGCCATCTGCTAGTTATTTCCAGCAGGTACAGAACGAACGTCATTTCAACGTTAAAATAACGTTTGAAACAACGTTGCGGTGATGTATACAAACTTTTTTGACGTTGAAATGACGTTGTGTATATGTTGAGTTGTCTACTTACTCTGAATGGCGACTGATTACTAT
>MJUT01044976.1:78668-90889 GCA_002080005.1 Gigantidas platifrons | reverse complement strand
CAAAAGCATGGGCCCAAGAACTAGTATAAAGCAAGCTGAATTATCTAGTCTAGGATTTTTAAATATTGAAAACAGAGTAAAACAGCTTCGATTGAACCATGCTCATAAAATCTATTATGATACATGTCCTTATTTGAAAAATAATTTCATCAAAATTAATGAACATCATGGCCATAACTAGATCAAGTCAGATTAATTATGTTACACCAAAAATTAAAGGCATCGAATCAACAACATTTTACTACAATGGAATCCATGATTGGAATTCTCTACCCGATTCGATCAAATCCGGGCCATCAATGATTTGCAAAGATTTAAAAAAAGAAGTGAAGTGCCACCTGATACATACCAGTGAAGAACGGGAAAGACGTGTCATATCATAATAATGACAATTATATATACATATATATTTTCATAGATAATGTACTTATTTTAAAATTAAGTAATCCCTCTACCCGCTCATGTTGATCTTGTAATGTCCACTTGAACTTTAAGCTGATACTTATAAAGGACCCCATTGGAAATAAGCTGAATGGCTTTCATGGGCTATCCTTGGTGAGAAAGTTCTCAGCAGCTACAATTGGTGGATTGAAGTTTCAGTTAAAGATGGCAGTTTTATGTTTTATTTTTAACTTAACTAGAAATTTTTAAACACTTGTGTATGATGTTGAAATTTTTAAACCTAAATATATTTTACCTTTTACCTTTACCTTTATACTAGAATATAAAAAAATTCGCTGACAATTAAAACCATCATTAATAATCAGAATTTAAAATATCATAAAAAGTGTTGATATTTAACCCTGGATAATCCATAAAGCCATGATAGCTTTTTTCCAATGGGGTATACCAGGGGCGGATCCAGGGGGCGCACCCGGCGCCCCCCTAAAATTGGAAAAAATATGATTTTTTTTGCGTAAAATGGTGATTTTTCACACGAAATACCCCAAAAAAAATTTAAGTGCGCCCCCCTAACTTGAAATCCTGGATCCGCCCCTGTATACAGTAGTAAATGCACGCTTTTGTAGCAATAATCAGTTTCAATATTTAAGATAGCTTAATTCAGCTGTTCTCGAGTTATGAGTTAAAACATATGTTTCACCCCTTCCCAATATTCAAATCAAAATACAGATCATGGATTCCAAAGGATTCCCTCTATTTTTAGCAAATATCACGTGGGATGCTACTGTTGCTAACGATGACATCTTGAAAACATCCGCGTTTTGGAATACAAAATGTAGTTCCTGATTAGACTCTGTGTTTTTATGTTATCTTTATAATTTTCATAGTCAACAGGATTGATTTAAATTTACCTTTTTTTAATTTCTTCTCTCATTTTCATCTCACTTCGTAAAACAATGTTTTTTTTAAATTTGTGATTTAAACGGAAGTACTGCGTAGGTATATGTTATTGTCAAAAGACAATTTCGACTGGAGTACAGGAATAAATTACGGAGCCATATTATTTACAATAGCGGCTACATTTGTAATTTCTGTGAAGCTTCAGTAAGGAAAAAGTTATCAAAATGTCGGCAACTAAGGTTAATCTTTCTCAAATGGTTGATCTAGCTGTAGGAACGCCAGAAGTAGGTGCAGTAAATTGCAATGTTTTACACACCTTGTTGCATGCCATGCTGAGTAGAGTGGAAACCAATGAAAAGGGAATTGCTAAGGTATGGGTAATCATTGAATCATTCCCACACATTTACATGTTATAGATTGATTGGGTTGAGTTTTATCTGTCGTAACTTGTGTAATTGAATACAATTGCATGTCGATTTTCATGATTATAAATTACTAATTCCATTTAAAATGCCTTAAAGTTTTCTGTTCTTTCTCTTTATATTATGATCATGTTTCAATTTTTTAAGTTGGTATATATGTACAATACAAAGGCGTAGCTTACGTTGAGGAAACCGAGGCAGCTGCCTCTGTAAAAAATATATGCAAAAAAAATATAAAGACAATTAAATTTTAAATTAAATGGATTAGCACTGTTGCACATCGACAAGGATAAAGATGTTGACAGGGTCCGTGTGTTAGACAGGTTTGATGCAAGCTGAAGTGGGAGTCGCAGAATCGGAGCTTTGCACCTTTAGTGAGAACTCATTGGTACCAACTAACAGTTGTTCAATGCTCAAATTACCAGTTATCTGTGTACAATAAATAAGTTCTTTATCTGTTGATTTCTAGCTAATTAATTATAAACAACAAACAAAACAAAGCAAAAGGCACATTAGAGGCAGTCTTCAACTCTTGAACTTGCCGTGAGGCATAATATTATACTCCTAGTTGAAGGGTTAGGCCTCATTGCAACTTCAAGATGAAGAACAGCAATTATAAGGTGCTGTTCCTGTACATGTATAGCAATCATGAACATAGTATGTTCAAGTTTATATGTGTGATTTTGTCTAATGCAATCCATAATATTTTTGAATCAGCAATTAACAAAGTTTCTTGGACTAAGTTGTACATGTTAGATGACCATTATGAATGTACAATTGTGTATAGCTGTGACATATTTTTATGACTATTTTGAAGCAAAACTGGTCCCAAATATACTCTAAATTGCTCAAAATCGCTTATGGGGGGCTTTGCCCCTGTACACCACTGGGGGCTTCATGCAGCCCCCAGACCCCCTGCCTCGGTAGAATAACATAGTAAGCTACGCCCCTGCAATAATGTATCTTTGATCACAGGCATTTGACCGATGGACCTTAATTTTCCCGTGTTTGACACGGGGGTATGTATTTTCAGGGCTAGTAACGATGTAGGGCCTCTATTTAATTGTGGGTCCTGGGTCCACACGAATACTAGAAAAATACACAAGGTAAGAAACAAAATTGTCCACAAACCCGGAGGCCGACTTATTTTCTGTTGCGCGGCACGCGATTGGTCAATTCTTTTCCAGAAATTTGCCTTGACCAATCGCGTAATAGAAAATAAGTGGTCGACCTCCGTGTTCGTTGACAATCTGTCTTGGGAACATATAGTCGGGGGTATATATGCAAATTACAATGTAGTACGAATATGAGAGTAAACCAGTGGCACAACAGCTGATGGGGGGTCCACAAGGTTAGTGCATTCCATCCGTTTATTTTTCAGAAATCAGGGAAATCGGCAATAATAAGAAATTTAGCAGTACGCCACCATTTTCAGTGATTTTGTTTCTTACCTTGTGTATTTTCTAGTATTCTTGTGGACCTAGGACCCACAATTAAATAGAGGCCCTACATCGTTACAAGACCTGAAAATACGTAACCCTGTGGCAAACACGGCAAAATTAAGGTCCATCGGTCAAATGCCTGTGTCTTTGATATCCTTTTTTCACAGGGCCTTCACTATCCATGTAAATATACATTTTTGTACTATCAATGCATAAAAACAAACGCATTGATGATGAAGGGGTATAAAATTGTATCATTACTAATAAATTATACTGCCTTCTCATTGCATCGCGGTATTTGCATACTCGAGGATTCCTCGTGCATGACGTCATTCCTGGGCGTGTATTTTTAGAACATAAACACTGAAGTCATGTCGCTTGTTAAGAGACCGCTTACCCTGAAAATGGCCAAGTTTATGGTAAGTACGGAATACTTTTATAAAATTTCAACAAAATGGCTGATATTGATAAAGAAAACCCTGATACCTGAAACTGCCCAAAAATTATTTTTAACCACATGTGTCAATGTTTACATATTGTCATCTGATAACCTATATCCCATAATTCCCTAAGGCCATGTGATCTTGTAGCTTTGACCCTTCATCAGAGAAAAACAACTATGGAAAACCAGTTTAAAAAATAAGGATAAAAATATATACAGTACTTTGTTTGTAATATGCAATTTGCAGTCATGTCAAGATCACATTAAAATTAAATGACAAATAATGATTAACGATGGTCATATTTTTTTCTCCTTATTACTGCCACATTTTGGAAGAGTCCATGTGAATCCTGACAATAAATAGTCAAACACGTGCTCCAATGTATTTCTATTTTTAGCGCGATACAATGGGAAACACCTCTTGATGCCATTTCAATATGGCGGACATTTCAAATCATAAAAAAACATAAAAAACAAACAATTAAGTGTTGAATTTGGTATGAAATGAGAGAGGAAGGCTGTTTTAACATCCATGGAAAACAATTACTAATATTTATTCATTGAAAAACAATAAGTACCGCGATACAATGGAACACCGGGCCAATGAATAATAAATTCAAATTTTCTATTTAAAATAAATCTCATTTACAAAACCACTGATATTTGTTCAATTTTTAATGCTGATTTAAGCTTCAGTCGCAACAAATTTTTATTTTTCTCTTTAAACTGTCGAAACATAACATTTATTTAACTGTAAAATTCACACACCCCCCCCCTTTTTTTCCCCTTTTTTCTTGTTTAAATCAATGATCAACAATATTCCAGATTCTATATTTATAAACTATTGACCTGAGTAACCTTGCTAAACCATGCAGAGTCAGTGTGTTTTAAATCGGTCATCCAATCAGGACGCTCATTATAGTCCAAGATAAAAAAAATACATCACTAAAATTATCTGTGGGTAATTCTCCACTTTAACTCATAAATTTACATAGAAATTGGAGGTATTTCGTCATAAAACTTCACACATGGTTTTTTCTATCATATTTCTTGAAAACAAACATAAAATTTTATTGCATTTATCAATATTTTATGAATATCTACAGTTTTTTCAACACGGTATCTGTTCACGTGACTACACATGACCCGTGACCCACATTAGCACGTCTTACCAGTATTTTGTTAATATGGTATATAACAAAAATGTAAGTATTGAGTAGAATATACTTTGGCGGCCCTCGAATATGCACATGATCCATAACCTTTCATTTTGTTAAATTGTTACCATGTGGATATGACAACAAAAGGATCTAGGGTTATGGTTAGCATTAGGTTTAGGGTTAGCGTTAGGTATAGAGTTAGGATTAGCGTTAGGTATTGAGTTAGGGTTAAGGTTAGCGTTAGTGTCCACTAAGTCTAAAGTGGAAGTACTCCTATTTATTTGATAACTGATATAAATTGCTCAATATTGTGGAAAGAAATTTCAAGAATTTTTAGAAAATTTTATTTTGCATGTATTTTTTTTCCAGTGTATGTCAATGATAGAGGATATGACCAAAGAAAAGCAGGTCCTTAGTGATGAATGCAAAAAGCAAATGGATCAGGCCAAAGGAGTAAGTACAAATGTACCAACTGATAATAAGTTTGAGATATACCAACAAATATCTTATATGAATAATCTTAAAGGTGTAAATGATGGTTCTCATATTAGAATATTTCTTGTCGTGTAGTCTTTTAATATTGATAGTTTAGCTTATACATTGTATATCTACGTTTTTATTACTAAATCACTGGGTGGATACCTCTGCTGGTGGACTATTAGTCCCTGATGGTGTATCATCAGGTTTTACTGAATTCTACCATAGCCTCCTTTTTTTCGCTTTGTTAACAAGTCCCGAGGGTATCATCTGGTTTTATATTTATTACTAAATTCTACCATGACCTCCTTCTTTCGCTTTCTTAACAAGTCCCCGAGGTATCATCTGGTTTTATATTTATTACTGAATTCTACCATGACCTCCTTCTTTCGCTTTGTTAACAAGTCCCAGAGGGTATCATCTGGTTTTATATTTATTACTGAATTCTACCATGGCCTCCTCAGGGGTGTGGAATTGCCATGCCCGACTCGTCCGACTCGTACATAGAACCTGCCGGACAAGTAGATTTTCCTGGCTAGCTTGTCCAGGGACAAGTAAAAATCAACAAATAAAAATAATTTCTAATTAAAGTACTCTGGGAAGACAATTCCTCAAATGATATTATATCGTATATAGATAAAGGTTGTTTTTTTTTATTGGAAACGATCACGTTAGTGTTCCGAAAGCAGCTAAAAATAACTAGAATTGTACAAGTTCTAAGTTGAGTATTACGACCCGATTGCAATGATAATTGTACTGCATTCACTTAACGATAACCGGGACCGTGTAACAGGTTTTTACTGGAGTTCCGAATGTGACGTTTCCTTGCTTGTCCATAGCTTTTCATAAGCAAACAGGGCCTTACATCCGTGAACGTATAATACAAATCGGGTTGCAGTCGTTACAATGGACAAATATTTGATAATAAAAAAAAAGACTGGGAATGATTCTGGCCACAATGAACATCACGAAAAAGCTAAATGCAAAACTCTAGCGGAAAAGGACACAAAATGTGAGGAAAAACATCCAAGTGGCTAGCCGATTTCTCATGTTTACTGCTGGATTCTGATGGTGTCTCATATTGAAATACTTGCAGAATATACTCTGATTTTGCTGACAAGAAATCATTAATGTTTATTGACAAAATCGTGGACAGAATGGATACCTATGTCCCACCAGTCATCTGCAAAGTATGAAGACACCACTAAAACTAAATACTAGTACATGACTGTTTTGATTGATAAATCCATTGTCAAGGTTAATCAAAATGAACTTCATTGATATGAGCTTATTCTGTATCTAAAAACAACCAGCTATTCTCTGACTGCATATTCCTATTAGTATTTGAAATCCAAATTTAAAATGGCCTTCATTTGGGCAGTGATCACTTAGGCAGGGATGTTTGTGTTAACTTTATTAAAACTATATTTCAAATTTTATGCAATGATGTAATAGACAATATAAACAAGTTCAATTTAGCAACTGTGTTTATAAGTATCAAATGTTTGTACAAAAAACAGGACAAGTAGGATTTTGTCCGGACAAGTAATTTTTTTCAGATGACTTGCCCCGGACAAGTAGAACATTTCAATATTTCCACACCCCTGCTCCTTCTTTCGCTTTGTTAACAAACGAACGAGTTATCCATTCGGTATAATCTCATTAGCACTTGCGCCGGTGAATGTGACTGACTTTTCCATTGGCAGCATAAATTGTGTGTAACATTTTCCACAAACTTAAATATAAATTGCTGTCTTCCAATCAAAGTATACTACCGTATTTGTACTCTCAGACATACAAATTAAAAATGTATCAGAATCTAAATTAAGCATGGAAGCCAGAATGTGTTTTGAGTTTAATGGCGGATATTAATAAATTCTATCCCTCGCTTCTGGCTCGGGATAAAGTACTAATACCTGCCAATCCTTGTTAAAACTCAAGCTCATATGATTAGCCCTAATTAGTAAATTACATGATTAATTCATTAACACACAATTAGCTAATGCAAAGATTAAATTCTGTTGCTGAACATGTTTTAATCAATGTATTAACTAATCATATGATTATTTTATAATCACTTGATTTTAGCAAGTGATTACCCAAAATGCTGTTGGGCAAAGCATTGCCTTCCTGTTCTCTGCAGGCAAAATGGAGGATGTATTAAGTGAACCCCAAAAAGCTGCCCAGATTGAGAAAGGTTAATTTCTCCCTGTTAGAGGAGTCAATACTTCAAAGAGAAGTAGATAAAAAACTTTAATGTGTTGAAGGAGACGCATGCTGTGCATTCTTAGCATGAACAAAAGCTTGGGAGATCTAATTTTTTTAAAGATTTATTATTTAAGGCTACGGACAATTCTACCACAACATGTTGATATTTCATTTGCTTAAAAATTTTAAAATTTCATTTTTGAATTATAAACATTTGCATACTAAACTTGCTGATTTGAATGTTGGATTTTTTTAGGACCATGATGTCATGCTAACATCACAGGAGACAAACAGAGAAGAATTTGAGGTTTGTAATTTCACTTTACCTAGCAATAAATAGAAAGTCGAATGCCACCTTTTATCCTAATTAGATATTTTACCCTTGTTCTGTTGTACTTCACTCACTAAAGTACAACATTTACACTCTTGCATCTATTAATATAAAACACTTTATGGAAGAACTTTTAATCTTTAATGTATTTATATTTTTATATTGTCATTTGTTTAATAATATATATTTTGTGAATATTATATTAACATGATTTTACAGAAATTGTTTGCCTACTGTGATCAACTACAGGTTAATAAGGCTGATGGTACTGAAGTGGGTGTAGTTACCCACTGTAATAAACTACAGGTTAATAAGAATGATGGTACTGAAGTGGATGTAGTAAGTTTATATAGTTGAAACTGCAATATTTTTTGTTAATGGTTCCCTGTTTCTGATGAGCTCATGAAAATAATATTCACAGATCCTGATCCAACTTGTTCAAGCATCATAATAGAAAACATTTATGGTCTAGCTTAAGCAACTTAGCATTACGTAACGAGCCGGGTGTCTATTCGAAATGATATGATCAAGTAAATTAAAATAATTGAGAAAATAAACTGTCAGAAAGGGTTCGTACCTAAGTTACTTCTTAGGGTTCGAGATTTATTGTGTAAAATGAGAAGAATCTTATCCATATTATTTTAAAATGGTAGAAAATTGTATGTCTCAATTTTGCTCAGTAAGCGAATACTATATGCTCGTCTTATGTATCAATTTTTGCTCAGTAAACTACAACTATAACAATAAATAGAATATTGGCTCACTTTGAGCTACTCAACGATCAATCGTTTTATCTGAATAACAGGAAAGACTTGTGCAGTCACTTCTGCTATTCTTTAAACCCTGATGTCTTGTTTTAGCTCAGTTCAGCTCAATATACCTATTTAATCTTTCTAATCACTCGATCTTTACTTGACAAATGGCACAAAACGAATGCAACGATCGCGGCATTTTGACCGCCTTATATACTCTCAAATTCACACGGGATCCTCTAATTAATCGATCACTTCTATGTAAAAACCAGAGAATTCTAAAAGGGGATTTCCAACTTTTTAAATACAACATTGACGTAATGGAAAAATACTCCTTCAGTAAAGTGTTCATTTTATTTCACTACAATTACCTTAAGTTTACCAAGTTCTGTTAGTGCCCCCATTTCTTGTAGAAAATATTTTCATTAGTTAAATATTTTGATTTTTTTTATTATATATGTTTGCCAAAGAAGTTTACAATAAAGCAAGACTTATGTTGATGTTTCCAAATGATCCTCAAGTAAGAGGATCTTACTACAAATCATATAAGAAACTAAGAAAATATAAAGAGAGGAAGTTTCGACAATCTATTATAGAAAAGTTGGACTTCAGACAAATAACCCAAAAGAATACTGGACTTTAGTAAACTCACTTAGAGAAAAGTCTAATGATAGACCTGAAAAATGTATAGAATGGCAGTGAAATATGGGGTATTTTAAATATGTCTGAAAAACAAAAAAAATCAGAAATCTATGATATTTATAAAGATTGGGAATGTGAAAAATTAAACATTAAATTCTGTAAATATATCCTTGGCATAAATAAAAAGACCACTAATTTAGCAGTCTTAGCAGAGTTGGGGAAATTCCCAATATATATATCTGTAGTTACTATTATTTTTATGCACTGGCATAGAGTTCAAAACAAACCCAGTAATTTGATGAAAAAAAATGTATGATGACAGTGTGGGAAACCATTTTTTTCAAACACTCGCCAAAATGGCGAGTGGATTGAAACAAGTACTCGCCAAAATGAAATAGAGCTCGCCATGTTTGGAGAGTGACATTTTTTTTAAACTCGCCAACAAATACCAAATAAACAATACAGTAATGTTCAACAATTTATTTTGCAGATTTTGACAAGTCATTAACTTGGTCAAAAAGGATCAACACTCTCTTAAGAGCAGCACTGATCTCTTATTCCTCAATTTCGTTGTCTTCGTCTTCATCAAGTACGGAAGCACAGACTTTTAAGTTTAATTACGCGGTATAAAACATGTATGTCAAATCTGGTTCCGACACATATTTAACTTTTTGTTTTCGCTACGAATTCGTTTGAAATATTTCAAAACCAAATTATTGTATTTGCATTAATTTTAAAAGTCATCACATCTATTTTTTATGAAACAATATTTCATTTAATCGTGAAATCGACCTTGGCAAAATTATGCGGGTCGGGATTGTATACTTAATTTTTCTGTAGAGAAAGTGTCATGATCTCCAACGTTGGAGGTAAAGATAGATACGACACATGATGGAATGTTTTCTTATCGTGCAATGATTAATAAAATGTTGGATAAATGACACAGTTAACATATATTTTAACTGTTTGGGAGCTATGGTATTTTAAAGCTGTATACCAGTTATCGTGGCGAGCGTTTTCAAGTTCCTACTCGCCTTACAACTGTTACTCGCCAGACCGGCGAGTATAAAATGGATTGTACTCGCCACCCGACATTTCAACTCGCCTTGGCGAGTTGGCGAGCGTTCGTTTCCCACACTGTGATGACCATTTAATGTCTTGGTTTCCTACAGTTATGGCTCTGGCCAATAAATTACAAATTGACTTATCAGTAGTTAAAAATTGGGGGAAAAAAAAGTTCAAAATACATGTAAAAAATTGTCTAAGACAAAATTTTCTAGAATACTGGCAACATAAGAAAACCTCAGGGTTGGTATCAGGTAAATTAACTACTTTTTATAAAATTAAGGAATGTTTTAGGAGAGAGCCTTATTTAAGTATACTGAATTCCGATAAAAGAAATCTTATTACAAAATTTAGAATAAGTGCACATCAACTCCGTATCGAAACAGGTCGTTACGAAAGAAAGAAAAACCAAGCTGGTAAAATATCTATACTTGAAAGAGAAGAAAGGGTTTGTCTATATTGTAATTTATCAAAAGTTGAGGATGAATCACATTTCCTTTTAGAGTGTCCTTTATACAATCATGAACGATCAAATTTTTTTTAATGAGATTGGGTCGATCTGTGAAAATTTTTTTATCATTGAATAATCATGATAAATTTTATTGGATTTTAAATAATGAGGATTATAAAATCTTATCTATTTTCTCAACCTTTTTGAAAACTTGTTTCAATTTGAGAAAACAATATGGTGTACAATAGATTACAAATATAAACAGTATTATATAGTGTAAGCAGAATTTAAACTAAATGTAGCATCTGTGTCGTACCAAGTCATACCAGTAATATAGTATTACATTTGTATTACTAATGTTTTAAACTTTGTCTGAATGTGTATTGTATGTTTGCTATAAACTTGGATCTTCTTTCTTTATATGTAAACTGTATGCCCCTCGAGGGCCCCAAATTGGTCAATAAAATATGTTTATGTTTTATGTTTGTCACAAACTTGATTAATATTACACATTATTATTTTTGTCTATGTTTAGAAAGCTGATATGAGGACTTTGGATAACACAGTGAACCATTCCTTGTTTGATACCAAAACCAATGATATTAGCAAGATGATGAAGAAAATCTTAAATAAAATGGCAGCAAAAGTAAGTTTTACAACAATAGATATTATGACATGCATTGTAAATTACTTCAACATTAGCTAAAATGGCAGGAAATGTAAGTCACTACAAAATTATTCTCTGTGTTACCTATCAAAAGTAAAAAAAATAGTGAAATGACTACTCAAAAAACTGTGTCAAACTACGAAAAGTTTGATAAGGTAATCAGAATCCGTTAATCAAAGAAGTGCATATGAAAATACAAAATTAAAACAACACGGGAGTTTGGCAGGATATGAAAGTGTCCAGAGGATATTCTGAGATTTCCTAGCACTCTCCAGCAATGATTTAAATTTAAGTATTAACTCAGTATTTTAAGAATTTGTTTTTTATAGGTTTGAGAGATGCTCTTATGTCAGTTTAATGTGTGATGCCAAATTACCGTTTAGTCGAAATCGTCCAATATAGTTATTTAAAATGTCAGAGATGCCATTATTTCACAAATCATTCCAATTTTTCAGGATGAAGCTTGGAATCGGCGATGTACGGTATTTAGTGATGATATTGAAAAGAAATTAGATCATTTGCCTGATTTAGAATTGAAATCTCTAAAGACGTGGTTACTGAGAAGATTCAAGGCACTCAATGATCAGTTAAATGAACAAAGTGAAGGTCATATGAGAAGACTAAAAGCACTCAATGACAAGTTATCCACAGGGTAAGTATATAATAGTTTGATTTGTCATATATCTTTGGTTGGTTAAAAGAGCTCTATGGTGGACCAGTTGATATTGAACCTACAGGGTAGAGTGTTATCATGTGACTTGTCAGATGACGTGTGATAGGTTTAATGAGTCATCTGATAGTTATGACAATTTGATTTGATTTGATTTTTAATTTTTGGTGTTTTAATGCCACTTTCAACA
>MJUT01044976.1:47228-64401 GCA_002080005.1 Gigantidas platifrons | reverse complement strand
GTAGACAAACTACTTGGCCCAGGTTGAAGAAACTTCACATGTGAGTTTGACGTGAACATTTAAATACACCGCACACAAATATAGGTCAACGTGACCTACTATTTCTACCTGAATGACTTCGACATTTTTGCGTTAACGTTTACATTTAGGTCCAATGTAGACAAACTACTTGGTCCAGGTTGATGAAACTTCACATGTGAGTTTGTCATGAAAATATAAATACAACGCATACAAATATAGGTCACCTTGACCTACTATTTCTGCCTGAATGACAACGACATTTTTGCGTGAACGTTTGCGTTTAGGTCCAATGTAGACAAACTACTTGGTCCAGATTGATGAAACTTCACATGTGAGTTTGTCGTGGACGGTAAAAAACATCGCACACAAATATAGGTCAGCGTGATCTACTATTTCTGCCTGAATGAATTCGACATTTTTGCGTTAACGTTTGCGTTTAGGTCCAATGTAGACAAACTACTTGGTCCAGGAAAATTCTGTAAATATACATTTTCCTGTAAAAATGATCTATTAATGTTGTTCTATCGGAGTGTCGGACTAATGGCCATGGACGACCCCGATGAAGTATCCCTCTGTTATGACGAGACCATTTCCACTGGTCCGTACCACGACCCTTGGGCAGTCTATATATCCCGATATTGCCCGCCATATCAGTAACTATTATAATATAATAACCTTTATTGCAAATAAAACCCTTGCAGGTAAAGCAATACAATACAACAGTACAAAACATATATACATGAACAACATAAAGAAATGTTATATATTCATTGTTAAAGTTATACATTGACCAATGTGAACCTCATTTTCGCAATTCTAACGATTGCTTTATATAGTCAACAACACTGGGCTACAATTTTTGATCAGGAATTAATATAATTTTTACTTGGGAAAAAGAGACCAGTTGGTCGAAATTAGCATGATATTTTTTAATATTATTTATAACTATATAAACGTCTTATTTCTTCGGAATAGATATACACATTTTTGTATATATATGCAAAGCAGAAAATGCATTATGTACAGATAAATAATATGTTCAGGGGCGTAGCTCCCTATACGCAAAAACGCAATTGCGTACACATCAAAATCAGATTAAAACGAAATATACGTTTTTTGATGAAATCAAACGTTAAAAGTAAGAAGACGTTCCATTTTTCGGTTTTAAATGATTTCTAAACCATATTGAAAATTATCCGATTCCAAATTTGGAATGTCTAGATTACGCACCGGAATTTCGTGATCATCCCAGAACGTTCTTCGCGTCCGTATTGATTTTCTATAATTGATATGTCAGAGTATTCACCTGTCGTCTTTATCAGTGCAATATCAATATTGGTCATTGGGCATAACTTGGTGTCCGTCTGTTCGAAGCAATGAACGTTAGTGAATTTGAAAGAAAAACGTCTAGTATATCAAAGCATCACTGGTCGTCATTAGCGGCAGAAGAAATAAGTTTTACCAATGTATTTACGCCTGTCTGTCTGAACATCCTCGTCTACATACAGCAGACAGTGATTCTGAAAGTCTGTCCGACAGTCTGGTAAATCAAGGCGCCATTCTTTTAAGATTTCATATGAATTTTATATCACGAAATTTTTAAATCAAATCATTGCAATTTAAGGGTTCATTTCATGTGCAGTGATTCTGTGAATTCATACAATGAATGAAGGTTAATCCAGAAAAGCGCTTCACACGCAGTTAAAATTTAGCATTTTGAATGCACTTTGTGTAAGATGTGGGTTGCTGTGTTCTCGGCATATATCCCATATTCTTTCTTTGAAAAAAAGTCACCCTCTTCCATAGTGAGTGTGGCTGTATTCATTGTGCAGTTGTCCAGACAAAGGAGGAATCTACATAACAATAACAAGGGGTCATTTTCGCCTTCCCAATCCCTACATACTAACCGACCTGTGAAAACCAAACACATGAAAAGCAGGGGTGTGGAATAAAATTTTGAGAGGGGGCCATTTGCAGCATTTTTGAAGAAATTCAATATCTCAAGGGGCCATTCTTTAAAATTTCATAAAAAAAAATTCAAATCAAAAGCGGATATTTTCAGTCTCAAAGGGCAATTCGCACATGGCCCCTTGCCTTCCCAGTCCCTGAAAAAGATATCCTACCCTTCTTCGTGGCTAGAGGGATAAATATTTTGTCAGAAAATTAAATATGTTGAGTTGTGACATGCAAGATATTTAAAGACCAGTGAGTCATTCATTTTCAACTGTTCATCCAAGAAGGATCATTTTCACAAGCTTGAGTAAAGATCTAATGATATCAAAACTTCAACATTTTAATTTAAGTATGTTGTGTAGATAACGAATTATATGTCATATCCTCAATATGTGTTTTCTATATCCATCTCCGGCACATACGACCTGACCGTAAAACACAGATAGTGAACTGTAGGCAGAACAAAACACACTCACGCAAACAGGTTCTGAAGTATGTAAATCTGGTAAAATCCAGGAGCTTCCGGGGGGCTTTGCCCCCTGGACCCCCTACCAGGGCTTTGCCTTGGACCCACTGGAGGCCTTGAGCGGCCCCCTGACCCCTCGCCGAAATTATGCGTATACTTCGATTTGCTCTAGCTACGCCCCTGATGGTGATTGATATATAGAAACTTGTTCATGTCATATAAATATTTTTTTTAATATTATTAGACTTGAATTATTTATTTTTTATATCGAAATAGCTTATTTTCATCCAGATTTTGCTCCATGTAAACAAGGCTTTATATATATATAAATCCTTTATGTAAATGAATGAATAGCTATCCATTTGTGGGATAAATCGATCTAATTAAATAGATTTCCTCGCCTACATCCAACCCCTTTTTTTTGTTCAAAAATACTAATTACCAAGAATCTATCAAAACATGGTAAAAGGGGAATAACTGGAATAGTATTTTTTAATGTATTAAGGCATTCTCTATCCAGAGTTGTCGTTCCTACTACGCTACACAACATCTCTGTCAACACTCATTACACAAGATTTTTGTAAAATTTAGAAACAGTAAAAAAATCTACTTAAAATTGTTTTAATTATTGTAAATATCAATAAAGATGAAAATAAATCACTCATTTCAAATCAATTCTCTCTTAAAAATGATTTTACCCCCCACTTCTTGGAGAACTATTTTGCGGAGGTAAAAATTAAAAAGTTAAAAACGATCACAAATCATTTTTAAGAGAGAATTGATTTGAAATGAGTGATTTATTTTCGTCTTTCTTGATATTTACAATAATTAAAACAATTTTAAGTACATTTTTTTTACTCTTTCAAAGTTTTACAAGAATCTTGTAAAATGAGCGTTGACAGAGATGTTGTGTAGCGTAGCAGGAACGACAACTCTGGATAGAGAATGGTATTAAGGTAGCTAATTTTCATGGCTATTATTTGGAACACCTTTGGGGTTTACAAAAATCTCGTTCCGAACGTCAAAAAGCATCTAATAATTATGGTAACGCGAATAATCCAGTCGTTATATTACGCTCCCGCTGGTCGCTCCATTGGAGGCTATCGGCCGATAGAGGGCGCTGAATTATTCGAGTTAATAATTATGGTAGCTAATAATTATAGGATACCGGAAGTGATAACAATATGCGGACAGAATGAAAAAAAACCCCAGAAAAATATTAAATTAATCAATTTCATCATCAAAATTTATTGCTATTTTAACCAATTAAAAATAAAAATAGATAATTAAAGATTTTTACTCCAAATGTTTAGCTTACTCAAAATACGTCATATAACAAAATATTGAGAGAATTGGTGACATAAGGTAAATCACTTTTTTCTTGATTTTGCATGGTCCTTACGTGGAGCCATACTTAAGTCTTGAATGCTGTATATTTGTACTGTTGTTTTCTACCCGGACTCCGAAGTACTTGTGCCTTTCGCAAGACAGGAACTAGATTTTCCTGAGCAGATGTCCCAGTCCTTATTTTTGTACAATGATCTGAGATGAGAGGTACTGGTAGATGTTTGTTTTGTTGATATTGGTGGATTTGAGAGAAAGTCATAATTATAATTAAGGAATAATTTTATTCGAAAAACACATTACAATAAAAATATCAGACACATATATTGTGTGGGTCTTTGAGAGGTCATAAATTGAATGTGTTGAAACGTTCTTTTCTGACTGCTTAAATACGTGTTGCCAATGACTACCGAGAACACACCACGCATGTCAGTTCCCTATTACTCACATATTCCGAACATTTTATTGACCCACATCTGACCTCTACTGGGTAAATTAAAGCTTCGTTGTTATTAGCTTCTCCACCTGGTACCCCAACAGGGGATCCATCAAAACAAACATATTCTGACCTCCCTCGACCCTGCTGTGAAATCTGAGATACGAGGTATCCATTGTATTCCGTATGCCAACCATATGGACATGACAGCAAAGCAGGAATCATGAGAACGGATTTATGGTTTACTGTTTGACAAACAGAACAAGCGGCATCTTGATTATTCAAATACTCTGGATAAGGAGCTGCTTGTGTTTCCAACTCGACACCAAAAATAACCCCTCGTTTACCCTCAGCATAGTTGGTATAATCGCCCCATTCTGGGGTTTTTGGAAGACATAAATAGTTGGATCCGGATCCCCCAAGATTGTATCTGGGTCCTGCCATATAACCTGTTAAATATAATTTAATATAATTAAGAAAGATAGAAATTGTCCAATTTGTAATATGGGACTAATTGAAAATGAGGAACACTTTCTGTTGCATTGTCAGGAATATAAGTCTAAGCGTTCCAAAAATAATAGTACTTCTCAGTATGATCATAATAATAGCAACATTGTTAATTTATTAGTAAATAGTAGTTCAGAGTTTTGCCTAAAACTGACCTCTTCTTAAATAATATAGGGGCCCGGGTGGCTCAATGAGTTAGGTCGCTGGATCTAACAACTCATACAAGCCTATCACCAATACGGCGTGGGTTCGCGCCCGGCTTTGTAAATTACAAAAAGGGTGCACTCGATTCGCAGCCGCAAGTGATAAAGTTTACCAGTTGCTTGCCAATGGTCGGTGGTTCTCTCCGGGTACTCCGGCTTCCTCCACCACTAAAATTGGTCGCCATGATATAGCTAAAATATTGTTTAAAGTGGCGTTAAACACCAAAAATCAATCAATCAATTAATCAATCTTACATAATAGAATGTTTAGAAGTAAGAAACAGTATGATTTCTTGATAGTAAATTGTGCTTTGTTTCATTTTCATATGTAACATGCTTCATCATGTTATTCATTTTATCTTGTGTTCTTTGATGTTCACCTTAGGCCTTAACCATGCATTATTATATTGTGCCAATAAAGTATTTGTATTTGTATGATTTTTAAATGTAAAAACTGTTAAATAAATCATTTACTGAATTGAGCTGTTTCAAATCATGTAATATAACGTTGTTAAACATTAACTTTATTTGAATATTTTACGCTAGCTTATATTTAATTTGGAAGCTTTAGATGTACATATTTGTACGGTTAGGGTTATGGTGTTTAACGCCACTTTCAACAACATTTCATTTATATATCATGTCGATCAGTTTTATTGGTGGGGGAAACCAGAGTACCCCGAGAAAACCACCGACCTGCCACAAGTCACTGACAAACTTTATCACATAATGTTGTATCGACTACACCTCGCCTGAGTGGGATTGGAACTCACAACGTTTGTGGTGATATGTACTGATTGAATAGATAGTTGTAAATTCATCTACCATGCGATCAATCACGACACGACGATCCCTACATGCTTTCATATATAGTTGCATTCTCTATCCAGAGTTGTCGTTCCTGCTACAACGACAACTCTGGATAGAGAATGGTCATGAATTATGTAACATCACGCTTTAGAAATTGTCATTTTTGTTCAGTTAATTAATTTTATGTATTATGTAATAAAATCTAAACGTTGTATTCTGCCATATTGTTGACCTTTCTGTACTGTGTAGTAGTATGCTCATATTGTAAAATAGAAGGGATTACGATGTATCTCATATCTGGGAGAGGCCCGTGTGGTTAAGGTTTATTGAGTTAGGCAGTCGGATTAACTAACAACTCATACAAGCCTATCACCAATACGGCGTGAGTTCGGATGCACTCGACTCGCAGCCGCAAGTGATAAAGTTTATCAGTTTCTTGCCCATGGTCTGTGGTTCTTCCACCACTAAAACTGGTCGCCATGACTGATATAGCTGAAATATTGTTGTGGCGTTAAGCACAATAAATCAAATATATAAAATCATACCTGAGAGTAATAGTGACTCCCCGCTCATACATATTACAAAATAGTTACTCCCATCTCATACATATTACAAAAAAGTTACTCCCAGTTCATATATATTACAAATTTATTTTCATTTATTGTTTTTGACCTCGGTATCATATAGAAGTTTTATAGTTAAATAATCCTAATTTTCTTGCGTTTGTAAAATAATTTTTCCCAAGAAACTTGCGTTGAACATTACAAGCGACCGATCATGTATGCATACATTTCTCTTTCTCAAGGCAAATTCAACACAAATTATTTTTCTTTCCCTATAGTCAAGTTTTCTGTTCTTTGGCCCCATCAAATGGCGTTTTCATTTCTCAGTTGGTTAGTTTTGTACGTATTTGAAACAATGTTTGTGACTTCAATAACCGTAATCTCATGATAACGGATAAACATCTAAACAACAGATAGCGTTTTCATAAATTATTGAAAACTTTCACAACATTTTATTACCTCTATAAATATCTTGTCTGTAAATACAACTCTACATGTAGAGATCTGATCAAAAAGGGTATTTCCCATCAATGTCAATATAATTAGCAAGGCTTCAAAGTTCAAATGTGACATCTAAACTTGTAAATCCTTGAACAATCTTATTCCCAATGGCTACGACTTAGTAATTATAGTTTATTCTTTGAGGCAAGATTGCTTTGCTAGAATATAGTCAATGTGAGTGTACAACTACAGAAGTACCAACTGACAATTAAATCAGTATATTTATATTTCATTCCATATTATTATACTACTAGTATTCAATATTTGATTTTTTTAAATTTATTCTGGTCCTTCGCTAATACCATTATTTCCTTATTAAATCTGTCGGAAGTATTAGTTATCATTTCTAATGTCTAAAGAGTAATGGTCTTTAACCAGCATATTCTACCTTCTTGCACTTCGACCATGTATTGACCTTGCCGTACTGTTCAGTTAACTTTATATCTACTGGTACGAAGATATTAAATGGTTTTTATCGTAGCTCTGCGTTCAACGAAACTGCGCCTATACTCAAAATCCTAGATCGGGCTGTTCTCATTAAATGTTTAAAAGTCGCATATGTATTGCCGAAAGACATTTTTCTGTGTCCAATAATTTGCCTTGTGAAGCCAAAATGGTGTGAAATAATCTATTGACTGCTAAACAAATTTGTGTTGCTAAAATGTAAATAGCGATGTCTATCTAATCAAATTATCAATCTGTTCAACATGTTCAAACTAATGTAGTGTTATGTCCCCATGTATATATCTACTTTATATCTATGTATCATTCAGCCTAAAGCTAGTCGTACTTGTTTATTTGTAAACAGATTTAATATAAATAATAAATCAGAAATATCATTTCAGAAAAAAAAAATTGTTTGTTGCTTAACGCCATTTTCGGGTATGTTGCGTCGTGAAATTTCAATTAAACATAATCAATACATTATTAATTAAAACTCTGAGTAATCCTATAGATTAGCGGCGTAAATTGGTACCTTGTAAGACCTACTATAGTATAGCGGCGTAAATTATTAAAACAATTTTAAAGATTGTATATTGACAAAACACATGAAATAATATCGTTATGCAATCATTAGGACAAAATGTGATATAATTATATCAAGTTATACAACATATAAGTCAGCGATGCAACACATAAGTGCATTGAATTTGTCATCATTCCGGTGGAAGTTCCTCCATCGAAATTCGGAAAGGTATGTCTGAAACAGGGCCCTGGACGTTCCACATTGTCGACCGACAACCGAATGGTCAATCAAGAATGGACAATCAAGAGACACATGCAGCAATTGTGCACAAGACACAAAACAAAGAAAAACAAAAAAAACACAGCACAGAATACTAAACGATGAGGAACATGGACCCCGACAATATAAACCGGTAGTGAGCACATGTGTTCGCGAGAAGTAAGCAGATGTTGTTTCTTATAAAACTCTCACAGTGTTACTCATACAATACTGATTAGTCGATCCTGGGTCTTTAACAAAAAAAAAGGAAAACAAAACACCAAACAAGAGGACACAACGAAATCCTAAATGTGAGATCAAGTGATCCTGGTCAGTTAACATTATCAAGGACGATAGCATGGGTGCGATAACAAAGTCCTAGTCCACAAAGAATGTTCATTAAAATATTGATATTATTAAATAACTTATTTGTAACATGAATATTAAAATAAACTATTCCTGATGGTGACAATATAATTTCTGAAACGATTACTTACGAGTCTTTTAGACCAGATGAGCTAAATTGAAAGAATGCTCTTGAATAATACAAGTGTGTCATATATAACCCCCACTTACAATGTTTGACTTGATGAAAAGAATATTGGTCTACTTTAAAATTGTTCGATTGCTATTTTGTGATCCTCGGTCAAAAGGGTCTAAACATGAAAGCCAAAGTCGACCAAAGGGTCTAAACATGTTAGCCAAAGTCGACCAAAGGGCCTAAACATGTTAGCCAAAGTCGACAAAAGGGCCTAAACATGTTAGCCAAAGTCAACCAAAGGGCCTAAACATGATAGCCAAAGTCTACCAAAGGGCCTAAACATGATAGCCAAAGTCGACCAAAGGGCCTAAACATGTTAGCCAAAGTCGACCAAAGGGTCTAAACATGATAGCCAAAGTCGACCAAAGGGTCTAAACATGATAGCCAAAGTCGACCAAAGGGTCTAAACATGATAGCCAAAGTCGTCCATGGTTATCTATGACCAGGGAGATTATCCTTAATTTTAATAAATTACATTTGGGAACTGTAAATTTCAAACATAAATATATCTAATATATCATGTCAGTTCCGAATAACTCAACTATTGGATGGATGATACCTTCGTGGTTTATACAATTCCGAACATCAATATGTATCAATCATCCGAGGCGGTCTAAATTTTGATGTTAACATATGAATATGCCTTAATCAAACTGATTAAAATCAGATCTCTCTCAATTGCTCCCCTGAGCTGATATGTCGCGGTGTGCGGGATCCGATCCACACCCACGACATATCAGTAAAAACGAGTAAGTGAGAGATCTGATTTTAATCAGATTGATTAAGGCATATAAAAGATGGGACAATGTCCAGTTCATATGCCAACATCAAAATTTAGACCGCATTTATCAGCCAATTATTTACGGTTACATTCTAAGCAATGAAAGGACACGGGAAAATATTCTACCTTAAATGACAGTGGTATATGACTCCATAAAATTGACAAATTCTTATTTTCCTATCATGTTTTAGTGGGAATTGGAATAAAAACACAATTTCTGTACTCTAAGTCCAAGTAAATACAACAATATCACACACATATATATACAAGATATACATACCACTGTAAACCATTTCACTTGTTGGTGGACAATCTGACCGTCCCCATCGAGTAAAAGTAGGTCCATCACCTACAAATATAATATATACAATGTGATATATTTATAGAAAGATGTAATTTCCTTCATTTTTTTTTCTTTTTTTTTTGGTACTGAATACTTATAGCGTTAAGGTTTAAACTCTAGAATAACAGATTAAAAATAAAACGTATCTTACCAGACAGCTGATGAGATTTACGACTTCTGCTAAGCTGTTCTAAACGTTTGATCACATCCTCCACATTGTTATATTTTACATCGTCAGAGAGACACACATGTAACAAAATTGCCACGAAAATCCAAAATATCATTATGTGCGACCAGTTTGGTGTAGATACAACTAAAAATGTTTTCATGTCCATTTCTCTTAATCTTTTGATCTTGTCCTTGATATTATCGCTACATACCTTCTATGAATAATCGCTGGAAGGACCAAATTAAAGTAAAAAGATGTTGTCGGTGATAGCAAACATTTACCTTTGTACATATACATCCATTTTAAATCTTCTTTTCTTAATTAACAGTTAAAATTAATAGTAAATATTAGTTCAATAATCAAAACAGCGTTTGATCGTATGCTAGTTGGATTTACAATTGCAACTACCTGTGCAATTACCGGTAGTACATATCACCACTAAAGTTGTGAGTTCGAACCTCGTCCATGTCGAGGTGTACTCGATACAACATTATGTGATAAAGTTTGTCAGTGAATCGCGATAAGTCAGCGGTTTTCTCTGGTTTCCTCCATCAATAAAAGTGACCACGACGAAATAGCTGAAATATTGTTGAAAGTGGCGTTAAACGCCATAAACCAAACCAATCAAAACAGCGTTTAATGTTGACCTTTTCGACAACCCAAACACTCGTAAAATTTCATACTGTCACTCGGGGTAGCACGTCCGCAACTTCTGTTTTATTGCACCCGGAACTCCTCTTCAAATAAACAATTTCTTAGTCAAATTTTATAGGCTAGATTACACATTAATTGATCCTTTTACGCCCTTGGCGTAATTTAAATGTAAATGCTTAAAATTAAATTATTACATTATATAGCCAATAGGTAACTTCTAAAGGCATAGATTTAGTGTCATTTAAGCCACACTGTCGTGAAACACACTATTTTAAAAGATGGTACAGAGGGAATACGTACCGAGAAGAACTAGAAATCAAATAACATTTCACAGTAACGTTTAACCAAGTCATGGTCGTGACCGTAAAACTGTCTACGTGATGACTTCAACTTAACCACTAAGAACCCTTGGTTCAGTAGCTTTCTTGTTAATTAACAGTATCCTTCTATCAAGGAAATCATTATAGGAACGACAATCTCTGGTTCTGAAGGATGTATACTCCATGTGCAGGTACTTAGAATTATTTATATCATCTATATTGTGGAACGTTAAATCAAAGGACAGGGCTAGCTTATTTTCGTTGCTCTTGAGAAGCCCATGTATGAAGTATGCCTCGTATGAATAAAGAAAGAAGTAGACTTGAGAGGAGGTGTACAGTTGATACCCATAGGAATGCCGACTGTCTGTTAAAACACGTCTACCGAATGCAGTTTCATGCAAAATGGTCTTCTTTGTGGGGTTTTTTCCCATGATTCAGAATCTCATTATCCAGAGTGTAGGCCGATTCATTTCTGTGACCTCGAAAAGGAAGTGCTTGCTTGCTTCAAACACATGTATGGTGTCTATAATCCGCATGACAATACTTCTCTGCACCAGTATCTTTTCTTTCTGTTATTCGTGTAAATCCAAGCTCTAGCTAATACGCATGTAGTCATTAACGCCACGTACAAAGGGTGACGGATTGCAAGTATTGGGACACTCAACGGCTAAGCAGTATGTTAGCCATTTTCTTTGGACTGAGTCATTCAGAATTTTCCTCTCATGCAAACGAGCATCATATGGCAGATACGGCTATCGTGCACGTGGATCAGGGGCATTCTTCACATAATAATAATACGGGACAAAAGTATCAACACATACCAAGAGCCACACAGTATCAGTATAGGCCATCCAGTTTTCCGCCGCAAAATTATTGGCCCCCAAAACTTTCAACCGTGCAGTAGGCTCAGTTATAGGCCGCAGGGGCAAAGTAGGATAAATTAAAACACGTTATAATCAAAATAGATTCTCACTGCCAGAAAAGTGCAGCTATTGTCAAAATGACAGGCATCCAAGAAATGTCTGTCCTGCTAAAGACAAAATGTGTCATAATTGTAAAATGATTGGATATTTTTCAAGGGCATGCCGATATAAAATAATAAAACGCCAATAGCGCCATTATTCGCCAATTTATAGGTAAGTCCTTTTTCTTTTACTGAGCTGAGTGATTGTAAAACAGCATACAAAAATTGTAATATTAAGAATTGATCAATTATTTCAGAAATGCATTTGGGAAAGTAAATGCTAAAGAAATATTTTCCGCCAGTGGACATTATAATAATATAAATAATAAATTGTTTTCAATACTGTCAGGGACGTAACTGAGGCTTAATAATGTGCACGCCATAATTACTTTCGACGAGATGCAAAATGGTGCGATCTGGGGCCATTTCAGGGTTTCACATAACATAGAATGAAGCACAATTTTAATGACAAGAATATCTTAAAATTGTCAAAAATCTGCCCTTCGTGTCTTAGCAGATACGAACACCTCCATTGCTTTGTACAAGTCCACTTCAAAATCTCGGTGAATATTCATCAATCCCAGGGAAGATAGCCTGTCATTCTTCATAGTCGAACTAACACAAGTTTTCAAACGTCTCAGTACACTAAATGATATCTCAGCAGTAGCGCTTGCTACTGGCATGCTTAACAAAACACATAATATTGTATCCATAGAAGGATAGAGAACTGGATTTACAGAATCTAGAATGGTAAAAAGCAGGGCATATGAGAGGAGGGTTCAGTCGGTACATCAGTACGGGGCACGGAAAGCCACGAAAGGGCCCCATAGCCTTAGTCATTGACGTTTTATTTTGATTTTTTCATTATTTTTTGGTATATTCAACTCAACTCCACGGTTTTGAGAGAAGTTTCAACCTGTTCTCAGACCCCAAAGCAGTATTATTACGCCTTGCAAAATTCCTCTTGGATGCCCTGTTGCAGATACATCATCATAATTCTTTTTTCACAACCTATAATAAAATGAAAAAAAAGTATCACATCGTCGGAAAAGTTCCAAAAATTCAATAGAAAAATTGTAGAAATAGGAAAATTCGATATCCCTAACACACAATAACCGCTCACTTTCCTGACTTAGTACAGGTACTTCAGTAAAACGTTACGGGGTTAAACTAGTTGGATTATAACTTGCCATTGTCTTAAGAAATACCAAAATAGCCACATCTCCTCTGAATTGTAGATCGAGAAAAAACCTCTAATATACTAAACAGGTAGCATGTACATCGTACTTGATAAATTCGCAATTAATATTTCGAATGTACAATAGCGACTTCCGCCCAACATGAAAACAGGACAGATTGGTGTACTTGATAAATCACCCCACCCCCTCTCCCCAACGTATGAAAAATAGAAATAGCTTATGTGATTTAAATACGTACTAACTGCATTACATGTAAACTGCATGATGCTGTTTGATAAAGACCGTTAACTAGAACAGGAACAAATGAACACCTAAATGAAATAGTGTTGTAATTAAAGATCATGTACGTGATATAGAAGTTTGAAAGAATTGCAATGGTTATTATAAATGAGGTTGAAACAAGTCACATTTTGATATCAATTCGGTTGTATTTCACTTTGACTATTTCAATTACGGAAGACGGACCGCAACCAGGAAAAAATGAACACCTGAATGAAATAGTGTTGTAATTATATATCATGTCCTTGATGTACAACACTGAAAAATATTATTATTATACATTTTATATCATAATTTTTTATAACCTGACGATGTGCACGCCATGGCGTGACAACGTATATGCCAGCTACGCCTCTTACTGTTATACAATAATGAAATGTTTTTAAGACTATTATAAAAAAAAATGAATTGTTACTATGTATTCAGTCAACATAATTGTGAAAATAAAAACGATCCCAGGTGGACATTTATTTATTATTATTGTCCAATTTATAGGTCCTGTGGCGAGCTATTCACAACAGAAGTGCCATCTATGATACCAGGGAACACATACTGTAGAATTAAGCAGAACATCTTTTGTCACATGTCTTTGCTGTTGTTTTTCAAGTTGTCTTTGGGTTGACAGACTTCTTTCTCCGACTTCCTTCTTTGCTGCTGGTTTCTTGCTTTATTATTATTTTTTTTTATTTGGCTTGAAGAAGAAGAAGAAGATCGTTTCTGCTGGTTTCTTTGGGTTGAAGAAGAAGCACAGAACTATTAGTACAGGTATTGTGGTGCATCATGGGAACAAAACATTTGTGTTTTCCTCGATGTGGAAATTAATAAATTATCACTTCACATTTGCTTCCATCGTGTAAGTAGGATCGGAAATCTTTAAATGAATGACTTTACTACAAATATATCTTTCTACACCGATGCAATGTCGCACGAATAAGAAAATGTGAACAAAAATTATGTGAGAATAGCTGAATGACAATTAGGTCGAATCAATTTTAAGTGTCGATATAATTTGACTGGAGCGACGATACGATACACTTGTAAGCTCCTCTGAGAGATGGATGTGTAATGATTATTTTGGTGTGTCATTTGTAACTAGTCATTGCAGAATTATGTGGAAAATTATCGTAAAAATATTTGAAGAAGTACAAAAATATTTTACCGAGATCGTGTAATAGATTTTAACACTCTCTTGTTGGTGTCTTCAATCACGTCCGCGTTCGATCTATATAAACAATAACAACTGCCATTCCTTGTTTGAATCTCACAGTGAAAGGCTGGGAGGTAATTATTTTTATTATTAATAAAAATGATGTTGATATATGTTTAAAACACTCATTTCTTGTCCATTTTATCCTTCTTCTTTTCGATTCTTTAAAAATAAAATAAAATAAATGAAATATTGTAGAGTCCTCAGAATCCCGGTCATTTCGCCCCGAATCCAGTTCGTTTCACTCCTATTCCCATTCGCCTCTGTCATTTATTCCAATTCTACCCGGTCGTTTCACTCCTATTCCCATTCGCCCTGTCATTTATTCCCATTCGTCACGGTCGTTACACTCATATTCCCATTCGTCTCAGTCGTTACACTCCTATTCCCATTCGCCCCTGTCGTGTATTCCCAGTCCTCCTTGTTGTTTCATTCCTATTCCCATTCGTTCATGTCGTTTATTCCCAGTCGTCCATGTCGTTTCATCCTGTTCCCATTCGCTCCTGTCGTGTAAGATTTCGTCCATGTCACAGTTTCATCCTGGTCCCATTCGCCCCTGTCGTTTTTCCCATTCGTCCATGTCGTTTCATCCTGTTCCCATTCGCCCCTGTCGTTTATTCCCATTCGTCCCGGTCGTTTCGCTACTATATTTTGATTCTGTCATAAATTTGGATTCTATATTTTTTGTAAACAGTAATCAGTGTTTAGCATGGCTCTGTGCCAAGTAATGCATTTTTCGTTGTGTATTTCGCTTGTACAGCAACAGACCCTTCCACCATAACTGCGATCCTGTATTCATCCGGGACATTTGTGAGTGGTTACCCTTTCCCGTAAAATGACGTCATAGAACAATTAAAGGCGTTTATGACGTCGCGATTTTTCCGCTCAGAAATGTCCCAGTGGAATGTAGGACCGCAGTTATCGTGAAAGGGTCAACTGGCAACACCGTGTCCGTCATGTGTCGCCCTTAGGCGATGAACGAGAATTCTACAAGAAAAGTCGACACTGATTGATTGACATGGTATTTTAAACGTCGTTTTATATAAAGAGACATGGGACCCGTGTACAAATGCTTCGAATTTATACATATTAACAGTAGGGACGACAAAATAAGGCGTATATGGGAATTGGTGAAAACATAATTGGAAGTGAAAAAAATGCAATTTAATCCATATCGTTAAATCAAGGTTTAATTTTAGCAAATCCAACATCAGTTTAACAATGTTTATGTTGTTTTGCCTGATCTCCACCACAGAAAAATAGGTCCAAAGGGACAAAATAGGATGTGCCCATATATATTGTTCATGTATATATATGAGGTTTTTAATAATGATTTTTTTTAGAAAAATGTGTTACTTGTTGATCTTGCATATTTTTAGTGATTCCATACAATAACATGTGATGTAAATCTATGTTTTGTTACTGTTAATCAGCAACATTCTTTTAATTATAATTCCAGACAAAAGCTAACTATGATGGGTATTCGAAAGAAAAGGAAATTAGAAGAAATTCAAGAATTACAAGAGTCAGCTACAGTGAAGAAAAGAGTAGAACATTCCTTACTTGAAGCTCAGACAAATGGAACAGATAGCAGTTTGTTCTCGTTATATGACAGATCCGATACCGCTATTGCAACAAATGTTGATACTTTAGAAGAATCAAACTTGACAGAAACAAATGACGATGTGTTAGACGATTTAGACTTGACAAAAACAAATTTCGACATTTCAGACGATTTACACTTGACAGAAACACATTTCGACATTTTAGACGATTTAGACTTAACGGAAACACATTTTGACATTTTAGACGATTTTGATCTTGACATTGTCTCATCTCCTGCTCATACTGACATTTTCTCATTTCCTG
Organism: Gigantidas platifrons; assembly: GCA_002080005.1. NCBI lineage: Eukaryota > Metazoa > Mollusca > Bivalvia > Mytilida > Modiolidae > Gigantidas > Gigantidas platifrons. Next base: position 48,046 of record MJUT01044976.1, on the reverse strand, counting down.
ATCATACGGACGTTTTCTCATCTCCTGCTCATACCGACATTTTCTCATCTCCTGCTCATACTGACATTTTCTCATCTTCTTCTCATACTTACGTTTTCTCATCTCTTGCTCATACTGACGTTTTCTCATCTCCTGCTCATACTGACGTTTCCTCATCTTCTGCTTATACTGACGTTTTCTCATCTGCTGCTGATACTGACGTTTTCTCATCTCCTGCTCATACTGACATTTTCTCATCTGCTCATACTGATGGTTTCTCATCTCCTGCTCATACTGACATTTTCACATCTCCTGCTCATACTGACGTTTTCTCATCTCCTGCTCATACTGACATTTTCTCATCTCCTGCTTACACTGACGTTTTCTCATCTCCTGCTCATACTGACATTTTCTCATCTCCTGCTCATACGGACGTTTTCTCATCTCCTGCTCATACTGACATTTTCTCATCTCCTGCTCATACTGACGTTTTCTCATCTCCTGCTCATACTGACGTTTTCTCATCTCCTGCTCATACGAACATTTTCTTATCCCCTGCTCATACTGACATTGTCTTATCTCCTGCTCATACTGACATTTTCTCATCTCCTGCTCATACTGACATTTTATCACCTCCTGCTCATACTGACGTTTTCTCATCTCCTGCTCATACTGACATTTTATCATCTCCTGCTCATACTGACGTTTTCTCATCTCCTGCTCATACTGACGTTTTCTCATCTCCTGCTCATACTGACATTTTCTTATCCCCTGCTCATACTGACATTGTCTTATCTCCTGCTCATACTGACATTTTCTCATCTCCTGCTCATACTGAC
>MJUT01044976.1:9452-39062 GCA_002080005.1 Gigantidas platifrons | reverse complement strand
TTTGATAGGTGTACAGTTTATTTACATAACTTACTTCAATGACATCTTTGATATGTGTAGAGTTTATTTACATAACTTACTTCAGTGATATCTTTGATAGGTGTAGAGTTTATTTACATAACTTACTTCAATGATATATATTTTTTTTGATTGGTGTAGAGTTTGTCTACATAACTTACTTCAATGATATCTTTGATAAGTGTAGAGTTTATTTACATACATTGTAACTTACTTCAATGATATATTTGATAGGTGTAGAGTTTATTTACATAACTTACTTCAATGATATCTTTGATAAGTGTAGAGTTTATTTACATACATTGTAACTTACTTCAATGATATATTTGATATGTGTAGAGTTTATTTACATAACTTACTTCAATGATATCTTTGATAGGAGTAGAGTTTATTTACATAACTTACTTCAATGACATCTTTGATAGGTGTAGAGTTTACCAGAGGTAAAAATGTCCTCATGGTAGACGACTCTACTAGTCTACTCTCTGTATAACATACATACAACACAGCTTTCACACTGTTCATCTGACAGTAAGATAAACCTAGAGGAAAATGTAAATTATTTTAAAATTTTGATTTTGTTTGATATTTCTACTGTGAAAACAAATACACTAGATTGTCCATAAGGTAATAAGTGATTAACGATGTTTTTTAAAACGAGAGGACTTTTCTCAGTCATCTCTCATCAAAGGGCGAAGCCCTGAGATGAGAGATGACTGAGAAACGTCCTCGAGTTTTAAAAAACATCTTTAATTATTTTATCGCTATTCATAATTAAATATTTTTTGTTGAGATACTGACATTTTTTTTTAAAACACAATTACTATTTTATATCGTTAATCACTTATTATCAAGGATTTGGTAATGTGATGTCAATAACTTATAACGTCATAATTAAGTATTAGAAAACAGCAGTAATACTACGTGCGTCCTTGACAACGCTTAGTTACTGGCGATTATTTTCCATCTCACTCTACTAGCGTGAGATGGGAAATTCTCAGATAGCACGATCAAAGGAAAATAGCAATAAAGGAATTTATCTAATATTATGTGTGTTTTCCTTTGACAAATAAAGAAAGTAGTCTGTCTGATACAAGTTGTGGCATCACCACATTGTGGTGATAAAAGAATGGCGCAACGTTGCACAAGATCATCTCTGTCGAACTACTTTGTAATGACGTCATATCCTTGTAATGCAGGGAAAACACATCAAAGTAAGCCAACGCATACAAAGTGACTGCTTAATGTTCATTCATTCATATGATGTGTGGTCAATTAACGGTCATAGGACATAATTTCAATATTTCTGGCAACTGTAGGGCCCACATTTCTAAAAAAAAAAGTCAGATGATTGTACAGTGACATTGAAAGTGATCGAATAGTAGTGTGACATTTGGTGAATGAACGCAACAAATAACGTGACATCATCCACAAAAATGTTGTCTCCCTCAGAGTACTGTATTGTGCAAATTTGTTAATTTTAATTCCAACATTGTTATTTGTTTCAAATTTGTTTGTATTGAAATGTTAGATAACCTTATTACATACATAGTGTGTTGGTACAAGACTTTGTATCAGGTCTTGTCTGTTACATAAACTAACTGGATCACAACTTGTGGCTATTGCTACTCCTAGTGATACTGGTTCACACAACAGGCAAGACGTGATACAAAGTTCTGTACCAACACACTATGTATGTAATGGGTATCTATTGAATTATTACCTATTGTAGCATGTTATATTTTAATTTCTCAGGACTTGGCACTATATTTGTATTAAATACGACGAATCCGTGATAAGATGTTCTCCTGACTTGGAGGAAGAATTCGTACCACTGATCACGTTACTTCATATAAAATCTAGGCATTTTTAGCAGTAGACACTGCAGGTAGAAATGGATCGAGGAAAATGATCTCAAAAGTCATCCAGCAAATATTGGTGCGTGGTTCTGGGGGGTACATCTGACAGCAGGAAGAAACCCAATCTGGAAAAATATGTAACATTTATCCCATTTCCGACAAAGTTGAAAAACCACAGGCCATTTTGAACTAAAGATGCCTAGATTTTAGTCACGTGGTGATGGAAGTCACATGACGGTATTATCTGAATACCAGTATCCCAGAACCGACATATTGAATCTTCATATCATCATGCTATAGGCATGCATCTCCAATTCTGTTTTTTTTTTAAAGATTTTTTTTTTTTTTTAAATCCCACTACATCCTATTTTAAGTTTTTGACACAAAGCCAAGGGTTATTGCCTTTGAACTTTATCTGTGTCAATTTTACCTGCATATCTTAAATATAATTTATTCCTCATACTGATTCTTACAAAAAAAGATTTAAAAACATATATCCATTGCAGCATATGTAAAACTCTGGCCCTGGTGCCACAAAACTTGAGAATTTACCCAAGTCTGAGAATATTCTCAAATAAGGAAATACTCAAATTTAATTGGCTGAGAACACAGATTTGAGTAAAAAAAAGTTTGCTCAGCAAAGAAAAAGTTTTGTGGCATGGGGGCCAGGACTCTCAAGTTAGGACACCCTAGACTCTGGGTCATCTATTTGTACCAGATTGAAACTTCACATCACAATCACACTTAATGACAAATACAATATTTTGCATACCCACTGCAGATTCTTAATAATACATTTGTAGTTAGTCTGTGTTAAATTATGGACCAGCGATGTCCTATAAAACACTAGGGGTTTATTTGTATAAAATTGAACCTACATATCACAATGATACTTCATCATATTCATATAAAATATTATTTTATTTTCATTGCAGGATCTTATGATAAAAATTGTTTGATTACTTTAATACATGTTTCCTCATTTGAGCATACATGTATTTTAAATTTTGACCCCAGTGTTGGTCATAAATGACCCTCTGGCATTCATTTATTTTATTTTTTTGAAATACACCTTCATATAACAATGATTCTTCAAAATGTATGTACATGTTTATCTTGACAAAAAACCGTTGATTCCAAGAAGTTTCGTTCACATTTCACAGTACTTACAGCAAATGAGTGTAGTAAACTTTAAAACAAAAAGTTACTAGTACTCAAGACAATGACATGTTCACAGTACTGTTTGATTTTGTATGGATAAACACCTCGCAAGAATTAAAGTTAGGGTTAGGATTGTGGTGTTTAATGGCACTTTCAAAAATATTTCAGTCATATTGTGGCCGTCAGTTTTATTAATGGAGGAAACCGAAGTACCTGGAGAAAACCACTGACCTGTCACAAGTCACTGACAAACAACTGGTAAGAATTAACTTTTGTTTGGTTGAAATACCAAGTTTATTTACATAAACAATGATAAATCTTAACTGAAATTTAAAACATACTGATATTTCTTGTTAAACATTTGAAATACATTAAAAAATCTATGAAGATTACAAGTTACAATTCTTAAATACCATTAAGTGGATGAAATAATTGTATATACATGTACATGTATGTACTAACAATTAAATAAAAACAGAACAAATAAACTTTCAACACAATCTTACATTGAGCAGGTAATCCTGTTACTATATTAGGTTGAGCCACATATGGAGCAAGGGGTGTTCCCTGGTATTTTGTAGATCGTAAAGCACGTAAAAATGGCGGCTGCATTTCAGATATAGGTATTTCTGCTTTATATTCACTGGTGTGTGCTGAACACAAAATAGACACATAACAATTTTCCAGATTAATTACTGAAAATAGCTGTAAAAGATATAAAGTAGATATGTTAGCGAATTATAATTTAACCCAAGAGAAAACCCAAAGGTCAATAAATAGGACATACTGTCTCCACCTCGGGGTATAACAAATCAAATGTGCAACTCTCCCTTTTTATTCATTAGGATAAAATGTAAAATTCAGCGATGATTCTGGTTAATGGTTAAAAAATAAAATAACTGAAAACCAATAAAAAATAGCTGAAACCATCTACACCCTCTTTCAAATGGTCAAATTTTTTACCTGTTCTGACTATGTCCAGCAACGTTCAGCAATTTCTCTCCAGAAAATAGAACAAAAATCATCCCTATGTAAATAAGTGCTTGGTGTGTGGAGAATAACTTGTGTAAGTGATACATGGGTCCTAGTAAAATAAGTATGACAGGACCAATATTTCTAGTAAGATCAACACATTGTTACAAATTTTCCTAGTTTAAAAGGGCTTTGAAATTATATTCGTAAATGAAATGGCCCATGGGATATTTCATTTTAGTAAATATGATCCAATTTTATACCAGCACTTATTCTAAAATGTTACACTAATACATGTAGAATACAACTTGCAGCAGTTTCTAATGACCAATTAAATAAAAGATCTACCACAGATGTTCATAGAGAATACTAACACATTTACTTATAAACATCTGAATCATAACCGCCATGATATAACTGAAATATCGTTGAAAGTTGCGTTAAATACCATAAACCCTAACCCTCTTAATCATACATCAAACACACCCATTTTTAATTACCTGTTCTACAAATAAATAAGCTTGTTCTGGTGAGATTGTAATATTACACTGACAAACCAGTACTGGAGAGTCTTTTCTTCTGTATATAAAACATGTTTTATCAGTAGGAGATTTCTGACTAAAACTGTTCACATCATCTTCATTTAATCCACTGAACAGGCCACCAATTATTTCATAGTTTTTATGTATTAAATAAGTTTGTATAAATCCTGCAAGAAAATGATTTAAAGTTATTTAATAATGATCATAACACATTTCCCTTTAATGCATACAAAAGGGTCACTTTTCATGCAAAGTTCAATGAAAATAACATATTCCCATAATCTCTACAAGATTTTAATGTTGTAACAAATTGTGAATTTTCTATTTACTATAAAATTATTCTCTGATATTTTATAAGGTTCAAATATCTACAAATTGTATGATATTATGGTTATGGTGTATTAAATGCCACTTTCAACAATATTTCAGTTATTATATTGTGGTGTTCAGTTTTATTGACGGAGGAAACCGGATCTACACAAATTATAAGAAAGTTATACTCTAATAATTTGTCCTTTCCATTACTCTTGCTAGACAGGGCACCAGTTTGTCTTTCATAAGGGAGATAACTCATATAAAAATAAACATGTGTAAAACAATCTACAAATTTAGAATCATTTGGGGAATGTGCAAAAGTACTTTTAACTAGACAGTTGAACCTCCTAATCACAAACTCCACAACTATTTTTTGTTTATCTATTCATCAAGTCAAACCAAAAGTATCGTCCCTTTGTACATAACTTAGTAATAAACTAGATATTTACCACAGGGGCTTGGATCGCTTTCATAGAGGTCACGCGGCCTATATACCCTATATACTAACAAGGAATGTAACGACCAACGTAGACAAGCCACTACCAGTTCTGTTTCAGGCTTGAAAAAAACATTAAAAAATCACACATTCAAACAATCTTTGTTAGTATATAGGGTACATAGGCCATATGACCTCTATGAAAGCAATTCAAGCCCCTGTGATATTCACCATCGATAACTATGATATAATATACTCTGTTAATATATAATAATATGAAGACTTATGATTATATACAGAATGCATAATACAAATGTATGTCACAGGAATTAATATAAGTTCTATCAACTTGTTTCCCAATCATATTATTTACTTTGTGTTACATTTCATAAAGTTCAATATAGTAATGGTATCATGAATTAATTAATAAAATACATGTATACTTAAACTAATATGTCATCAATACGTTTGTTAGGAGGTCTTTGGCGGCACACTCCAAAACTAGTTCTTGTAATGAATATAACATGTAGCTGTAATATTGCTGTTCAATAAACAATCAATCAATCAGTAGTATATATATTCATCATGTACATATATCAAATATTCATTACTGCTTATGTGTACATGTACATACATGCTTATAATATTGGAGTGTGAGTTTTTGGCATTCTGGATTTAGTAAGGAGGGCTGGTAATTCTTGTATTCTTGTTTAGACAGAAGACATGTTTGGATGTCCATGTCTCTTCTGTCTAAACAAGAATACAAGAATTACCAGCCCTCCTTACTAAATCCAGAATGCCAAAAACTCACACTCCAATATTATAAGCATGTATGTACATATAAGCAGTAATGAATATTTGATATATGTACATGATACACATTGGAACTTTAAAAAGTCTAAAAAAAATACCTGTAGCTGCATGCCGGTCAAATAATAAGAATGTACCTGTAGCTACCAGTCCAATAGCAATAATAAGTACCGGGGTATTTACCTGTAGCTGCTGGTCTAATATATAGCAATAATAATAAAAATTTACCTGTAGCTGCCGGTCCAATAACATGTACTAGAAATTATCTGCAGCTGCTGGTCCAATAGCAATAACAAGAAATTATTTGTAGCTGCCAGTGCAAATAGCATAATAATAAGAATTTACCTGTAGCTGCCGGTCCAATAGCAATAACAAGGATATCCGCAAGTAATTTTCCATCTTCGGAATCTGACATAGATTTTTTAGCTGCTGAGGTCCATCTGCTTATAACTTTACTGTTGAAATAAAGTGTAAAATTAATACAATTAACATAAACAAAATACAATTTATATACAAGGCTACTACATGTACATTACTCAGTATATTAGCTGCAGAAATCTTGCAGAAAAGCAACGTGATGACTTTAAAAAAAAAATTGAGTTAATTGAATGGTCTCATTGGTAAAATGTATACATTGTAAATAAATTTCTTTTTTGTTTTCGTTTTTTGGTGTGGGGGTGGTGGGTGTATAAACATAATAAACCGCAATGCCATTTATATATGATATGGTTGGGTCTAGGACAAAAATCCTCTGGACAAAAAAACCCTCTAGGACAAAAGCCCCCCAATAATAAAAAGTACAAGTACAAGTTATTTATTTTATTTAATGGTATCTTTGCACACATTTTGAATGATTGTACTGCTATTTATGGGTTAACATGATTTTTTTAACTTGAAGATATCATAAACAATTGAAATATGTGTTTAAGAATTATAATAACCATCATCAAAGAAAGTAAAAAAATAAAAAAAATAAAGCTGTTTTATCTTAAAAAATCATTATAGTATATCAAACAGGATAATAACTTCAAAGGTTATAAATGTAATTATCAATTATTTATCAATAAAAACAATACCCGATTAATTTCAATTTAAGCAATTAAATAGGTTTTTTTTTATTTACACTTTTTAAATGAACATAACAACAAACAAAATGTGGATAAAATATGCTTTTAAAGTACAGTAGAACTTCGCTGCCATCGAACTCGAAGGGACTGTCAAAATTTGTTCGAGCTATCTGAAATTCGAGCCATCGAGGTTCGGTAATTTCAGAGAAAAAAAAATCTGGTTCTGACCCGGGACAGTTTCATTACCCTAAGAAAACTGATGCACAGTTCCATTGACCTTTTTCGTAAAAAAAATTTAATATCACAAAATATGTAAACTGTACTAAGTTTGTATGATTATTTTAATATGGGGGAATTTTTGTCAGGGGGCTTATGTCCGGGGACCTTTTTTCCTGTTCCCGATATGGTTAACTATATTTCTAATTACAGTATTCGTCAATTTGTTTATTGCATCTTTGATTGGATAGTCCAACTTCCTTTCCCATGATGGCGATAATTACAAGTTGAGTAAGAAAATATATACAAACAATGAATATTATCGGTACTAAGCCAAGATATCAGTGATTCATAAAAACTACATGTAGTAAGGTAGATAGCTTCCAAGAATAAGTTATTCATACTTAGTTCTGTTTACCTTTGAAATTCCATCTTACTTAAAAATGCCACGTTACAATGAGCCTACTCCTTTTCAAAATCTACAAACATGCAGGAAGCTGGCGGATGATGGCCCTCTCCAAACACGTTACCCACTATGGTCCACGGTCAGGTTTTCTGTATTATAACCTGACGACCCCTCATCGAGAGGGAATCCTATCCACCACCTGGGGACACGCTGTGGGTTGAGTTTGGGAACTTTCACCAGTAACTAGCCATTGTCATTGAGTGATAGTTGTTTAATGTCAAATCAGCTATTTTTTTTAGCTATATCTGTTATCATGGTGACAATAAGTTAAATTCGAAGTGATAATAATGATGTACATGTATGCTTAACCTTTGTACTAAATCAACCAGCTTAGTTGGAGTTTTACAGCACTAGCTCACCAAAACAAGTCTGCAGCTGGGTCCGACCTATAATCTGATGCCCTGTTCGATCTTTTAATAAATCTTTGATTGAGTTATCAAAGTTTAGAGCCTCTGGCCATGGATGTTTGATTCTATATATATATGTAGCCATTGATCCATATATGAATGCATCTTGGGCTAATAGATAGATAAGAGCCAGTGGAGATAAAAATGGAAAAGAATCGAGACTGTGTTTACAGATACATGGATATTGTAAAAAGCAGTGATTGTTGCTGAATTCTGTATTCTAAATTTGTGGAATGTAAATATTAAACTGCATATTCTTTAAAATCAAGAAATAGAATTTTGTGCTCAGTCCTATATTATGCATCCAATATTTTGCAGCGTTCAATACTCTATTTATTAAAGTAAACTGTACTATATAACTTGGTCATGATACAGGATCTAGGCGGCAGACTTCGTTGCCTTCCATGCTCGAAACGATCGGTTCAGCACTCCAAAATACACATTACTAGACATCTTTTTTTTTAATTTTATTCATCACATTCTTGTATAATATTTTCTCTTCTTCAGTTCTATTTCCTGTATTTATTCCTGTTGTTTCCTTGCATATGCCTAGTCAGGGCATCCTCCAGTCCCGACCCAGGGGCTGTCGTGATCGTATTGTGGTTAGATTTACAACTACCTGTTCAATCAGTATCCATCACCACTAACGTTGCGAGTTCGAATCCCACTAATGGCGAAGCGTACGCGATGCAACATTTAATCTCGTTGATATTAGTCTTCCGAAGACATTTACTGTTCGCAGATGTCTTCGGAAGTCTGCTCTTCATACGCAGAGCAGTAAATGTATTCGGAAGACTAATCTCAGGTTATGAGATTATACAATGTACAATATTATGTAATAAAGCTTGTCAGTGACTTGTGACAGGACGGTGGTTTTCTCCGGGTAGTCCGGTTTCCTCCAAAATAAAACTGACCGCCACAATTTTATTGAAATATTGTTGAAAGTGGCATTAAACACCATAACTTTAACACCATCGAGTCCTGATACTGGCTGTTTCACTTTCAGTGTATGGAATTTTACAAATTTGAAGAAAAATGTTGGATTAATGCACAGCACAGTATCTTCTTGACGTTTAAATGAAAAATCTATTATTTCGCTAGATTTTTCATTTAAACATCAATATACTGTGTGCACAGGGACTTGCTCCCGGCCACTAAATTTGCACACTGAATTGTTTTTTCACTGTCAATAACCATGTGTTTCCCACTTCAAAATGCTTGTAATTTTTAAGTTGGCAGTAAAAACAAATTAGTGGTCGGGAGAAAGTCCCTGTGATTAGTAATTATATTTCTATACGTTTCAACAAAATCTAATTCATCGTCATCATCATCGTCTTCGATGGCTCGTGAAATAACTGGAAGCACTTCTCCAAAAAATGTTGCCATGCTTTGTTTATAATATTACTCGGAGCTTCTCGGACACAAAAAAAAACAAAAAACAAGTATCACATGTCCGTTCCATACTTTTTCCTCATCTTTATTTTGATGGAAATAAATATTAGACAAATGTTTTATTGCAGCTGAACTTAATAATAACGATTAACATTTTAAGCAATTCAATTTATTTTACATGGGTACAGAATGAGATGATAGAACTGAAGAAACTGCAAATAGATGAATGCGGATCTGACAGAAATAATTTATTTTTAAACATTGATATCATCACTTCCGTCTTGTTGTAAACATTGAAAATCAATAAATAGGTCAGCTGTGAATAAATAACAAACAGAAATGTTTAGTTCTATGACGAATTGGTTTGGAACAACCAAAGAGAAAGAAGAGATTGTCAATGAAGAAGGAAATAAGAATCAAGAGGAAAGTGGAGTCGACGACAATAAACAGGAAAAAGAAAACCTGTCCCCAGAATCAACTGGAAATGAACAAAGCACAGAAGAATCGGATGGAGATATTGACCTTACATTCGATTCAGCTAAGCATAAGTTGGAAGACGTGTCTTCTAAAGCATTGAATGCTGCAAAGGAATGGGGGAGTATGTAAATTTACCAATATCCAGCATAGGCCATAGTACACAAAATCAATATTAGAGTTAATTTTGTAAAGCCAAAGCAAAGGGCCCACAATGCAAGGGGCAAATGAGTCTAGTAACACATTTTAAAAGCAAAGAAGTAATGATTAAAGTTAAGTGTTATGTGGGATATCAAGTCGTATCACACCTTTCTTTTTTTGCTCGGGGTCGTTTCGAGTCGGATTAAATAAATATAATAAAAAAAAAATTGGTCAGTATTCATCTCATTCGACTGATGATGACTATGTAGATCATCCATAATGAATACCTACTGCATACTTAACTTGTTGGTACAAGACTTTGTATTAGGTTGAGCCAGTATCACTACGTCTAGGAGTGGCAATAGCGACAAGTAGTGATGCAGTTAGTTCACACAACGGGCCTAACCTGATATAATGTCTAGTACCAACACACTTCATGTACAAAAATAATGTATTAGATTGAGCCAGTATCACTACGTCTAGGAGTGGCAATAGCGACAAGTAGTGATGCAGTTAGTTCATACAACAGGCCTGACCTGATATAATGTCTAGTACCAACACACTTCATTCATGTACAACAATAATGTATGCATGCAATCATTTTATCTAACATTTCAATAAAGACAAATTTTAAGCAAATAACAAGAGTGGAATTAAAATTATTAATTTGTACAAACCGATTTTTCATCCAATTTTAATGCAGTTTTTTACTAAATAAAATATTGTAATTGTATTATTTCAAAAAGGGGACATCCGAAATTTGGCATATTTGTAAAGTATGTAGAATTAATTTTTATTTTTTTATCCAATTTTGATGCAGTTATTGAGAAAAATTAGTTATTTTCTTTGAGTTGATTGTGACAAGAGCTTCTGGTAATATAAGGTTGATGGATTTCCTCTATCTCTTATGGTTTCAGAGATAAACTCAACCAAAAGGGGTCAACAAAAGCTGAATTCCAAAGTTTGAAGTTATTTTCATCCAATTTTCATGCAATTTTTTGCTTAAGTGATCATCTTTATAAAACATTGTGCTATTTTATTTCGGAAAGGGGTCTAAAAGGTGCCCAAATACTGAAATTTTGCATATAAAGGTACATGTATACTGGTATTTTCCACTCAGAAAACAAGAAAATGCCCACAGTACAGTTGGTCCAACAAATTAATGTTTCAAGGATACTGTGTCAGGCAAAATACAAATGTACTGTGTCCACACCTGCTTTTAATATGCACTTGTTCAACTGCCAAGGTCATATCATGTTTCACTCTGGATATCCCTTTGTTATGAATTAGGAAAGGTATATACAGCAGCAGGATTTCATCATCTGAAAAATCTTTGACACAAACTCCACGATTGTTGGTAGCTTAAAATTACAAGAATAGGTTGCATTACTTCTTTGCCTGTTTTAGTAGGATGAGCTGACATTATTTCTGTGTCTGTTTTCTATCTGTTGGCTGACACTAATTCTGTTCCTGTTTAACAAGGATCAGCTGACATTAATACTGTACCTATTTTACAATTAATGGTAGGCTGATATTAGTTCAGTCTCTGTTTTACAAAGGTACGCTAACATTGCACATGTAATTCCTTGTTTTATTTTAGGTTATCTATACAGTTTCAGTAAAGAGGCAGGTAAAACTATGGCTGACAAAGCAAAACAGATCGGGAAATCAGTGGAAGACAAGGTCTGTAATTATTGTGTGACAATAAATTGTCAGTCCATTTAAGTTGCATTAAATGAGAATTTGTATATATACATGTACTAGTATATCTTTAACTATAGTACATGTTTTTTATCCTTGAAACTGAAAGAGTATATTTTAACATTGTAACAGCACCATTAATGCTTTAACATATGTTTTATTATACATGTCATATGTATATTGTCTTTCTAATGTAGTTGCTTAATATTCCTGGTGTGTGATTGGACAATGCTGTAATTTTCACGGTATCAATTCCACGATTGAAACATCATGAGATATTTTAGCCGATTACTGCTTACGTCACTTTGTCAATAATGTGGCAATACACATCTATGTATAGATAAACATGATTCCATTAGAATGGAGATAACTGTATTGTATTTGACAATTTCACAGCATCAGTTGTCGATTTAATGGTCACAAATATCCATTTACTGACTCCGCTGACTCGTCGCCAGTAAACTCAATTTGCGATCATCAAATCTCCATGATGCTGTGAAATTGTCAAATACAATACAGTAATCTCCTAAATGAAATAAATTTTATGCAAATGTATTCTAATGCAATCACAATCTACATGATGCTAGTTAAACTGAATTTGTGAAAATTAAACCAGTGATTGTAACACATCTGATATCCAGAGAGTAAAACCAGTGATTGTGACACATCTGATATCCAGAGAGTAAAACCAGTGATTGTAACACATCTGATATCCAGAGAGTAAAACCAGTGATTGTGACACATCTGATATCCAGAGAGTAAAACCAGTGATTGTGACACATCTGATATCCAGAGAGTAAAACCAGTGATTGTGACACATCTGAAATACAGAAATTGAAAGTTGACACTTAGAAACTTTAAAATACAGCCAATTTAGAATTGTTTGTGTGATTACTATCTTATTAAGACAGTAGACAAATTTACTGTGTAGCCCAAGCAAAATGCACTAATCATACATATTTCAATCAAATTGTACAGAACAAATCTCAAACAGTTTGTACACAACAAGTAAAAACCCATGCAAAATGTTTATGCAGTTAAATCTCTTTGTTTTAAAATTAAGCATATTTTATTAATTAATTATAACATACATTACATCATTTACATCATTTCCTTATAAATTAATCAAAGGGATTCATTGTATCAAATTGAAGAGACATTTCTCCCAATATTACGTCATTTTAACACCGCTGAACCAGTGGTGGAAAAATCTGTAATCCTCTAGAGAATTAAAATGTCTCGTGCCTTTCCCTGCATTAATTTAAAATTTTGAAATAAAGTTTGTGTTAAATAATGGGAGAAAAAAATTCTATTTCAGTTGCCCATGTGGGTTACGATATTTCTCCACTCTTGAGAGTTAACTTTAAAATTTTAACCACTCGCCTGATGGCTTGTGGTTAAAAATTTTAATTTAACTCTCTTGAGTGGAGAAATATAGTAACCCACCGGCAACTGAAGGAGAATCTATATATATATATATATACTAGTTGATTTGTTTTGCGAGAATGGATTTCTCATCTAGCAATTTCACTCCGAAGGTGAAGAGTGAGATGTAATGAGACGTCCCATTTCGAGCAAAACCATATCAATGATAGTATGTTTATAGAGGATTTGAGAACGTGATATCAGTGATGTCATTATATCATCATATTAGAGAACAGCGATATTATGTTAATATTACACTATTTGCTTGACCTAGATATTATTACATGTAAAGATCAAAGTGACAATGTACAAATCATCAATAAAGACGTATTTATCTTGCAATATACAAATTAAATATTTTAATTATCATGATTGTTTGAGATAATTTAAATCTACTGCTTCTAGAGATGAAGGTTTTACCTGTAAGTATTCAAGGAAATCAGAATTATCCAAGTTGGAGATATTCATTTTGTTATTGTACTATGCATATTCAATTTTAATCAGACTGATCCATTTTTGTTTACAGACCATCGTGGGGGATTTTGCAAAAGAACAGGAAAAATTTGTAACTGCTAAGAAAGAACATGCAAAGAGATCAGAAGCTGCAGTACCTCCATGGGTGGGCTATAATGAGGAAGAAACAATGAAATCTCAGATTCTGGCTTTATCAACAGTATGTGTTTATACTTCATTCTGTAAATTCAGAAATTATTGCGATGTTTTTATTATTGCGACTGATGTGAAATCGCAATAATTAAATCTCGCATTTCGGAATCATAAGTATCCATTTGTACTGGAGGACTTCATGCTCCGCAATAATAAAAATCGCAGTCTGTGAAAATTTTCGAAGATCGCAATAATAAATGAACGCAATAATTTCCGAATTTACAGTAAGTCATTCTATTTTGTTTTGCATTTCATATGAGGGGCTGTCCTGGTCATGATCATATGGTTGTTGGATTTATAACTACCTATGCAATCAGTGCATATCACCACTAACGTTGTGAGTTCGAATCCCACTCAGGGGAGGTGTACTCGATTCAACATTATGTAATAAAGTTTGTCAGTGACTCATGGCAGGTCGGTTGTTTTCTCTGGGTACTCCGTCACCTCCACCAATAAAACTGACCCCACGTTATAGCTGAATTATTGTTTAAAAGTGGCATTAAATACCAAAGCCTTAACCTAAAACCTTGTTATAAAAATAATAATGTTTTGTTTGTTCGTTTGTTTTTTTGTTTTTATGAAGTTCAGTAAGTAACACATGCTACCAAGTATTTGTTAAGATCAATCTATAATTTAGCCCAGCTGTTGTTAAACATAATATTTTTTAATTTATAATTGTATAAAGAAAAGAGATGAGTTTAAATGTGACAACAGACAGAAATGCATCATTATGATATATGTATTACAAATGTAATTTGTTTTTATATTGACCTGAAGATGTTTTTGCAGTGATGGTGTTGGTATCGGCATCATGTTGTCAGTAGACAGTTTGTTATTGGATGATAAGTTTAGATCTAGTTAATGGAATCTTTTGAAAATTTGGCACAAAATAAAGATTTGAATTGTTTAATAAAATGTTGATGGAAAAAAAGATGCATTACGAACAAAATACAGTCAAAACTGTATATAAAAGGAACCTGAAATGTGGCTTTTATGACCAGTTGTCCTTTATATAGGGGCGAAGCAGCGAAAGTCGTACACTTTATGTGAGTTCGGTACAAGAAGCCTTGCACCAACAATGTGACTATCGCTATGTCTGCACTGAACGTCTTTACCAAAGATTTTGCTATTTTTAGAGCTTCGACATTCTGATATTTCATTGGATATCAACGAATATGACTAATAATCTAAGCCAAAGACGGAAACGTAGTGACAGTTAAAGTCGGACATGCATTTAAAGTCGGACATGAAAGGCTTCTTGTACCAAACTCACATAAAGTGTCCGACTTTCACTGCTTTGCCCCTATTTGAAAGGTTCCTTTTGTTAATTGATGTCTGTCTTAGTGTTTAATGTTTGAAGATTTAGATTTATTCCTAAATGAGATTTGCGCTTATTGAGAGAAAAAAGTAACAAACACATTGGAAATAGTAAGAGGAAATTTTATTGGTAAACATAAAACTGTCCGACTTTTAATGTCTGTCCGAAATTCGCTGCTTCGCCCCTACAGGTTAAAGTTACAAATGTATATGCACTATTCATTAATGGGAAAAAATGAGACTGCCCTTTATTGACAGTGAACCACATTGTTGGCATAATGGTTAGCGTGCTCGCCTCGAGTGTGGTAGATCGGGGGTTAGAACCCGCAGGTCGGGTCAAATCAAAGACTATAGAATTGATATCTGTTGCTTCTCCGCTAAGCATGAACATTAAGGAGAAAGAGCAGAGACTGATTGGCTCAGAATCAGAATAATGTGTCAGAGTGGAGGAACATGTCTACCCGCGGACTGTTGTTTCAGTGAGCTAGCACTATAAAAATCCAACTCAGCGTGCTGGTCTAGTACTAGGCGGACCTCATCATCATCTCATTGAAAATTATCTTGTTCTTACCATGATATAGCTGAAAAATTGCTGAATTGACGTCAAACAAAAATCACTCACTCACTCACTTTATTGACGGTGATTTGTAATATAGAGGTACATGTTTGACTGTAGGTTGTTTACATAGTCATATGGATCTAAATAATTTCTTATTCATCTGTTTTTGATGTTTATTTTTTTATTGAATTCCTTTCAGAAAAATGCCACTGTGTTATCATGTAACTACATGTACCATTTTTTTTTACAAAAATTTGACTTAAATTTTCATCCAATTAATTTTAATTAGCTTTTACTTTGAATTGATTGTGTTTGAAAACTTCCGTTTTTGTATTTTTAACAAAATGTACTTTAATGAGATCATTGGATAAATCTTAAAAAAATTATTATTTCCGTTTTTAGATCAGAAATCATATAGATAACTGCCATTGTTGCATAAAGTATAATGAAAATTTAGCATAAGGTAAAAAAAATTTACCTTATGCTAAATTTTCATTATACTTTATGCAACAATGGCAGTTAAAGGTTCCTAAAATCTTCTTCAAAGCTACTTACCTGTAGCCGATTTTCATAACGGGTTCTAATATGTGAAGTATATATATTGTACATGGATATTCAAGTGGTTATAAAATATTTACAATTGAGTGAATTTAGTGTTTAAAAGCTAGAGGAAATTGAATGTCCTGAATGAGTTTTGTATTTTGTTTACAGGACAAGAGAAATTTTGTAAGAAATCCTCCTGCTGGTGTCCAGTTCCAGTTTGATTTTGATGCATCATATCCTGTTGCCATGGCAACTCTACAGGAAGATTCAAACTTACAGAAAATGAGATTTGATCTTGTTCCTAAACAGTAAGTGTATTTATCATGTCATATCTTTGTATAAATTTTGTGTTAGCCATATACTACTAAGTATGTCTAACTGGTCACCCTGTTGTGGCAGAAAGTTCACAGTGTTCATTTCTTTCAGAACCATGCAATTATCTCAGAATTAAATTAATATATATAAGGTAAAGAACAAATAATTGCCGTTAATTTTAGCTCAGATCTCCTGATAGGTCATGTCAGCTTATGTTATTTATTTGTCTGTTATCTGTGAAATTTCTATACTTCAATGTAAATTTGCTTTGGTATAAATATAGCTGAAATACTGATATATAACTTGATGTTTAACACTAATCGATTAAGCACATTTCAATCTTCTCGCATGAAACTCTGGAACCAACAGATTTGTAGTACCTCTTGAAATATATGAGGGGCCAAAAATTTACCATCACCCAAAATTTTTAATTTTATTTTCAGTCCGATTTTAATGGGTTAAAAGTATAACAAAGAACTCTATCAATATAATTATTTTTCTAAAAAAAATTGACATCATAGAATGTAAAGTAAAAAAATGTATGCCCAAGTCAGATGAATCCTTAGTTGAAACCACTGCATCATAGTGCATGCAGGTACTTTAAAAATATTTAAAAATTTTGTGGTTTTTTTATTGATAAAAAAACAAAAATGGAACAAATATTTTGATACATTTTGTATTAGTGACTAACCACTTGACTTTTAGGTGGCCTATGTTTTTTCCTCTCAAAATAACAAAAAATCTGATTTTTTCTTTTTTTTTTTGCGCATGAAAAATCAATATTTTTGTTCAAATTTTATGGAAATTTCTCATTGAAAACTGCAGTCAGATTATTTTTTTTTGCATCTTTGAGGTCAATTAATTTTTGACTATTTTAAAATGTGGTGACAATTTTTTATTCAGAAAAAACATAGCCCTCCTCCCTAATAAAACTACAGTTTAGCTGAGATAGATATCTTCTTTATAATCTTTGATTTTAATTTAAATTCATTTTTAAAACAAACATCATAACTAAACTGTCTGTCATTACAGAGTTAAAGAGGATATGTTCTGGAGGAACTACTTCTACAGAGTCTCCCTAATAAAACAGTCCACACAACTAACATCACTGGCACAGGAAGGTTTGTAGTCATTATTATTCTAATATGACCGACGTCATTCTGTCGCTTTGTAGACAAACCAGCGATGTATTATTTCATAAATTCTCATTGACACATGCACGGTCTACACATTTAAGCCAGGTGATAAAATCATACAATAAAATTATTTACACTGTTGTTAAGATTTTCTAAACATCTATATTCTCTGAAAATAATCAATGTATCCAAAAATTAATAAATATGTTATGAGTAATTAAAACAGGCAAACTCAATATTATTTTTACACTGTTCCATCAAGAAGACTTCCCTGTCATAAAAGCACATGTTGATGAGTTATCTGCTCGAATTTGGCAGGATGAATGATAGAACAGCCAACATGCATCACATAAATTGTGTACGACCTTGTTTGCAAACGTAAACATAAATTACTGTTTTTCTCATCAAAGTATACTACCATATTTGTACTGACATATATCTGAATCAAAATAATTGCAAATTAGTTTTCTATGGCTATCTTCACATTATACAGATTTTAATTTTTTAATTTGATGTATACCTTATATTAGCAGCTGTCGTGGTTGTGATCGTATGGTAGTTGGATATATAACTACCTATGCAATCTGTGCCTATCACCACAAACATTGTGAATTCGAACACTGTTCAGGCAAAGTTTATCAATACAACATTATGTGACTTGTCAGTGACTTGCAACAGGTCTGTGATTTTCTCCGGGTACTCCGGTTTCCTCCACCAATAAAACTGACCGCCACGGATATAACTGAAATATTGTTGAAAGTGGCGTTAAACACAATACACCCACTGTATACCTTATTTATTGAGTATGTGTGTACAGTGAAACAATTAATCTGTGTTATAGGTTCTAGTATGGACAGCAGATCTAACAGTGCAGGGTCCAGACAGTCGTCAGATGATAATGTAGACAAAGGTATTTATTGTACATCTACTACATCTTTATCTACATGTATCTTTAATTAGGAACCTGTTGGTTTTTTCCCCATGCAAAACAAGCTCAAGCCATTGTCAGGATTTTAGCCCACCTTAAGTTGACAAAAAAATTCATGTGTTGTATTGTCATTAATATGTGTTCCTCATCATTATTGTTGGCATCCATTAGCTGCTGACATTTGAATCTTTTTCTTTTAAATAACTAGAGAAAAATGGAACCAGACTTTGTAGAAATGTTACTTGGGGGTTCCTCAACATTGTACCGGATATTTCTCTCGTTGTTTGAAATTTCAAAGATATTCTTCTCAGAAACCACATGTGCATTGGAGTTATCGTATTGTAAAAATGTTCCTCCAATAAGTTTGTGTGGTTTTTGTTGTTGTTGATTGATTTAACTTCGAAGATGGCCACCACAGCAGGAAATAGATTTACAATAAAGGTCCTTGTCCCCAAGTAAATCTGGTAGTCACAAATACACAATATAACTGACAAATAACTGAAGCTGGCAATAAATACCAATAACCCTAACACAACACATGTATTGGTACTATCATTGACATCTACAATTATTCCTATATGATATCCCTATCCATCATGGTCGTATGGTGATTGGATTTGCTATTACATGTGCAATCAGTGCACTAAAGTGAGTTCGAATCATGCTCATGGCGAGGTATACTCGATACAACATTATGTAATAAAGTTTGTCAGTGACTTGCGACAGGTTGGTGTTTTTCTCAGAGTACTCCGATTTTCTCAACGATGATATTCCGTGAATTCTCTAATTTTTCGAGAATACAAAACACCCCTTTTTGGTCAACTGAAATATTGTTTAAAGTAGCATATATGATTGTTTGTATTTTTACAAAACAATATCTTCTTTGATCTTGAATTGATGAGTTACTGTCAGAGGTGTTATGTTTATGTTTTCTCTTCTCTAATAGAACAAACACCTCCCCAGAATATTAAACAGAAATCTAAACTAGAAGATGACATTCTTAGTAGTCCAGCTGAGAATGAGTTTGTTAGTGATACATTCCAAGCAGACACTCTCAATGACGAGGACCTGAAAAAAGAGATGCAGCAACTAAGAGTAGAAGATGATAAGAAGGAAGCTGGTAATTAAACTGTTATGACACATGTGTAGGGTATCTAAGTCGTTTTTTATCTGTAAATTGATGTATGCCACTGATAAAGTCTGGATCACTGAAATGACCATGATCCACAAAATTTTTAGATCAGTTCGTAACTCGCATGTACAAGAGCTGACTCTGATATTGAATATTATCGGTCAGTGTGACATCAAGCACATTTTGACGTCACCAATAAATACAATAACGCAATACATTATCACTAGTATCACAGTTCGTCCTTTCGGACTTGCTGCGATACTAGCGATAATGTCTGTCTTGACCTGCAAAACTGCTGTTATTCTATGTTTATTAAAAACAGTTATAATAACTGATGTTCATGACAGAAACTCAATTAAGTTTGTGTGAATTGTTAAGATCTGTTCTTTGAAGAAAGTTGTGATGCCACAATACAAATTAATTGATACTCCATGGCAGGTATATTCGATGATGTAGTGTTCGGTGCAATTGTTGACCTACATCTTTTAACCATTAAGTTCATTTTTAGGTTTTCTGCACTACAATTTCACGGTAAAAATATTTATAGTAACAATTATTTTGTATGACATATTTGTCATCACTTTACATCCGTTTTCATTGTCGTATGACATCTAGCTATTCATATTTCAATCACAAATTACTAGAATAATTGAAGCCAGACTCGACAGAAATATTACTTGGATAGCCCACAACATTTCATATGATGTTTGTGTCATTCAGAAATTCAAGATGGCTGCTAAGCCATTTATACTTTCTGATTTAATGAAATTTCAAATATCTTCTTCTCAGTTACCACATGTGTGCTGGAATTGTTACATGGTAGGAATGTCACATTTAAGGCCTTGTAATAACTTTGTGATTTTGTTGATTGGGAATCAATTGATGGCCAGAGTTATAATAAAGTATATCCTATAGGAAAAATATTTCAAAATTCTTCTCTGAAACTGCAACCATTTAAAAGTAAAAATTTATTAGAATATTCCTTTTATCTAGATCCTTGTAAAATGTCTGTTTTTGAGTCCACCTTACGTCCAAGATGGCCACCATCACAGGACATGGTGTTTACAAAAAATTAGGAGCATATGGAATAACAAAAAAATATTCTCAGATACTAGAAACTTGATTGAATCCATGCATAACACATGAACACAGTTTAAATTTTTTGGTGAACAGATATCCAAGTTCACATACACCACAGGACATTACGCACCACCAACTAAAACTACATTTTTGCCATCTTTTTCCCAATTGATGCATGCGATTATCCAAATACAATACAGTTATTTCTTTAAAACCTTTCCAGCATAAAAAGTTTTAAAACTGTAAAATGTAACTTTTTTTTTCAGTTGTTGATAATGAATGGGAGAATGAACTACAACAAGAATTAAAGGAGTACGAGATGGTAGATGAAGGAGGAGAACTTATAGATGATGACCTAGAGAATGAGATCTTACAAGAGATTGAAAAGGAAACCAATAACTTATAAATAAACTGAAATCAGCATCATTGTCAATCAGTGGGAGGAAATTAGCATCCAGCTTTTGGTATTGTGACCACATGTTTGAGGGCTCAGAATATAAATGGGGCTAACTTTATAAGATATTAACATATAAACAGTAATGTTTTCATGTATTTCTGTCTTATCATATGTTTAGACTTGTTTAGTACCTATAGGGATATTAGGACCAGGTGATCACATGTCGTATTTCTAAGACATATTATAATGTCCACCCACACCAGCACAAAGCAGAAAAGGAAAAACAAAAATAAATATGCCTATTTTCAGAAAAACTACCAAATGAACAATTATGTCTTTTCTGTATTTAAACAAATTTTTTTGTCATACAATTTAAAAAATTATATGGAAGACAAAAACCAAATTCTGTACTTTAGGAGAATTCATCATCCTGGTTACTAATAAATATAGATGCAGAAATGGTACCAGTAGTTAAATTACACTATAGCAAAACAAAAATGTTTGTAATTACCTCCCCTTATATAAACAACTTGTGAGAGTGAACCAGTCTAATAAGAACCAGTCTAATCATAGGGTAGGAGTAGTTTATGGACAGATGTCAACCAGGGACATATCATTGTTTTTTTTAGCTCAACAGGCCAAAAGCCACATGAGTTTTTTTGTATCACTTGACGTCCGTCACATTATTTTTTTTCCCATTTTAATCTTCTCCTGCAAAACTGTTTCTTCAAATGTAGCATGGATGATCCGTAGGAAGTGTAGTTTCATATTTATACAATTGAAGGTGGGGGCTAAAAGATAGGATTTAAAAAATTGTCTGAACTTGGAAATTTTCAAAATTTGTCTTCAAGAAGAAAGATATGAAATGCAACTGTATTTGGCATAAAGCAGCACTGTGATATACATAATACGTTTTGTACTAATAAAGGTCCAGTGGTTTATTTGGTTCTAACACTTGGGAGTCAAAATTTAACATAGACATTCAAATCTTTTTACACTATGAGTGATGCATGCTCTTGTGAAGCTCTAGTTTGTTTCAAAATAATACATGTACAAGCATATAAGCAAACTTTGTTAATTTTATTATGTACATGTATGTGTCGTAAAGGGACATATTTTTGTATGATAGTCGTGGGATCTCTTCACACAATTAGGATTTTGTTTATGGTGAAAGTGCTTCTTTTTGTTTATATCCTATTTTTATTATTTTCATATTATATCAAATTTTTGTGTCTTTTTCTTTGTTTGTAAATAAATTTTGTTCCTGTATATGTACAAAAGCATTTGATCATACATGTATTTTGGTACATTGTTGTACCAAAGGGTTTGATGTGTTCGTTGAATAAAAAAAAAATATAACCTATTTACATTGTTTGAAAAATAGCTGTTACTGTTGAAATGTCTGATATTTAATGTACAAGTTTTAAGTAATAACCTC
This sequence comes from Gigantidas platifrons, assembly GCA_002080005.1. NCBI lineage: Eukaryota > Metazoa > Mollusca > Bivalvia > Mytilida > Modiolidae > Gigantidas > Gigantidas platifrons. The sequence continues at coordinate 16,149 of MJUT01044976.1, read as the reverse complement.
CCAACTTATTTTGTTATGCATTATTCTTGATTTGATTTGAAAACATGTTTTAATCATTGTTTAAAATGGCGTTAAACACCATAACCCTAACCCCATGTTTTAAGTAAGATTTATATGCAGAATACTTTAATACAGATCATACTCTTCAATGTAACCTGTCTTTTTAATGCACATCTCTTAATTTAACATCTGTTTAAAGTCCATGAAAGTATAACTATCTAATATCTTAACATCCTAACATATGATATGAAATTACATTTTCATTAACTATCTAATATCCTAACATATGATATGAAATTACATTTTCATTTCAGTTTAAATTTCAACATTGCAATTTAAGACAATTTATAATTAATTATTTCTGATTATCCTAGTATCCTTAGTTACCATTCTGTTGTTTTGTTTTGTTTTTATTAGTTTCTTAGTTTTATGGATAGCTTTGAAAGCTGTTGTTCTATTGTTGTCTTGTGTTTTGTTGTATGCTGATTAACCTTTAATCTTGAGGCTCTAGAAGGTCTCTTTTGAGTTTGTTGGTCATTTAAAAAAAGTAAGTTATTTTCTCCCTATATTATTATTAGTTTTAAGAGAGAATTAAAGCTGTATTTTTCTTGGAAAATACCCCCATTTAAACGGCAGATCAGATGTCTGACTACAAAACTCTAGAAGATCTCGGCAGTGAACTGATACTTTGGGTGATTAGCTCAAGTTTTGAATAAACCCTCTTAAAGAATATCAAGGATGACTATCATGTGATATAAAGATTATCACAGGTCATGTAGATTGAATATACGACTCTTTAAGACTAGCTGATTATAAAGATATCTACAAATTATTAATTAAAAAGGTTTAATGTTTATAGTGAAGTTGTGTGTTCATCTTTCAAAGATTTAAGTTGCAAAATTTGTTATGGAGGACAAAGATATAAAGAAGTAAATAAGCTGGATATTGTTATATTTTTAACTACTTTACTGAGAATTTATTAAAAATTAGTTAATACTAACAACAGAAAAAAGATATTCACTGAACTGTACGTGTAGTGGAGCTCATTACATTTCCACAATTTTTAAGAACATATTTTTGCATTTCCACAAGATATTTTTTACTTTTCCAAAATTTACCTGAAAAGTGACTGAGAAATCAATCTGTGTTCATTGTATAACTCCATGCCCACTTTTTCTCCCCTCATTTGGGAGGAGGGTATGGGTATTTACAAAATATTTTAATACCATATTATTTATAAGGTACAAGGAACCAAGCTTGTTTATTATCAATAAAGTAGTTATAAATGTTATGTTAATTTATGTAGTTTGTTTACTGTATATATTGGATTTGTTATGATTTATATATTTATTTTATGCAATTAAATTAATTTATTAATATTTGAAAAATCATTGTTATATTTATGTTGACCATATTTGTACATTTGAAATTTTAAATAAGAAATTTCAGGAAAAAAAATTTAGATAAAGAATTTCGACTTAATCTAAGAAACCAGTTCTATTGATTAAATTATCTATCAATTCTCTGAAAATATAATGGATAATGAAAAGACAAAATTACAATTTATTTAAAGTCAACATAATATTTAAAGAACTTTTTTGTTTTTTTATACAATTACACCATTAATTTGAAGTTATATTTTTGTTATAAATGAGAAATTGGTAACACAAAATAAAGCAGTCGATGGTGATAATTGAATTGAAATTATAAATATTTGTTTGAAATATTTAATTTCTGTTAATATAATTTATATGATTTTGTATAATATGAGTTTGTCATGTGATATAATAAATTGTATATATTATGTAAATGAATAAAATGAAGAAGAAAAAACAGATTTTCATTATTTTTGGTTTTCAGTTACAAATACATGAGAAGTCCCTCCCCATCTGATTTATTGAGAAGTCCCTCCCCATCTGATTTATTGTTGTCTGATATTTGCCTCACCCAACTTTTGCCATCACTTGTCATCTGTCATTTTCAGGTTTTAAGTTAGCTTAGGGTTATGGTGTTTAACTCCTTTTTCAACAATATTTCAGTTCTATCATGGCGGTCAGTTTTATTGGAGGAGGAAACTGGAAAACACGGAAAAAACCACGTCACAAGTAACTGACAAATTTCATCACATAATGTTATATCAAGTACACCTCGCCATGAACGGGGTTCGAACTCACAACTTCAGCGGTAATAGGCGCTGATTGCACAGGTAGCTGTAAGTACCATAATAATCATGACCACCATGGCTCCTGTTGTTTTCAGTAACAAGACATGAGAAGTCCCTTCCCATCTGATTTATTGTTTGATATTTGCCTCTCACTTGACTTTTTCTATAACTTGCCATCGGTTGTTACCCTTTGAACAGGTAGACTTGGATTCAAATTGCACAAATGAGGCACCAAGGGTGGTTTATGAGATCAGTACTTGAGAGTAGAAAGTTGAAAAAATACTACAATTGGCAAAACTGAAAAAAAAAGTTTTCTCAACAGCCAACAATAAAACGTAATTGTATTTAACAAGAAATTCTTAAATATTACAAAAATACTACTGAAGATAATAAGAAACAATGCATTTTGCTTATTTATTTACTACACCGTCTGTTGGTAACAGAAGTAATCAGTTATTAAAACCCATAGACTAGAAAAAAAAACATGTCAAATATTTTAAAAGTTAATGAAATTTTACACCAGGAAGGAATATTGATACAAGTATGTATTCTTGGCTTACCTTTCAGTGATAAATAGAAAAGACAAACATGCCCAGTTTTTCAGAAATATAACTGGTAAAAGTCTAATAATAAGACTTTACAAGTTATATTAGCCTATTACCAGTTAAATTAGACAAATCATGTTTGTATTCCTCCTGGTGTGTTCTGTTTGCCATGGTCGTTTTATATTATTGAAAAATATATGTGTACATATATGTTTATCAACCAGGTTTAGTGACATATAACAGTAAGCTTGACACTTCTCACATTCTATCCAAGTGGAAACACTATACTGGTAGATTTTTTTATTCCACATAAAGAGTGTTTCATTCTATTTATGTAATAATTTGTATGTACTTTGTATTAAAGAAAATTGAAAATTACAACAACAACAAAAAAAAAAGACATAAAATGTGTTTCCGATTTCTCGCGAACAACTAGAGAACACCCCGTCTCAATAATAGGAGCTTTTACAAGAAGAATGTAAATATACCAAAGGGTCATCAAAATCTGTAAATTGGAGGACAGATAACACAATGGACAAGAGAAAAAAGGACAAACAACGATCTACAAAACACTACACAGAAAATTAAAGACAGAGCAACACGAACCCCATTTAGAACCTGGGGGAGAACTCAGGTGCTTCTTGTAATTTGGGAGAGCTAATATAAGTATTTTATTTGTCCTGCAGAAACGGACGCCAATTTCGGAGGGATTAAACGTTGTACCCCGCAGCAGAAAAACTATGTCATATTTCTATACCCGGGGGTTCTGTTAGGAGTTGAACTGGTATGAAAAATACATATAAAGTGCTTAATACAAAGCACTAAAGAACAGAACAAACCTTTCTGTCAAACCCTGACCCAGTATATACACACAAAAAAAGGTTAAGCACCCCCTGATATATTAAAACATAATAAGTTAGACTAAGTTTAGATTCTAATATTTATATTGATTATAGCAAGAACAATGTTCCATTAAAAAGATGTGCTCACACAGGTGTGACCATTATGTCTAATGTCGACTAGTTATGCACGTGAACCATGCCTCTCGCGCATTACTCAAAATTCAGTATGTTCACGCTTCGAATGTGGGTATTTAAGTTCGGCGTTTTAAAAAATTATTCATTCCCAGTAAGCATGGTACGAGGGGCGAATATCAGAAGCACAAAGATGGCAAATAATCGGCATGCATACAACAGGGATATCTTTCAAAGCTATTGGACGTCAGATGGGCTACCACTCTGCTGTAGTCAGACGACTGGTGAGAAAACATACACAAACCAACAATTGTGAAAGACTTGCCAAGAACCAGCAGACCACGGATAATATCTGATCGTGACGACAGTGCATTGCAGCGTTTGGTTAGACGTATGCCATTCGCAACCAGTCACGTACTCAAACAACACTGGCTGCCCAATAGACGTCTGTCAACAAGAACAGTTAGAAACAGTCTGAATATCAGCGGGACTTAAGTCAAGGAGAGTCATTAAACGTCCACTGTTGTCAGACCGACATCGACGATCACGTTTGGCATGGTGTTTAGCACGATGTGGTTGAAATTTAAGGACATGGCGCAAGATCCATTGGTCAGAAGAGAGCCGGTTTCTGCTTCATGTAACCACTTGCATGTAACCGACAGCCGAATGAGGGTTTGGAAACACAAAAATACAGCCTATACCCCAAGAAACATCTAGCCAACTGTCCCTTACGGTGGAGGCTCAGTTAATGGTTGGAGGGTGTATCTCTCATGACTGCAAGCTGGATTTAGTCACCATACAAGGCAACCTAACTGGTGATCAGTACATCAGTGACGTCTTGCAACCAGTTCAAGTTGTCCCCCATTTCGACAATCACCCACTAGCTACAAGGCCTGTGTATATGGATTACAACGCTAGGCCTCATCTTTCAAGAGCAGTAACCGCCTACCTCCAAAGCAAAGCCGTGACTTCTGTTCCTTGGCCAGCCATGATCCCGGATTTGAATCCCATAGAGCATATTTGGGACATGTTAGGCCGTCGTATACAGGCTCGGGAACCTCCTGTGCAAAACATTCGTCAGTTGGAAGAAGCATTGCATCGGGAATGGCAGCAGCTATCACAACAGCACATCTGACGTCTAACTGGAGGGATGAGACGCAGGGTTGAGGCCGTCATCCAAGCACGTGGGGGTTACACCCGGTACTGAACTTTGAACAATAGATGTCATCAAGTGATTCATAAGTGACGTTTTGAAAGTGAAATGACAATCTTATCGTGCTTTTTGAACCATGAAGGTCAATACTTAAAATGGACATGTTTTACATGTACTGCAAAAACTTGCCTTATGATATTGTGATTAAATATTCATTAAATTAACATTTTTCTTGATTTATTTTGTGGTTTCTTACAGCCAATGTAATGTCCTAACAGGTCACTATTGCATTCTTCAGATTATCTGGTCAGTAATTATCTCGTGATACTTGTCGTATCATTTGTCATTTCAAAAAACATGGGGGTGCTTAACTTTTTTCTTTGTGTATATATATATGAGTAGAATTAATTCTATCTTAGCAATACATTGTAATTGAAATATGTGTATTTTAATTGTAATTTCATGGCTAGGTTGGTGATATCAGTCATTTGAATTTACTTTTTATGACTAATTTCTACTTCAATTGTGTATTGGTCAGCGTTCTCGACTCATGTATGGTAGATCATGAGTTTGATACACATTCGACTCAGTCTATGAAATTAATATAGACTGTTTCTTAAATACGCTGGAAATAAAGAGATAAAACTCAAAATACTGTTTAATTTATAAGACCATGTCTTCCTGTTCTTTGTGAAATCAACATCTGTCTACAATCAGTGTTAACGTTGCTTTCTATTTAACGGTACAACTGAAAATGAGAAATTTTTTATTGTTTGTCATTTATGTGGTCTCTGTGGAATGTTCAGAAAGTAGCTCTTTAGATCTTCAAGATCTATATAAGCAGCTACGGAAAGACTATGGTAAGTCATTGTATAGTTCAATTATCTTGTGTCGTAAAAGATCAATAATTGTTGTTCACCCACTCTTCAAGAATAGGCTATTATGTACATATGAATTCTGTATCGTGGTTAAATGAATTGTTTGATCCGCCTAGACAACACAGAGTTAGTGTAACAGAAACTGGAAAGCATTGCTGATGTAGAATACCTCAATTATGGTCTCCTCTAAACACGCTTTGCTAAATGAATCGAAACTTGTTAGGAAGCATCATTGGAAGGTGGTCCTCTATAAAGATTGCTCATTTAGTTCCGATCCGTTTACAAAACGCAATTCTTATTTCTTATTGGCTGACTTTTTAAAATCTTCTTCTCTGAAACTGCTTTGTCAAATAAATCAAAACTTGGTAAGAAGCATCATTGGAAGGTCGTCTATAATGAATGCGCATTTAGTTCCCATCCGTTAATAAACATGGCCACCACAGGCCACTTTTGTTTCTGATTGGTCGATTTCTAAAAATCTTTTTCTCTGTAACTGCTTAGCCAAATGAACCGAAACTTGGTGGGAAGCACCTATGGAAGGTTCTGTATTAAGTTTCCTCAAAGCAGAATGAAAGGTGATCGACACGGGCTCAGTCCACCGAGCCTCTAGTTCTTTTGGCCATTGTGTTGTCTGTCCTTCCTTGATTTACGACTTCTGATTACCCCTTTGGTATCTTCTATCCTTTCTGATATCACTGGGTCGGTGGACTATCATCATTCTACCAATTTATGTTTCTATTACTATCACTGGGTCGGTGGACTATTATCATCCTACCAATCTACGCTTCTATTACTATCACTGGGTCGATGGACTATTATCATCCTACCAATCTACGTTTCTATTACTATCACTGGGTCGGTGGACTATTATCATCCTACCAATCTACGTTTCTATTACTATCACTGGGTCGGTGGACTATCATCATCCTACCAATCTACGTTTCTATTACTATCACTGGGTCGGTGGACTATCATCATCCTAC